>JABTXL010012687.1:6137180-6177543 GCA_025134845.1 Neodon shergylaensis | reverse complement strand
CCATTTAGGACTGAATATATAGTAGTCACTTCTTCTCAGCTCTTTGGCCAATTACGAATGTCTGCACTAACTGCTGTCCACTGTAAAGAGAAGCTTCCCTCTGATTGAGTGCAGTGTTAGTTTATGTATGGAAACATAAATGTTTAGAAGACTGTTTGACAGCATGTCTATTTAGCAAACTATTGTCTTTTTTTTTTCTGCTGTCGAAAATCTTTATCTAGGGCTGGAGAGATGGCTCAGTGGTTAAAAGCACTGGCTGCTCTTCGGGAGGTTCCTGAATAGTTCAATTCCCAGCAACCACATGATGGTTCACAACCAACTGTGATGAGATCTGGCATCCTCTTCTGGCCTGCAGAGATACATGCAGACAGAACACTGTATACATAATAAATAAATAAATCTTAAAAAAAAAGAAACTCGTTATCTAACCTTTCTTTCATGGGAGTGTCTTTTCTTTATCTTTCTTTTGCATACAAAGCATTGTCTCATCAGAACATTTTCAAAGAAAAATTGTTTCGTGGATCCTGTACCCTGCCTCTTCACCCCTAGAACCCTGTCCCTATTCCTATTTTGAGATATATACTTGATAATTTAATATATCCCTATTTTGAGATATATTAAACTTGATAATTTTATATATATTAACATATATATATATATTAAATGATCAAGTTTGACTTAGGTCATAGATTTAAACTTTTATCTCCTTATATATCTGATACTTTCAATTTTGTTATAGCTTCATTTAGTAAGCTTTCCTGTGTAATCCAAGGACTTTAGATGTGTATTTCATGTTTAATCTAAGGAATTTAAATGTGTGTTTCCTAATTTCTAAGCTGTTGGAGATTTCTTATCCCTTTCTCCTGTACTTTTTTTAAAATTTATTTTGTGTTTTTAAAAATATTTTATTGATTCTTTGTGGATTTCAAATCATGCATCCCAGTCTTATTCATCTCCCTGTCCCTTTATATCTGCCTCCTGCCCTTGTACCCCCCACAAAATAAAATAAAACAAAATTTAAAAGAAAAAAAAACCCTTGTCATGGAAGCTGTAGTATGGCCCAGTGAGTCACACAGTATACTCTTTACTCCGTACATCTTACTTGCAAGTGTTCATTGCATTGAGTCATTAGTCTGGCTTGATGCCTCTGGCTTCTGCTCCACCATCAGTACTGAACCCTCACAGGAACTCTTCGTGGATATTCTGTTGTTGCCCTGTGTCATGGAGACCCTGCTGCTTTGGATCTGCAGGACTGGCCCCTTCACATGCTCCAGTAGATCATAGATGGTGTGGGCCAACTCACAGCCCTGGTTCTGGGCCTGGGCGGTAGTAGGGTTGATCATCCCACTAGCTCTCCCTCATCCTCACCACCAAGGCGAGCTTTCCAGAGTTGCCCAGGCTAGCTCACCCAGTGAAGCAGGTAGCAAGGGGCTGGGCCAGTTCTGTTCTCACACCTTCAGGGGCCCCAGCTCACCTGCACCCACACCACCTCTCCTATCTCCCTTCTTCTCATTTTTAATATCTATCTTACTTGCTCTGTAGTCAGAGAATATGATCTCAAGATTTTGATTCTTGAACTCATTGAAGCTTGTCTGTGACTTTGTGTATGGCCAGTCTTGATATATGGCTTGTGAATTCTTTAAAATAATCTGAATTTTGTCATTATAGGGTTCCCTAATAGCAATTGGTCAATTTGGGTTATTGTGTTTATTTTCTCCATTCTTATTGATTTTGATATCTATGTGTTCTGTTAGCTATTGAATGATTACAAAACACCATGATTGAGCTTTAATTCTGTTCTGTCTCTCACACACACTTCCACACACATTTGATGCATGCACATTTAAAGTTATCATATACTCCTGATAGCTTGGTTTCTTTATTAATTCCTCATGTTAATTTTAATAGTGATTCTTATCTCAAAGCCTCATTCATGAGATATGAGTATACCTATACTAGCAGTATGTTGGCAAGTGCTTGCATGAAATATCTTTGTCTTTTGAATTTTTATTTATCTGTGGAGCATGGTCATGTCATGGTGTGAATGTAAAGGTCGGGGGGAACCTCAGAAGCTGGTTCTCCTCTGGGTAGGTCACTGCGATTCAACTCCTGTAATCAGGTTTGGTCGCAGGCACCTTCACCTGCTAAGGTGTCTCACTGGCTCTGTGTACAACTCTGCCAGGCTTTCTCAAGGTCAGATACTCAAGGTTATTTGGAGAGCATTATTTTTAAATCTAGTCTGACAAGCCTTTTTCAATTGAACTATTTTACTACTATGACATTTAGTGTAACTATGTTTGTGGTTAAACTATGTTTAATCTCTCCATGTCCCATTTGTTTTGTTTTCATTTTTATTTCCTTTCTTCCTTTTAGTTTAAAATTTGGTAGTTGATTTTTCTTCCTTTAGCTTGTTTTGCTTCTGTGTTATCTTATCCTTCAGTGATAACTTTAGAAAATACAACATGCATCCTTATTACTGTCTAGTAAAAATGTCATTATGACCTCTTTCTCAGTAGCAGAAGGAACAGAAAACACTTTGTCTTGTTCTTTTTTTGTCTTTTGTGTTATCCTGCCATACACTTTATTATATACAATTTTCCAGCCCAACAAAATATTAGCTATACTGTCGTGTAACATTAATGTCTATTTATGCATATTCACAGAGTGTTTCTTTAATGTTGCTTCTTTGTTCTAGCATTGCTTGTTTCTGCATAGGATCATTTTTCTTTATTAGAAGAACTCCCTTCCTGACCATGTTTAGTGCTTTCCTGCTGACATGGACACTCTGTTTTTATTGTTCTAAAAATGTCATTATTTTATATTTATTTGAAGAAATTATCATCCTGGCAGAAATCTAAGTATATTAAAATTTCTATCTAAGATGCCATTTGATACTCTTAAAGATGGACACAAAATAGATTGAGCTTCAAATACTTTGATTTATAATATTTATGTTGATATTGCTGCTCTAGTCAGTACTGTGTAATTGCTTCTGATGTTGTCTCTTTATCTAAAAGAGTTTGGACAGACAATGCTTTAATTAAGAGTCAGTTCTGCCATTTACTGCTGTATCACCTTGACCAAGTCATTTAGCTTATCACAGTCAGTTTCCTCGTCTATGATTTGGAAACAAATATCTGATTTTGCCTCTGTTTCACTGGGGAGATCTGAGTTCTGTTGTGATACACATGAAAGTGCTTTGTAGTCAACTGGAAAGAAAGCTTTAGTGTTGCTGTTGCTTATTAGAATAGAACCATTTTCAGAATTCTCTTACATGTGTGCATTTCCATAAGGAACCATGGAATAAATTCTGTGTTCATGTGTTTATTTATGTATACTCTCCCCTTACTAAACGCTGTGTCAGAAGTTATATAAAATATAGCTTATAAACACTCTATTACAAACTTTTTCCTTTTTTTTTCATCTTTCAGAAAACCACTATGAAAAGAGGGATCTGGCTGTTGCATCATTCACAATGCCCACAAGATAAAAACAGCCTATTGTTTCTTAATACTGGGTCAGGGAAGACTTTAAAGGTCATGGTCATTTTCTTTGTAATGTGGAACCATTAAGAACGTGTTCCTGTTGGCTCAGAGGTGACCACTTGACACGGTGAATCCACCTCAGAGTTGGGCTGATCTCTGATTCTGAGCCCCTGTTTCATGGTCCCCAAGGTAGAGTTAGACATTTTAATGTGAGCAGCAAGTAGTTTCCCTCCCTTTCTACCTGCAAATGGATTCTATTCAGAAAGTGAGTAAATAATGCCTGCTTGCTTTTCAACATGCACAGCACACACAGAGGGCAGGTCGGGCTGATAAATTAAAATTTCCTTCTGCATACATAGCTTTTGAAAACTACCTTAGGCAGATAATATGCAGCCTCATTTTGTCTTTCACAGGAACTAATTTAAAAATTCCCAGCTACATTAATCAAATCTTAGACTCTTTACTCTGTACCGACATTTTGCTATTGGACTGTTTATTTTTCCTTTGGAGAAAGTAGTGTTCAGGTCTCTCTCTGTACGCCATCCTTTGTTGGGTCTTGGATTTGTGTGCAGCATGCCTACATGCATATGTGTGTCCCTGTGTATGTGTGTTTCCCTCTCTGTATGTCTCTGTCTGTCTGTCTTTTGGGTCCAGGTTTTCCTTGGAGAATAGGTAGTCTGTAAACAAACTCAAACCAATGCGGGCACAAATATGAGGACACACAGATGTGAGCTTGTTCCACCTTGTCTGGAGGTCAGAAAGCTGGAGCTTGTTTTGTCTTTCAAAGTTGTGGCTACAAAACAAGATACCTTGAGCTAGGGTGTGATTACTTGGTATTGTGGACATTAAAATGGCCCATAGAGGTGGATCTGTTCCACCGTGACCATAGGTCAGAGAATTCAAGCATACTCCTATGCTCTTTCTCTAAAATAGGAGGTTTGACATAGGAGGTGGCCACCTACAGGATACTTGGTCTAGGGTGTGTTCACTGCACATTCCTGCCCAAACATCAAATACTTTACTCAGGAAATAATGGCTTGATGTCTCAAGTATTGAAACAAGTAACTGTTCTGGTTGTCCTTTGTGTCATGTTAAAGCAGTCTTTTACCTTCTTCCCCCTGTTTTATATTGGGATATGAAAGTGTATGGAAAATAAAAGTGGGCGAATTAGCATTCATTATCTGCTGAGTTGCCCCTCCTGGTACTGTTCTGTGTCTCTGTGTTTCTTTCAAATCTCTGTTCTTCCTACCTGACATTTCTAATCCTCATGCCCCTAGCCTGGAATATACGAACCTTATGACAGATGGCAGCCCAGAATGGTGCTTACAACAAGCTAATGCCCAATATCTGTGAGGTTTTTCTTGCTAGACAAATTTTATATGGGATGCTTGTTCTCTGTTTAAATGTTTTGATTTTTGTCTGCAGGTCACTGGCATGCATTTTATACGAGATGTGTTGCATGGATCACGCGTTTGCTGGTTCCAGTTTCTTGTCTGTGGTTTTAAATATTGTTGAAGGTGACACACCTTCACTCCCTGAGAGATTCTCACGAGAACTAAACACCATCATGGAATGGTATGGCAGCAAGTCCAAATGAGAGGCCATTGAAGTTTCATTCCTGTGCTTGAAATGAACTTTGGTTTTTGTTCATTTGAAAAGTAATTTTCTTTTTTAATATTACAGCATGTTGAACAAGAGTCCTTCCTTGAGACCATCTGCTATAGAAGTTTTAAAAATCCCTTACATCGAAGAGCACCTTCAGGTACTGGAAATGAGAGTGGTATTAGGGCCACCTACCATTCTGTGTCTCAAGGTTATGCTGTGGGACTCAGATATGGTTAAGAATCAGTCAGAAAATTGGGAGTATGGGGGTGGGGGAGAAGGGAGGGCAGAAGAGGAAGAGGAGAGAAAAAAGGGAAGGGGAGGAGAACTTGAAAGAATGAGATAGAAGAAATGGAAGAAGGACAGAGATGAGAGCAAGGAAAGATATTTTGATTGAAGGAGCCATTACGGGGCTAGCAAGAAACCTGGCACTAGAGAAATTCCCGGGAATCCACAAGGATGACCCCAGCTAAGACCCTAAGTGATAGAGGAGAGGGTGCCCAAACTGGCCTTGCCCTGTAGTCTGACTGAGGAATATCTTAAATGTCACCATAGAACCTTCATCTAGCAACTGATGGAAACAGAGGCAGAGACCCACAGTGGAACACTGGACTGAGCTCCCAAAGTCAGGCTGAAGTGAGTCAGGAGGAGTGAGAATATGAGCAAAGAGGTCAAGACCATGAGGGGTTCACCCACTGGAACAGTCTACCTGAGCTAATGGGAGCTCACCAACTCCAGCTGGACAGGGAAGGAAACAGTGTAGGTCCAAACTAGTCCCTCTGAATGTGGGTGTCAGTTGTATGGCTGGGGAAGACTGAGGGGCCATTGGCAGTCTGCTTGTACTGTCTTTATTGGGGGACCCATTCTCTTTGGATGGATACCTTGCTCAGCCTAGATATAATAGGGAGGGCCTTGGACCTTCCTCACAGCAATGTGCCTTACCCTTTCTGAGGAGTGGAAGATGGGGGGGTGGGGAGGGGTTAGGTGGAAGGAATGGAAGGATGGGAGGAAGTGGGAACTGGGATTGGTATGTGAAATGAACAAAAGATAGTTTGTTTTCTTTTTCTGAAAAAATAAAATAAATTATATAATATATATATATATATATATATATATATATATATATATATATGAATCAGCCAGAAAGGAGGAAAGCAGGACTTAAGCAAAGCCAAGAGGAACACTGGGAAAATCTCTCTACAAAGCAGGCTACACAAACTCTGGCTGCATGATGCCATCAGACATGGGAAGCTGGAGTTCTAATTTTCTGCTTAAAATCGTTGTTATCTACCCAGTGGCTCTGAGATTGACAGATCTTACCTGAACACTTTGAAATCCATCCCTGTTAATACAGGAATATACTGCTAAGAATATGTAAATCTGGGATTTTCATTGAGCTGTTATTATTCCCTCTTTAGGACATGACTTAGTGTCTTCAATTGACCAGGTGTCTCTTTTCTTTTCCTTTGCGTTGGAGAGCTTGATTAGACAGAGGGTCTGTCTAGGATGTAAGAAGCTAGCTGTTCTCTCCAAGGCTTTTCTCTTTTATGACCCTCTCAGGCATTTGCCAGCTCCTCAGCAAGTCTCCTCTGTTATGAATAAGTCTAACAGGAACCACCGGGTCACCTGCCTTGTCACGGGTGCCTACTTTTCACCAGTGGGGTAAGATCTAAATCAGAGGATGCAAATACAACAGTGAGGTGTGCTCAACCATGAGACACAGTGCTGACCCCAGGGAGGCTAAAAAGAAAGGGGCAGGCATGGTCTGCTCTGCTGACGTTTGTCTGCTAGAGTAAGAATTCAGTAGCCGAGGAAACGTAAGGAACATGAAGAACCAAGAAGAAAGGGGACTGGGTCTTCACTAAGAATAAAGAGAGAGAAGGGCTTTTTGGTAGTCATAGGTGTTGACACCATCTTAACAGCGGGAAGATGCAGCCAGCCATGTAAACAGTCTAAGAGGAGAACTTGAAGAAGGTACCAGATCCCCCTGAACTAGAGTCACAGACGTTTATGATCTGCCATGTGGGTGCAGAAAAACAAACCAGGGTTCTCTGGAAGGGCAGCCAGTGCTCTGAACTGCTGAGCCATCTCTCTAGCTCTGCAGTATTTTAGAATCAATATCACCCTGATAGCAAAATATAAAAATTTAAAGACAAACTCCAACAAGGCCAAGATTGGTGAGGCACACGGGGTATAGTTGCTCAGATTGAGGGTTGGACCTTGTCTGTAAGCATATGAAATTCTGTTCTTCATGGGTTTGGGCACTGATTTTGATTTCACAGATGCTGCCATGTATTAAGGAAGTACCTCCCCTGCTTGCTGAGGTCTGGGTTACACCTTTGAATCTTGTACCTTAGCTAAGTGTCTCATTTGTCTACTGTCCATCTCGTCGGGGTGAGAGGGTTGACATTGACAGTTAAAGGCCGAGAGATGAGTGAGTATTCCTGGAGCTGAGGGAAGGTCTGTTGGTGCATCTCGGGGGATGAGTGAGGAGGGAGAGATAAGGACAAGGTCAAGTTAGAAAAGAAGGCAAGAGCTCCTTCTGGGGGATCTCACACAACCTGCAACACCATCTAATTTAACCCTTCGGAGAGAGAGAACTGCTGCTGTGAGTTTACCTCAGTGCTTTGCTGTGGTCGGGAAGATCAGCTGGAAAAGGCGCGTGGGTCCTCCGTGCCCTTCCATTGCTGGAAAGGGGTTCTAAGGCCATGGTGGTTTCCTTCATTTCAGCACCTGATGTGTAAATATTCAGAGGCGACGCTGGAAGGCAAGAACTCGGTTTGTCAGAAGGATGCTGTTCATATAATTAGTGCCATGTAAGTAATTGCTTTATCTTTAACAAGCCCATTCCGTGTAAATGCTAAGTGCGTCCATCTTTAAAAATCTGTTAGCGCTAAGCTGACTGCGCGGGGCATCCTATATTGCACTTAAATCTTGCCAGGAAATTAAGAAGCTTCGGTAACATGGCATTCAAGAGCCATTTGCCGCGGGTGATCACAGGCTGAAATCCTGTCTAAACCTCCACACACTCACAGATCTGCAGGGCAGCACCACAGTTACCTGTGATGGCATAGAGAAGCGAATATCTCAGACATTTAGGAATGTTTCTGCTAATGAGTCTTCTGTCAGAAACCTAAGTGGCTTCATATGGTATTTGTTTAACTGACAAGAGTATGTATCTATGGAAAGAGAGTGCTGTATGCATTTGGGGGAAAAAGCCAAAATTCACTTTCTTTACATATTATACACACTATCTCTCTGGAAAAATAAAACAGATAAGGTACTTTCCAAAAGAGCAACAATAATTTCTGGGCCTGATGCAGCGAACTCCCTGACCAGCAGGAAAGAACAGCCACCAGACGAGGATTCTTCCCAAATCACATTTTATTGGAGCCTCTTGGTTGAAGGGAGAGCAGGAAGCGGAGGGGCCCCAAGCTCTGAGCTGTAGCTGCTTATATAGGGACTAGGGGTACGTGCAGGCCTCCTATTGGTCAAAGTGTCTCAGCAGCCACTCCAAGCCCCCTGATAGGTCTGGCACACTGAAGACACTGAACATACCCGAGATGGTGGTACTGGCTATGACCTTATATGGAATTGTTTATCCCAAGCCTGCAGGGGCCCGGCGCCATCTTGTAATGGCGGCTGCACGTACTGGCTCCCTACAGCCTGACTCCTTTCTCATTCAAGACATTACTTTGGTTTAACTTGTCAAAGTACAGATGGTGGGCAGCTCCAGGGCAGTGGTGGGCACCTGTACAAGCAGTGAATTACAGATGCCAGGGGCCCCCTTCTTAAAGATGGAACCTATGATTTTGCTGATGGGACTCTGCTTTATTTTATAAGGATCCAAAGGCAAGGGCTCTACCTCCCCAGTGGTATGAATAGCAGTGGTATGAGAAGAGGAGCCCCCAGGCTGATAAGGAGCCCCCAGCTGATACAGGAGAACCCCAGGCTGACCTTCAAGGTCAAATAGCCAGATACTCTCCTACTCTCAGATGACTCACACTGAGGGCAGACACGCTTCTCTGACACACTCACACCCCAGGGCAGATACGCTCCTCTGACACACCCACTCACCCACCCCAGTACAAACACTCTCCTCCGACACACACACACACCAGTGCAAACACTTCCTCTGACACACACACACACACACACTCACCCCAGTGCAGACTCTCTCTCTCTCTCTCTCTCTCTCTCTCACACACACACACCCCAGTGCAGACTCTCTCTCTCTCTCTCTCACACACACACACACACACCCCAGTGCAGACACTCTCCTCTGACACACACACCCCCAGTGCAGACACTCTCCTCTGACACACACCCCAGTGCAGTCTCTCTCTCTCTCTCTGTCACACACACACACGCCAGTGCAGACACTCTCCTCTGACACACACCCAGTGCAGACTCTCTCTCTCTCACACACACACACACCCCAGTGCAGACACTCTCCTCTGACACACACACACACCAATGCAGACACTTTTCTGACACACCCCAGTGGTTTCTCGACTGTGTCCTATATGTTTTCCCAGCCTCACAGTCCACCTAACAAACGTGCACCTGGAAAGGTCCCTTGGGGTAAATTTATAGACAGGTTTCTAATATGATTATTTTCTTGTGTTGCTACTCATTATTTCAAGAAAGCCTAAGTTTTAGTTTTGTTTATAGGTGTGAGAATAGAGGTTGTCTTGTTTTTAAAATAGCAACTTTAGCTATCACTTTCACAACAGTTGTGGGGCGGATTGCCTAGCACAGTTTACAATCAATTGCACGCTGGAAATCAATTGTCTGGAGGGCACTTCACACTGTAAAATATTGATTTCAGATAGTCCCCTTTATTTTCAAGATCTGTGGTTATGTTTCAGGGGGAGTTCATTAAGTCCTACAAAATAAGGGGTGCATATTCCTGATAAATTTTCCCTTCCGGGGACACTGTGGTCTGGATGATATTCAGTTTCTCACAGTGTTTCCTAAGGAAGAAGCTGAGGTCACTGAGAATGTAACCTCAGGCCTTGCCATCCTTGTTTAGTGTGAGTGGTTTCTTCAACTTAACAATGAAATCAACAGATTGATATATGACACTCCCACATCAGTTCTTCAATAAATGAGGGATGGCCCTGTGAAGTAGGTGGCAATGTTCTCTTTCATAGTTACACAGAGATTCCGTAACCTCCAAGAGACATGCGGTGTGTAACCCTGGAGCTACAATTTGAGCCTAGGGACTATTATTAACCTTCATAGTTACCCACTGGACCATGCTACCATAAAATGTCTATGGGAGTGAGCCCAGATAATATAAGCCATTCAAGAAAATACAGTTGTTATAATGCCACCCTTGGGCAGTGTGCATACATTATCCCACATGATGCTCTTTACAGAGGTAGAAACCTGGGTCCTCTTTCTGCCCCTGGCTACAGAGAGCATGTGGGTGGCGGAGGTAGGATTCACCATCTTTCCAAAGACCGCGAACTAATCCTGCCCAGAGACGAGTGACTGTGGCCGCCTATTTCCTCTCTAACGGCATGATCCTAATTTGGCTTCCATTAGAAAGGCCAGCCATAGGCAACGAAATGAGCAGGAATTTGGAATGTACACAATTTGCTTTTAAGCAGAAATCTAATTTGAAAAATAATGCTGATTAACTCCAGTCCTTATTGGCTCATTACCCACTTGGAATTTATTAGATTTTCGTAGCCTGCCCTGAGACGCTGCTGCTCTCTCCATAGAGCAATAATACTTCTGTAAGATACTTGTTTATTTTTTTTTTCTGAGCATGTTTGGTATGAGTTGCATGTTGGGGAATGTTTATTACTTCTAGGCAGAAAAAGATCCACCTGCAGACTCTGCAAGCCCTGTCTGAAGTGCAGAAAATGACTCCGAGGGAAAGGATGCGGCTGAGGAAGCTGCAGGCCGCTGATGAGAAAGCCAGGAAGCTGAAGTAAGCTGCCTTTCCTTTGGGTGCCCCGTGCCCTGCGCTGCCTAACAGTACTCTCAAAGAACTCACACAAGGAAGGCAAAAGCCAAAACCAAGGCGCACATGATCACTTATGCCTTAGTTCACCTGCTCCCCCGAACAAGGTTCCTGAGCCAGAGATTGGATGTCAAGTATTGTTTACATCAGGTGTTCAGGTAGGGAGGTTACTCATGATGAGAATGTGGGCAGGCTCTAAAGGAAACCTCATTGGCTGCTGACACTTGGACCTATCCCATCAAGAAGCCGAACAGACAGCTTTACAATTTTAGTCTGCCTTCGTTACTTTTCCCATTGTTTGATAAAGTGCCCTGAAAGAAGCAACTTAAGGGAGAAAGGCCTGCTTCGGCTTGCTGTTGGAGGGTGCAGTTCTCCACAGTGAAGTCACAGGCAGTAGGACTGTGAAGAATGGTTATTGAGCATCCTTGGGTTGGGAGGCAGCTCATTTGTTTGCTGAACTCTGTGGGGTAAATGTTTTTATCGTGGCCAGTTTCAGGTTACCAGGTGATATTATGGGTTATTCAGTTGGGAAGATTTATGTGCAGTCTGTTGTTGAGAGCCAAAGCATGCTGGTCCCTATAAACCACTGATTGTGACTCTAACTGAGGAAACATATGCCCTGGAATTATTTGAGTCATTACATCAACTCAGAGCTTCAAATCTGTGTCTAAATGCAAGTTATGTTAATGTCTCCGAGGTAGCAAAATTCATGTCATTGGTTGAATGTTATGGGGGATTCAATCTGAAAGGAAGATATAAAAAAGGCAAATGTAATATTTTGCATGCATATTAAGATCATTATACAGATTAAAATATTTATAGGCAAAAGAATAGCATAAATATTCCACATGCTATACTAATATTGTTGCTATTTGATCTTAATTTTATAAATTAGTTGAATTAGAATTTTGACCATTGTTTCTAGGATTCTAGAGGGGCCGTATATATTATTTAATGTCATTGAGACATGCCAACACTGTGCACAATCTTAGTTATTATATTGAAGGCGTAAGTCACAAACAATGCCACACCAGTTTGGAATTATGATTAATAGGGTGGTATTTATTCAAAGGGGAAAAAACTTACAGATCACCGTCCCAGACAACAGCCCTTTGCGCAACCAGGAAGGGAGTCTAGTCGCCGGCGGAGCAGGAAGTGAAGAGAGCGAACGTAGGGAAATAGTCACTTTTTAAAGGGGGAGAGACCACGCCCCAATGGGCTGGTATCTCAGCAGCTATTGGTTGGAGGAGCGGAAGGACCTCCCGTAACACCTCCCCCTTCTGTTTAAGACAGCTTTTTGCTGTTTCTGGGTTGCTTGCCTCAAAGAAATTGTCCTAACTCGGCAGCAGGAAAAAACTGGCTGTTTTAAAATGCCGGCTTTCTGGGCTATGCCGCCATTGCGATCTCTGTCTGGCTCCGGCGGGAGACAGAGCTTTTAAATAGAGCATTTGAAATAAAGCTCTAAGGCTTGCTTGGCGCCAATGTGGACTTGCTGTGTGCCTGGAACTGTGCTCAGCTCAGGGGCACCAAAAGGCTCTGAGGCAGGAGCGGCTCAGCTCCACCATGCTGAACTGAGCAGGTCTCAAGCAGGAACTACCGTAATTACCATAATAACAGCGCACAGTTAAGGTTTAGACTGGGCAGGACACACAGTACCGTATTACTTGTACATGCTGCAACTTAAGTTTTTAAGAACTGCTTAACATTTTAAGAAATGCTCCTGGATAATAAAAAAATTACAGATTCACAATAAAACAGATTCAGACAGACCACTAAATGGGTCACAATGTTGGATGAATGTACGTAGGCTTGAGAGAGAGAAAAAAAAAATATAGAGAGAATAAAGTTAATGCCTTTAAAAAAAAAAGGATAAAGTCTTTAAAGAGACAGAGTACAGATAGTTATAGATTAAAAGAAATAAAGAAAAATAAGCCACGTAAAAATGGAAAATTCACAGAGAGTCTGGATTCTTTGTATTATTATGTTTTCTTTAAATTTTTTGACTATGAAGGAGTTAACTACAGAGAGACATTTCATTATATGGGCTGCTAAGCTGAACCTGCACATATGTTCTAAAGGTATCTTGACTTCAGAATTTGGATCTAAGGACATGATGCTTTGGAAAAGTCTTTCTTTTGTTTTCACAGAGGATGAGACTCTATGGATTTCTTCTATTCCGATTTGGTATGATAGACCTCGCCCTCCTGAAAGGTTGCTGTGAACATCTTCAAAAAATTTACTTCACTCAACTGCCAACTGAGATGAACCTGGCACACAGGTTACCCCATGAAAGATATGATTAACCGCGCCCCCATTCAGCAGGAAGCAGTTTGGAGAGAAAAAACTGCGCCCATGTTCCCAAATACTGTTTATAAATGCTCTTTTACATTTAAAGGGGGATATGATATAGATATGAATAATTTGCATTGGTATGGATTTTAAGGTCAATTTTGTTATATGTATATGTATTTCTGTTCTTGATTAAGGTATTGTGATTGTGTAGTTCATTTTAAAATGTAATGTATAATCAGGAAATATAGGTTGTTAATGGATAATAGTCAAGCTTGTAGTCATGTTAGTTAGATTTTCTAGATATATAGAGATATATTTCAGTTAGATAGGCATTCTTCATATCTTTCAAAGACTGCAGAATATGGCATTTAAATGTTTTAATAACTTAGGGCTTTTTATGACTATGAGACACGTCTGCTCCTGGCAGCACCAATCTACTTCGAGAGGAAGATGGGCATCGAAGAGGATCCTTATGGAGTTTGATAGCCATTTGGGCAAGAAACTGCTCTTGTCTGGACTATTGCATAAACTGGACACAGAGAACCCGCAGAGAGAGGACTACTGAACTTGCCTAAAGGTGAGATGATCTTTCGGGGTTCCTGATTCATGAAAGAGTCTACGAGACATTCTGCAGGACACAACAGACAATGACTGAACTGCCTTTGAAATTTCCTGCTTCATGGAAATGTCTGCTGGATACTATGGGCCTGAAGGCTGAAGATGGATGCCCCAACGGTTCAAAAGAACTTTGGGTGACTGTCCAGGCAGCGAGATGTCTCTGTCATTTCTAGAGTTTTGGATTTCTTGTTTGCTTAAGTAATATTATTTCCTTCTGGAGTCTTTGATGGAGTTGAAGAATGGTTAGTAATAGTTATAGTTTTCCTTAGTTATGATAAGAGATAAAATAGATATAAATATTGTAACTGTAATTCTTACTTGATAACTGTTTTGTTATATGTAATTTTACTGTTAAAGTTAAAGCCTTTCTTTTTTGTTTAAACAGAAAAAGAGGAAATGATGGAGGTGGGTCTTGTATCTTATCTGTTGCTTTCATTGGTTAACTAATAAAGAAACTGCCTAGGCCCATTTGATAGGCCAACCCTTAGATGGGTGGAGTAAACAGAACAGGATTGGGGGAGAAAGAAGCTGAGTCAGAGAGTCGCCATGATGCTCCCACTCCAGCCAGAGGCAGATTAAGCTCCTCCCTGGTAAGCGCACCTTGTGGTGCTACATAGAATATTAGAAATGGGTTAGATCGATATGTAAGAGCTAGCCAATAAGAGGCTACAGATAACGGGCCAGGCAGTATTTAAAAGAATACCGTTTCCGCGTAATTATTTCGGGTACAAAGCTAACCATGCGGGCGGCAGGATGCAGGGGACGCAACCCCGCCGCCCCTGATGCAACATTATATTATAAAAACTGAAGCTTGTGGAAGTAAAGAATTATGGTGGCTTCTGGAGAGAGGCGGGGGCATGTTAGACAAAAGGAATCCTAAGCCCTAGAAGTCTGTCATGCGTTATGGAGACTAATAATTCAGAATTGGAGAGTTGAAAGCTACTTGGGCAGTAGATCTGTTACCACTTCCACAGTGCTCACACATTCCCTGACATGTGCTTCCATTGTCCTGTATACAGGCTTGCTCATCATGAAGCAGAATAAATCAGTGTCTTCACAGTCAGGATGCTCAGGGCCGAGTGTTATCTTCTCCTGATATTCCAGAGGTTCCAGAGTTGACTAAGGAGCCATAGCTTCCTTGTGTGTGCTTCGGAGGAGCAATTTCACTTAAAATTTTAAAGAAAGAGAGAGACTCATTTAGGGTGCTGCACCCTGAGGGACAGACGTGATAACCCAGTCTGCCTGTTAAAATAGTGATCATGCTTGTTTGTATACTATAGATATGCTTAAACATCTTGTACTGATTTTTATACATTCACATTAAATTTACAGAAAGATTGTGGAAGAAAAATATAAAGAAAATAACAAGCAGATGAAAGACTCAAGATTCCAGGAGTTTGAACCTCTAGGAGTTGGTGTGCCCCATGTAAGCATCCCTATTTCATGTTCATATGGAATGTTTTCTTGCTTTGGGTACCTCAGATTCATCGAGCTAGATGTGTAGGAAAAGGGTAGAAAACCCCCAGACGAACTTGGCCCAGCTCAGGGAGGGCTCTACAAGTAAGTCCACAGCGGATGGTGACCCTAGCGTAAAGCAGCTTACGTCCGGAAGTGGACCAGTTGATTTAGCCATCACCCAGCCAGTGGCTACTGTTTACAAAATAACTGGATTTCCCTGAATGCAGAGATTATGGTTAAGATGGTTATTTAATAGAACAAATATGCACATATCTGATTTTCACTTCTATCCTGTGTGTTTTACCTCTCCAGTCTGTCAATCCCTTTTTGTCTTATTATTATTTTTTAACCCTTTATTTTCTGTCTTCTATCCATCTATCATGCACTGTGATAAGAATGTCATTCAAACTGAAGAACTACCACAGATATCTGATAGTGAATAAATAGATTTGTGGGACCCCTCCTCCTGTACTTCTGCACTTGAAATCTCTGGGTGGCAAACACTGCTTTCATTCATGGTTAGAATATCTCTCTGGGCCTTGGTGGTAGGATCTGATACTAAGGTAGTCTATGTGAGGGGTCATGTGGGACAGCTGACATCACCCTCACACAGCACATTCATTGGGGCAGAAAACCTTTGTGATGTTCACCCAGAGGATGAACAAGACTGAATAGGGTTATAGAAGCATTCCCAAGCTGATAGGGTTATGAAGATTCTGTGTGTGTTAATGTGTTCAAACTGCTTGCTCAATCACCAAAATAAATTGGGGTGCTTATTTATGGAATACCAGGAACCCTTGAGATCAGAGACATTTCTTTGCTAAGACTGGAGCTTGAGAACCAGATATGGTCTTTTTTTTTGTATTATGATGCCCAAATGGTCTCCCTCCCTCTTTTCCTCCCTCATTCCCTTCCTTCGCTTCTCCCTCCCTCCTTCCCTTTTTCCTTCCTTCCAGAGAGGGTTTTATTATGTGTCTCAGGCTGTCCTTAACTTCATGACCCTCCTGCCTCAGCCTCTCAGGGGCTGAGATTACAGGCATGAAAAGCCACAGCAAGCCCTGCTTTTATTTCACAGTTATCTATGGCAAATAAAAAGTAAGGTCTTTTGTATTAGAGACTGATGATCTACTTCACCTGTTTGCTTTTATTCCTTGACCCTTTAAGATAATCATCTTGGTGTTTGATGTAATTATTGCCAGTAGTCTGAGCATACTATATGACACATGGTGTAGCTGAACAGCTATGGAAGGCAAAGCCCTTGGTAATCTCTGCAAACTGGGCTATTAAGATAATAACGATGATCTCAAGACTGCATGTCAGGCAGAACCTGAAGAGATTTTGTTATCCACATGTTACTACACAGAACATGGAGCCAGAGAAAGCATCTTCAATTTGGCCCAGCTCAGATTAAGGAAGAGGTCACACTAAGATCCTGTTGTTCCCAGCATACATCCCCAGTGACTTCCTGGGCGAGTCACTTTTCTTGATGCTGTAACAAAATTCCCAACACAAGCAACTTAAGGAAGGGTTTTGCTTTGGGGAAGAGTTTTGAGGAACTCATAACTGAAACTCTAGTCCATAATGGCTGCAGAGTTGTGATGGCAAGGATGTTGTGTCTGCACTCAGGACGCAGGGACTGTCACTGCCCAGCTGACTTTCTCATTTCAGCCAGCCTAGGAACCCAGCCTGTGGGCTGATGCTGCCCACATTCAGAGTAGGTGTTACTTGTTCAGTCAGCTTTTCTGCCAGCACTTATGTAGGCACACCCAGAAGTGTGTTTCCATAGTGATTCTAAATCTCATCCAGTGGACAAGTAAGACTGACCCTCATGCTTTCCTTTCTCTCAGCAAGTAGTGTGTATGCGTGTGTGTGTGTGTGTGTGTGTGTGTTTGTGCATGTGCTCAAGTGTGTACACACATGCACGCACAGTCCTGTCTTGGCTAAAGGTTTTGGTTCATTCTTTGAGTTTTCTGAGGTTTAGTACCACTGTCTCTGGTTTGGAACTTCTCGGGAATGTTTTCTGAGTTTGTATATGGATAGGAGCACTGTTAGCATGGCAACATAGGAACAATAGGAATAAAAATAAGATCTTTTCTCATTTTATATACCAATCTCAGTTCCCACTTCCTCCTCTCCTCCCATTACTTCCATCTTCCTCCCCACCCCACACCCCATCCCCTCCTCAAAGAGGGTAAGGCTTCCCATAGGGAGTCAACAAAGTCTAGCACATTGCTTTGAGGCAGGGCCAAGGCACCCCTCTCCCATGTCTAGGCTGAGAAAGGTATCCCACCAAAGAGAATGGGTTCCAAAAAGCCAGAACAAGCAAGCAGTAGGAATAAATCTGGGTCTCACTGCCAGTGGCTCCATAGTCTGCCCCAGCCATACAACTGTCACTCACATGCCTAGTTTAGTCCTATGCTGGTTCCTGCACTGTCTGGCATCTTGAAATTTGCATGCAAATGGATGGAACTAGAAAAATCCATCCTGAGTGAGGTAACCCAGATCCAGAAAGATGAGTATGATATGTACCCACTCATAAGTAGATACCAACTGTGAAACAATGGATAATGAGCCTATAGTCCATGACCCCAGAGAAGCTAAGTAACAAGGTGAACCGTAAGAGAAACATATATAGATTTCCCTGGGAAGGGGAAATAGACAAGATCTCCTGAGAACAGTAGGTTCTTATGTTCAATATCTCATTGTTTCCTAAGTTTGTATATGGATGAAGCATCGTTGACATGGCTGTAGTTTGAGATTGTTCGTTTGTGTCCCAGCCACCCATACTCGAATAATCACACAAAAACTATATTAATTAAAACTCTGTTTGGCCAGTAGCTTAGGCATATTCCTAGCTAGCTCTTCCATCTTAAATTAATCCATTTCTATTAATCTGTGTATCATCACAAGGCTGTGGTGAGGTTCCAGCATCTGCCTTCTTCTGCTGCTACATGGCATCTCCCTGACTCCGCCTACTCTCTCTCTATATCTCTGTTCGGATTTCCCACCTGGCTTTACTCTGCAAAGCCATTGGACAAAGCAGCTTTATTCATCAAACCACTAAAAGCAACACGTATACAGAAGGACTTCCCACATCACATGGCAGCATAGGAACAATAAGCAATCCATTGTTAGTGCCCTTCTCTCTTTCAGAGGTCCCTTTGTCTTTGAAAAAAACCTTCTGACTTCTCAGGTCCACAAACCAGCTGGTTCTCTTCTAATTCCTTCTGAATTCTGTGACTTATGGGACACTTTTCAAACTTCAGAGCATGCCAGAGTATCCTGTGTTATCTTGATTCTGGTTCTGTTGGTCCAAGTTAGGGCCTGGGCTTCCGATGATGCTGACCAAGAATTATGTCCCATTAGTCAGGGGCAGAAAGCGGGGCTCCTGAACAAGACTATCCTCCCCTAGATGAAGGAAGAACTGGAATGGCACCACTGAATAGATCTCTTATCTCTTTAGAGGAAAAAAATCATTTAATGGGAATGGAAGAAAAGGAGGCACGCCCTGAGGGGAAGACTTTCTTGTTCACCCCAGGCAGAGGAGGGAGCAGGGCAGCCAGGCAGGGAAGAGGCAAGACTTAATCATACTCACAGGCACAAGCGGGAGACAGGCTTAATGATATTCACAGAACAAAGGAAGAAGCTAAACACTTTGCAGAGGCCTGAAGGGTTTTCATCATCTCGGGGAAAGGCATTGTTGAACTAAAAAGGATGAAATAAAATATGACAGAAACTGGATTAATCAGACGCAAGAGGCTGAAGGAAAACCCAATAAAGGAAAAATGGACTTGTCTTCAAATGCATTTCCTCGTTCCTCTTCTCTCTGTTTTGATGACTTCATTTCTTCCCAAGCTCATTGAAGCTCTGCTCTCAATTCCTTCTTCCTCTCTTGCCAGGCTAGAACAAACTCCTCTGTGCTTCACTGTGAAGAGCGTGTTCATGTGTGTGCATGTTCATACATGCATGTATGTGAAGACTAGAGGGGAATATTGGGCTCCCTCTCTGTTCCTCTTGACCTTATTTTGTGAGCGCATGTCTCCAACTCAACCTAGAGCTCGTTGATCACACTATGCTGACCGGCAGCAAACCCTGGGGATCTTACTGTCTCTGCCTTCCACCTTTGGGATTAACATCTGCCTTTTTCTTTTAAATCCAGATGCTAGGAATCTGAATTCAGGTCCTCATGGGCCATATCTTCAGAACCCCCTTCATATATCTCAGAAACAGTTAGAGGAGGGACAGTTTTGAGAGTGAATGGACCCAGTATGTCATTGATAAGAAAATTCCTTAAGTCATTCAGGAGAGTGGCTTGATTTGTTTTCAGACTTATTTGACAATGATTTTATTTTGACTGGCATTTTCTGCTTAACTGAATTGGGGTTTTGAAATCTTGAAGCCCAGTTGAGTGTGGAATCATGCTTGACTCCATTCCTTAAGAGGATAGCAGCTTAGAAAACAAGAGAAACAAAGAAAACCCACAGTACCATACAAGGTAAGCCCAAGCCCAGGCTATCCTTTTCCCTTGGCATGTACAGTTGTACTGGCGCTAGACCTGGGCTCCAATGTGTGCTGGGAATGGGAGTCCGGTGCTTCTCTTCCTAAGAGTGGCAGCTCTAGCAATCCTGTCCTCTCCAGAGAGAACCTTGGTGATTCTTTTGAGATGCCTTCTGAAGGGCATGCAGCATTGATAGCCCACAGTCTCCTTGTTCTTTGGATTCTGTGCGGACCAGCAGTGAAACTTTGCAATCTGGACCTAGATGTACCTCCTTAAACAATGACCAGACCATATAGGAAGCAGACTTCTTAGCAATACTTTCAGAATGCCTTCTTATAAATGCCTTGCTGTGGTGGGGCCTGGCTTCATGGGACTTACTCATTTAACATTACTTTGGACTTAATGTCTTTCTTAACAAGACAGCCTTTGAATAGTTCCCCCATGAGAAAATAGGGCAATTCAATATTACATGTAGTTTGCAAACACACACACACACACACACACATGTAAAAAAAAGTAGTAAACTACTTTATTTTTATTTATTTACTTAATTTTTGTTTTGTTTGGTTGAGGCAATATCTCACATTGCACAGGCTTACTTCAAATCTGCCCTTTAGTTCAGGATTACTTAATGTTCCTGCCTCCACCTCTGTGGTGGTTTGAATGAGAATACTCCCCGCCTACACCCCCTACCTGCACCCTGCCCTGCCTCGCCCCCATAGGCTCATACATTTGAATGCTTTAGTCTCCAGAGAGTGGAACAGTTTGGGAAAGATTAACCTTAGGAGGTATGGCCTTGGAGTAGGAGTGGCCTTAGTGGAGGAACTGTGTCCTGGGAGTGGTCTTTGAGGCCCAGTTTCCCTCCCTGCCTTCCTCCCCTCTCCTCTTTTTCCCAGCTGCCTGCCAATCAAGATGTAAAGCCCTTAGCTACTGCTCCATTGTCATGCTGGCCTGCTTCCTGCCATGATGATCATGGACTAACCCTCTAAGACTGTAAGCAAGCCCCTAATTAAATGCATTTCAAAATAAGAGCTGCCTTGGTCATGGTGTCTTTTCATGGCAATAGGGCAATAGCTAGGACAGTTTCTCCAGCAGGAATTATAGGCATGCGTTTACACAGGGCTGAAGATTGAGCACAGGACTTCCTTTATTCCAGGAAAGCGATCTACCAACTAACACACATTTCCAACCCTATCTTTTATGTTTTTGAAGTGTGAATTCCTTCATCATTTCTTAGATATTTGTCTTTTAGGAAATTGAAATTCTCAGACTCAGGACATGTAAATCCCGATGAGACATGGGAGCTATTCAAGCTGGTTAGTTTTGAAATGAAGCCGAGAAGGAGTGGAATGAGAAGTTAGGTGGGTTACAGTGGGTGCACACTGGAGAGAGATGCTTGCTTCTAGATGCTGATGGAGCCTGTATTTGCCTGAACCTTTGACTTAGCTCCCTGGCTATCTTGCTTGGCTTGCTTAGTTATGGCCTAGAAACTGATTCCTACAGAGAGAGGTTAAATGCTTTGCCCAAGTCTGGTTCACTTATCCTGAGTTACCAACCCAAAGTTTGAAAATGTTATCAGGCTTAAGGGAGAAGAATGCTGCTTCATTTGTGGCAGGGCCATTTCCTTCCGTCTGCTTCTCATCATTTATTGATTCTCTTCCACAAGGAATTAGATGAACGGACTTCGGAGAACCTGCCTGACCCTCAGTCCCTTCCTTCCCTGGACCTCGACGAAGTAGAGTCAAGTTTAGACGACACCATAGTTGGCCTTGGACATTATGGTATGTGTTTGTGTCACCTGTTAGCAGGTACTTGTTCCCATGAATGTGACTACCTGCCATTGCTGCCCAGCACTGGACTGTGATGCTCAGGTCCTTTGTTCTTTCTGTCTTCATGGCAATAGTGAAGATGGGTTAGAAACTTCTGGTGGGAGACTTCATTTCCTGGGTTAAACAATATTGTCATTAACCTGATTAAGAATTCCCCGAAGCTCTACACCCCTTTTTCATGAATGGCTCCCCTGCTCCTTTGATATATTTAAATTGAAGGCATGAACCAGACTTTGCAAGAGCCACTGTTCAGAGGTACTTACTTGCTAGAAAATAAGAGTGTTCAGAGCTGTTACCCAGCTGGAGGTGCTGCATGCCCTCTAGCGAGGAAGGCCCTGGCTACAGGGTCTTTCTGGGTCTTTGCTGCCCTACCCATAGAACAGGAATAACAGTCCTCCTTTGGTTATTATCAAGAGTAAACAAGGTTGGGCTTGGATGTTCTCTTAGCTTAATGCCTAGCATAGTAAGAATGGAAAAAAGAAGCAGTTACAACACTTTGAGGATATTTTTGAATGCAAGAGTCTTGTTCACCAATATCCCTCTTGCCTAGAATAACACACCAGGAATATTATTCTCAGTATTTCTTGAATGAATTTATTATTAATTAATGAGTAGATGAAGAAGTGAATGGATGCTATATTAATTTAGACCCTTAAAAAGCAAATGACAGCCGAGATCGGGTGCGTTTGCGATCAAACTGGACTCTCTGAATGTGGCTGACAATGGGGGCTGACTGATAAAGGCACTGGGACTTGTTTCTACTGCATGTACTGGCTTTTTGGGACCCTAGTCTATTTGGATGCAAAGCTTCCTAGGCCTGGATGTAAGGGGGAGGGCCTTGGACTTCCCACAGGGTAGGGTTCCTGCCCTCTCTTAAGGGGGGGGAGGGAGGAGGGTGAGTGGGGGAGGGGAATGGGAGGAGGGGAGGAAGTGTAAATTTTTGAATGGAAAAAAATATAAAAAAGCAAATGACAATGCAAGACTAAAATGCATAACTTTTAAAAAAATACTTGCATGAAAGAAAAAGGCTAGGTGAGGCTAGGAGAGACGGTAGACCGCAACCCAAATCCTATTGCTCTAAGAGGAGGGGATGCTCAGTGGAAATGAGCTGTTCTACTCAGAAAGTCCAGAGCCAGGCCAGCTGCCAGGTGCCTGCCCTTGTAGCATATCACTGTTGTGTATTAGTAGTGTTTGCCAACAGGAGCCGTAGCTTCTGAGAGAACGCAGGATGGTTCCAGGGCAGCTGAGTCACTCTGGCACACAATAGCAAGGCAGTGTTGTCAATGCCTGTGTTACAAGGTTGTAAACTGTTTGGGAGTAGAGGGACTGGAGGTGCCACGTCTAAACTCTTCACTAATCGAACACTGAAGAAGTGAAACTTGGATTGTGTCTTCATCTCAGCCCAAATTTGCACTTGGGGTCTCCTGAACTAGTAGAGTATGGGTTATCTCTTTCTGCTGTATGGAGACTAGCACCTAAAGCTTTTTAAGCTGCCATTTGCCAAGTTCAAAGTGATGTTGTGGAGGCCATCGTACAGTAGGCACGATGATGAAATGTTTATATCAGATGGATCTGTGGTAATTTTTGAAGTATTTTGTACTGTATTGTTTGTTTTTGTTTGAGGAAAGTGGAGGGATCAACTGTTCCAAGGGTTTTTCTTTCCATGAGTTGGAAAATTAGATCTTGTGTAGCCCCTGATGTAGGTGATGTTATGCTGGATGGCAGAGTCCTTGCTATGAATACAGCCCAACATAGGATAATAAACTATTACCTGAGATAGAAAAGTCAGTCTGTTCTGATTTCAAAGAGGAAACGGTAACTTTAAATGTGTTTCTGCAAAGAGAAACCAAAGACATGAAGACTTTTGCTCAAGGATCGTGTAACTTCATTCCAGAGCAACAACTCTTCAGTCTCTCCTCGGCTGCAATCCACTTGTACTGCAGTGTGGAGAAACAGTCAAGTGTGGATGGAGACTGACTGAGATTTTCACAGTTTATCTTTCCTGTGGGTCTCTGTGCTAAGGCTAGCCCTGGACACAGAGATCCTGCTGTTTGCTGTGGGTCTCTGTGCTAAGGCTAGCCCTGAACACAGAGCTTCTGCCATGGAGAGAGGAGCACACTTGTTTGGTGTGTTTCACTGGGGTAGACAATATCTTGATTTATCAGGCCAACTGCCACTCGTCAGCCCTATCCCCGAACTACCTCCTGCATGCTTAGTCTCCATTGTAAGTCATTAAATTCAGAATAGAAGAAACACACAGTAGCTTTAATGCGTCAGATGCCTTATAAAATACTTTGAACATTTTCCTTATTTTTCATATTTTTATAAATATTATTTTCTCACAAACATTAAATTGAAAAGCTTAGAAGTATGAAACATTTGGGGTTGACAGTCTATTAGAGTGGTAAGTGACTGAGATTAAGATTATTGGTGAGCATATTAGGTAATTGTGAAATTTTGTAATAGGATTCTTTAATTTGTTGATTAACCCTGAAATGGTTAATTATTTTACTCAGGGTCTTTTTTTTTTTAATTCAACACCTAGCGGAACCATTATTTATTTGCCTAGCGTGGACACATAAATTATGCAGTCATTTTTAAATGCTCCTACCCCAATTATTTAATCAGTTTTTGATAATGAACTGGAAAATTTATTTCCCTAGGAAGTATGGAGCTAGCTGTAGAAAAGGAAGACAGGATAAGCTATTAGTTACATTTGATATGCATTTATTTGAGTTAATCTAGCTAGTCATGGCTTACCATTATAGTCAAATGAGAACACACAGCAGGAATGCTAAGGACTTTATCCCCATTTAATTCCTGACTTCTTGCACATTAATTTTTAAAAATGTTCTTTTGGAGAATTTAATTACATTTCGTCTTCCTTTTGTTCCTCCAAATCCTCATACCCTTCTTCTCTTTCAAATTTATGGACTCTTTGTCTTTGTTGTTGTTGGTGGTGGTGAGGGGTGTGAGTATGTGTGTGTGTTTGTAAGCATGTGCATATGTGTTCTTAATACACAAATGCAATCTGCTCAGTTTGTGTGTTTTTAGGACTGACCGTTTGATGTTGGATAAGCAGTTGGCATGCTCTACCATGGAGAAGACTATTTTTCACTCTCAGAATTTCTTAGTTGCCCATAGTTTTGTTAACAGACTTTGTAGTTGATAGTTTTTCCACTGGAGTCTACACTGCCCTAGTGTGTTAAAAGTTAAAAAGTACTTTGATTCATAATTAAGCCTACAAGCATGAATTGACTTCCTGCATTAAGAACCACTACTGGAAGTTTGCTTGGTAACAATGACCAGTCCTTCTAGTTTCTAAAAGGCCCAGTGATAACCTGAATTTTCCTCACTTTGCCAATAAAGTAGTAGTCATTCAGATACACTCTTAAAGTGGGCACGTGCATCAGGCTGCAAGACTCACACTGAAGCGGGACCTAAAATTCCACTCTCTGCACCCATTGGTAATAACTACTTTAGTTCCATACCAACAAAATATGGTAGAATAATGGTATAAAAACACTAGTGGAAATTTGGTACTTAAAGAAAACTGTCTGGCCATATACATACACCTAAAAACTTATAGACTACTAAACTGTATTCAGGGATTTGGGAGTGATGCTCACAGCTTAGTTTGTGAAAATTTCCAGGGAAATTCATGGGGGGTAAACTCAGAACTGAAAGTTTTTCAGACCTAAATCTTTGATATGTTTGGTTCTATCTCTAACCAAATAATGTTACAAATATTAAAAATTATTTTCAGGTTTTTGTCCGGCATTTTATGAAGTACTATTAGCAAAGAAAACAAGAACACATTAACTTTAGTTTGTGATACCCACATAACAATCTCAAACACAAAAAGGCCCACTTCAGTCTGATGATAGAGTACTTAGTCTTAATAGTGCTTAATAGTCACAGCTTGATGGCGAGTGCACACTGCCTACATATGTTAACATACTTAACAAGTATCTTACCATCCAACTGTTAGGTATCCATGACTTACTTCTGTAAGAGAAATGACTACCACTGTAAACTTTTGAATTTCTATGTGGGAAAAGGCACCTTTATCAAACATTTCAAATAGCTTTTAAATGGAATCAGATGTTTGCCTTAAAAGTGTGTTATGATAGTGGACTTGTTAGTACTGCACTCTTTTTACAAAGAAAAGTAAACAAGAAACTTAAGGAGAAGTGTGTGTGTGTGTGCTTTTAAACTGAATTTTGTTCTGAGCGATAATCTCCGGCATATTTATAACAGCCAATTACATGTTCTTTCTGTGTGAATAAAACTGTTGCTATGAAATCACAAAAATGAAAGGAAGGAAGGAAAGAAGGAAGAAAGAGAAAGAAGAATGAAGAAAGGAAGAAAGGAAAAGAACAGAAAAAAGGAAGGAAGGAAGGAGGGAAGGCTGAGCAAGCCACGAGGAGCAAGCCAGTAAGCAGTACCCCACAAGGCCTCTGCATCAGCTGCTGCTCCGGATCCCTGCCCTGTTTGAGTTCCTGTCCTGACTTCCTTTGATAATGAACTGTGTGATATGGATCTGTGTGTAATCCAAACAAACCCTTTTCTCCCCAACTTAATTTTTGGTCACTCTGTTTCGTCACAGCAATAGAAACCTAACAAAGACACTGGGCATAATAGAGCAGAAAATGATAGCCTGGAGCTGGGTGTGGTGGGGAAGGTTGCAATCTCAGCCCAGATTGCAAACCCAGCTCATGATAGAGAAACCAGTGAGATGCTGGCTCAGAAAAGAATACCAAGCACTGGGGCCACTTAGGCATTCCTAGATTTTCCTCACTATTAAAGCTTGGCTCTCTTCAAGCATGACTGAGGAGCATCGATTTTTTATTATATTATTATTAATATATTTTATTAATTTTTTTATTAATTAATTTTATTAATATTTGCCACCTACTTCATTGTTATGTGTGTTTTATTACAGTGTTTCTTCCTACTGTAATAATTAATTCCCAGGAATAAAGGCCCCTGCAGTCATTCATTAATTCTCTGCATTCTAGAGGATAATTAGGATGAATATAATATTGAATTAAAATGGTATATTCTCCACCCTGAAGCATAATTAATAATTTAGAGTGTTTCTTCTGCATGATTGGTCTCTAACTAAAATTTAAAAGTTATATTCAACTTGAAAAATTAAAGTGGGTACAGACCGACACTGGCCTGGCCTGCCACTTTGCTGTCATAGCCTAAGAAAGAGTCACAGAAATAGGACAGTTGAGCCCCAGAACATCAGCAGTCATAGGAAAGCAGCACTTGTGGACCTCAGAAAGTAAGCTTTCTCATCTGAGAAGGCTGTGACCCTCATCCTAGTGAAATAAAAATAAAACACCGTCATTAAACTAAAGGCCACACTGCTGGAGAAGAGTTACCTTGTTACCTTGCCTGGCCCATTATAGTTCAAGTTCGGAATGAACCAGTTAAGTAGAAAATTATCAGTGTCCATTGCAGCCTAAGGTTAGATGGTAAAATCTTATGCAATATACATTAGAGCGGTCTGGTGCATTCACTCCGCATGCATGCGTATTCTACAGTTGCACTCTGGGTTCTCCTACTTGGAGACTATACTCTGATACTCAGCAATTCCTAAGTTGCCATGGGACTCAGGAAAAAGACCAATTTAGACTCATGTTTGAGCCTTGACTTCTATGTGCTAGCACTCAGAGTTTGGATAAAACAGTTACTTGGGTTATAGTTTTTATAAATCATGCAGTGGAATTCATGATGCCACTATGAATATTAAATGGGATTGGATGCACTAAATGGCATTCCCAGCATGTGGCTCACTTGAATAGGGGCTGTTTTTACCCAGCCAGACAGAATGGTAGATGGTTCTTACTGCCTCCAGGATGCCCGATATCCTGGCTGATATCCTGAAGATCTGGCTCAAAGACATTCACTTGCTTTAGCCTGTTCTGATACCTACCACTGGAACCCCTTGACTGTCATCAATGATTATGTTCTCCTTAGGACTTGCTTTACGCTGCTTTGGAGTACTGTGATGATGGAGGTGGGTCTTGTATCTTATCTGTTGCTTTCATTGGTTAAGTAATAAAGAAACTGCCTAGGCCCATTTGATAGGCCAACCCTTAGATGGGTGGAGAAAACAGAACAGGATTGGGGGAGAAAGAAGCTGAGTCAGTGAGTCGCCATGATGCTCCCACTCCAGCCAGACGCAGGTTAAGATCCTCCCTGGTAAGCGCACCTCGTGGTGCTACACAGAATATTAGAAATGGGTTAGATCGATATGTAAGAGCTAGCCAATAAGAGGCTACAGATAACGGGCCAGGCAATGTTTAAATGAATACCGTTTCTGTGTAATTATTTCGGGCATAAGCTAGAGCCATGTGGGTGGCCGGGTGCCAGGAACGCAGCCCAGCCGCCCCATCTTCAACACTGTGAGTCTGTACCTGAGTCATGCCCTAACCTGAGTTCTAAAGCTGGGATATTGTTGCTAACAGACCTTTTCAGAATCACTTCTTAAGGATGTAAATTTCATTATATGTTAATTAAAAACTTGTATTAATTGTTCTTTATTCTTGTGCTTGAAATATATATACACTAATATAGGATGGTATCTATTCTCATCCTCCTCCATCTCCCTCATCCCCCTCCATCTCTCACTAAGTCCCAGTTAGTACTTCCCTTATGTGTTTGAGTTTGGGACCATCCAGTAGAGCATGTGAAATGTACCGGTGGCCACACATTTATAAAGACTGCTATCAACTGTCAGTTACTCCTCAGTAATGAACAGGAGGGCCTGGAGAACACCTCCCTCCTCCATGACAG
Source organism: Neodon shergylaensis (assembly GCA_025134845.1). NCBI lineage: Eukaryota > Metazoa > Chordata > Mammalia > Rodentia > Cricetidae > Neodon > Neodon shergylaensis. Next base: position 6,148,974 of record JABTXL010012687.1, on the reverse strand, counting down.
AATTTTGGCTGGTTTGGTCTTGTGCAAGTAACCATGGCTGCTCTGAGTTTGTGTGTATGACAGTCATATCATGTCCAGTAATTTACATGTCATAGCTCCCCTCCCCATCATGTGTCTATCTCCTCATGTATCTGTCTCCTCATGTCATGTCTAGTAGTTTACATGTCATAGCTCCCCTCCCCATCATAGTCCCTTCCCCTTCCATGGTGTTCCCTGAGCCTTGGTGCAGAGGGATGAGAAAGATGTTTTGACCAGCTGTGCATCTCATTATTGATTGTTGCCCCCTGCAGAGAGAAGCTCCTCTGATCAATGTTGAGAGCAGCCTGGGTCTAGGATAGTAACACATGTTTAGAAGTTGATTAGACAATGTGGCCTTTTAGCAAAATAGTAATCACAGGTCCTACCTAGGGCCTATAGCCTCCCTAGCCATGGGATTTTGCCCAGAGTTCAAGTACTGTAACATGGAGGGGACCTGTTTGTTGGGGTTTTTGTCCTGCCCAGTTCCCCACAACTGCTTAGCCCCAAAGAAAATCACACATAGGTCTCCATAAATTATAAGCTGATTGGTCCATTAGCTCTGGCCTCTCACTGGCTAACTCTCACATCTTGATTAACCCGTTTTTCTGATCTATGTTAGCCATGTGGCTCAGTACCTTTTTTCAGTGGGGCAGATCACATCCTACTGCTTCGGTAGTCTAGACAGGAGTGGGAGGAATCAACTTCCTCCTTCCCAGGATTCTCCTGTTCTCATTACATCATTTCTACCTCCTGTCTGGTTTTCCTGCCTATATTTCCTGCCTGGCCAATCAGCATTTATTTATAACATGATTGACAAATACAGACAATTCTCCCACACCAAAGTACCAGATGTGAAATTCCCTCCTGTGGAGCAGGTCTCAGATCCAGCCAGAGGCCTGGGTGTTGAAAATGTAGCATCTAGCATTGAAGAATTGATTCCTGTCCTTTTCGGATTTGCCCAGTCAGCAATGTGTTGCAATAGCAGCACAAGTGGATTAGGACTAAAATAATAACAACTCATTGCATGGAAGAGGGGAAGGCTGATGCTCAACCAGTCTTTATTGTAAGGGCTCTCAGAACCTGGGTTGCCTGACTCTACAGAAGTCAGAGTCCAGAGTCACGACAGGGATGTTCTGTCTGTGTGAGGAGTTTGAATAATTGAGTCTCATGAATTTCAGAGTGGAAACACAATATTTCCTCTAAATGTATTTCATTATACAGTGTAGGAACAGAATTTTAAATTTATCATATTAGCAATGAATATTGCACTCAGACATTTATCTGTTTAATTTATATTGCTAAAGTGTGATGTTATAATATTCTTATTAGAAATAATATTCTTACTAGAAAGTGGGGGGGAAAGTTTGCATGTTTCCCTGTGTGCCGTGTAGCTGTTTCCTGCCAATTGACACATTCCTTCCTAGAGGGCAGGGGAACTTGTTGTATGAGTGGCGGGGCTGTGTCCCGCCACCCGGCTAGCTTTACACGCGAAATAATTACACAGAAACTGTATTTTTTTAAACACTGTCTGGCCCATTAGTTCCAGCCTCTTATTGGCTAGCTCTTACATATTAATCTAACCCATTTCCAATAATCTGTGTAGCCCATGAGTTGGCTTACCAGGGAAGATCTTAACCTGCAGCTGTGTTGGGTAGGAGAATCATGGCGACTGCCTGACTCAGCTTCTTTCTCCCAGCATTCTGTTCTGTCTACTCCGCCTACCTAATTTTCTGTCCTATCAGGCCAATCAGTTTTCTTTATTAGTTAACCAATGAAAGCAACAGATAAGATACAAGACCCACCTCCATCATTTCCCCTTTTTCTGTTTAAACAAAAAAGAAAGGCTTTTACTTTAACATAGTAAGATTACATATAACAAAACAGTTATCAAGCAAGGATTACAGTTGTAATATTTATATCTATTTTATCCTTTATCATAACTAAGGAAAACTATAACTATAACTAACCATTCTTTAACTCCATCAAAGACTCCAGAAGGATATAATATTCCCTAAGCAAACAACTTCCAAAACTCTAGAAATGACAGAGACATCTCACTGTCTGGACAGTCACCCAAAGTTCCTCTGTACCGTTGGGGCATCCATCTTTGGCCTACAGGCCCATAGTATCCATCAGACATTTTCAAGAAGCAGGAAATTCCAAAGACAGTTTAGTCACTTTTTGCTGTGTCCTGTAGAATGTCTCGTAGACTTTTTCATAGGTCAGGAACCCTGAAAGACCATCTCACCTTTTAGCAAGTTTAGCAGTCCTCTTTCTGTGGGTTCTGCGCATCCAGTTTATGCAACAGTCCAGGCAAGAACAGTCTCTTGCCTAAATGGCTATCCAACTCTATAAGGAGCCTCTTTGATGCCCATCTTCCTCTTGAAGTAGCTGGTGCTTCCAGGAGCAGACATGTATCATTGCCATGAAAAACCCTAAGTTATTAAAATATTTTAAATGCCATATTCTGCAGTCTTTGAAAGATATGAAGAATGCCTATCTAACTGAAATATATCTCTATATATCCAGAAAATCTAACTAACACGACTACAAGCTTGACTATTATTGATTATCCATTAACAACCTATATTTCCTAATTATACATTACATTTTTAAATGAACTACACAATCACAATACCTTAATCAAGATCAGAAATACATATACATATAACAAAATTGACCTTAAAATCCATACCAATGTAAATTATTCATATCTATATCATATCCCCCTTTAAATGTAAAAGAACATTTATAAACAATATTTGGGAACATGGGCGCAGTTTTTTCTCTCCAAACTGCTTCCTGCTGAATGGGGGCGGTGTTAATCAGGTCTTTTATGGTATAACCTGTGTGCCAGGGTCATCTCAGTTGGCAGTTGAGTGAAGTAATTTTTTGAGGGTGTTCACAGCAACCTTTCAGGAGGGCCTGGTCTATCATACCATATTGGGATAGACGCAATCCACAGGGTCTCATCCTCTGTGAAAACAAAAGAAGACCCTTTTCAAAGCATCATATCCTTAGACCCAAATTTTGAAGTCATACCCTCATGATATCCATTCTGGTTCCACTTGGCAGCCCATATAATGAAATGTCTCTCTGTACTTAGCTCCTTTACAGTAAAAAATTTTAAAGAAATCATAATGTACATAATCCAGACTCTTTGTGAATTTTCTATTTTCACGTGGCTTTTCTTTATTTTTTTTAATTTATAACTATCTGTACTCTGTCTCTTTAAAGACTTTATTCTCTCTTTCTATTTTTTTCTCTCTCTCAAGCCTACGTACACTCATCCAACATTGTGATTCATTTAGTGGTCTGAATCTATCCTATTGTGAATCTGTAATTTTTTTTTTACTATCCAGGAACATTTCTTAAAATGCTAAGCATTTCTTTCTTTCTTTCTTTCTTTCTTTCTTTCTTTCTTTCTTTCTTTCTTTCTTTCTTCCTTCCTTCCTTCCTTCCTTCCTTCCTTCCTTTCTTTTTCTTTCTTTCTTTCTTAAAGATTTCTGTCTCTTCCCCACCACCACCTCCCATTTCCCTCCCCCTCCCCCAATCAAGTCGCCCTCCCTCATCAGCCCAAAGAGCAATCAGGGTTCCCTGCCCTGTGGGAAGTCCAAGGACCACCCACCTCCATCCAGGTCTAGTAAGGTGAGCATCCAAACTGCCTAGGCTCCCACAAAGCCAGTACGTGCAATAGGATCAAAAACCCATTGCCATTGTTCTTGAGTTCTCAGTAGTCCTCATTGTCCGCTATCTGAATATTAACCTTCATCAGGTGAGGAAAGGAGACAGAGACAGAGACCCACATTGGAGCACCGGACTGAAATCTCAAGGTCCAAATCAGGAGCAGAAGGAGAGAGAGCACGAGCAAGGAACTCAGGACCGTGAAGGGTGCACCCACACACTGAGACAATGGGGATGGTTTACCGGGAACTCACCAAGGCCAGCTGGCCTGGGTCTGAAAAAGCCTGGGATAAAACCGGACTCACTGAACATAGCGGACAATGTTAAGTATTTCTTAAAAACTTAAGTTGCACCATGTAGGGGTAATACTGCGCTGTTATTATGGTAATTACGATCGTCCCTGCCTGAGGTCAGCACAGTTCAGCATCACGGAGCTGAGCCGCTCCTGCCTCAGAGCCATTTGGTGCCCCTGAGCCACACACAGTTCCAGGCACACAGCAGTCCACATTGCCATCAAGCAAGCCGTAGCATTTTACTCCAAATACTTCATTCAAAAGCTCTGTCTCCCGCAGGAGCCAGACAGAGATTGCAATGGTGGCACAGCCCAGAAAGCCAGAATTTTAAAATAGCCAGTTTTTTCCTGCTGCTGAGTCAGAAAAATTTCTTTACAGAAAGCCACCCACAAACAGCCAAAAGCTGTGTTAAACTCTCTCTCGCTTTTTTTTTTAAAGCCCTCTTAGGTTTTTAAGTGGAGTTAGTCCATCACGTTGGGCGTCACTCTGTTGTATGAGCGGCAGGGCTGTGTCCCGCCACCTGGCTAGCTTTACACTCAAAATAATTACACAGAAACTGTATTTTTTTAAACACTTCCTGGCCCATTAGTTCCAGCCTCTTAATGGCTAGCTCTTACATATTAATCTAACCCATTTCCAATAATCTGTCTAGCCCATGAGGTGGCTTACCAGGGAAGATCTTAACCTGCGGCTGTGTCGGGTGGGAGAATCATGGCGATTTCCTGACTCAGCTTCTTTCTCCCAGCATTCTGTTCTGTCTACTCCGCCTACCTAATTTTCTGTCCTATCAGGCCAATCAGTTTTCTTTATTAGTTAACCAATGAAAGCAACAGATAAGATACAAGACCCACCTCCATCAGGAACTAAGGAGGCTCATGGAAATCATAAGCCACTGGAGGTCTCTCCCCCTCCCCAAGGTTCTAAGAGCAGGAAACAGCTGCTAGGACTGAGGAGCTGTAGTTGTCTGCCAGCTGTGCCAAGAACTCAGTGGTTTAGACTCAGACGTTGTCACCCACATCGGGGTGCACCTTTCAGTGATGACGCTGTCAGAGTCACCCAGCTACTGTATGTCACCCTCATAAACTCACTGGTTCACCCAACCCAGACCTGGCTAGTGTTGTTTCTTGGTCTGTCATTGCCCTCTCTAACAGGGGTAAATAGACATTTTATGTATGCCAGAAAAAGTGTTACAGCATTATGGTTAGACCTAGTTATGGTATAATTAACAAAACTCATGTACATGATTGGCTCATCTAAGGCCTGCTTTTCAGTAGTACACACTGATCTTATTATGAAGTAAAATGGTCCGACTTCTTTATGTGACTGGATCTCGTGAGCCTGCTGACTAAAACATCACGTCTTTTTAGTCTTTTAGATTATCTAATTAAGCCTGAAAAGCAAAACTTTTCACTAAATGTGAAGCATTTAAGAAAGCCCTTAAATCTCTTAATTCAGTCCTCAACATGTAAAATATTCTATTTTGTGTCCACACAGAGCTTTGCTAAAACTGCTGGTGGACAAATTTTATGCGCAAGGGAAATATTTATAAGCTAAGCTTAAGTCTTCATCTCCACCAGCTAAAAGCTGTTATGGTAGGCAGTAGAGTGGGGACAAAAGGACAAGGACACTCACATCCTTGGGTCTGTAGACATCAGAGAGGCTGTGAATTAACATTGCAAATGGAACTAATGTTTGAATCTGCTAAGTTCAAGATGGGAGACTGTTCTGAGTCTTTGAACAGCCTCTGTGTAGTCTCAGGAGTCCTTAGACAAGAAAGGGGGCTGGAGAGATAGCTTAGTGTTTAAGAGCACTAGCTGCTCTACCAGAGAGCCAGGGTTCAATTCCCAGCAACCATGTGGTGGCTCACGACCTCTGTAATTCCACTTCCAGGGGATCCAACACCTTGCCCTGACTGCTACAGGTACTGTACCCATGTGCATACCCATGAAATAAAAATAAATTTTAAAATTTTTAATGGGAGAGGAAGGCAAAGAGGAAGATCAGAGAGGTGGTGTGGGAGAACTTAGCCCCCATTGCTCTTTTGGAGATCCAAGGAAAGGTGACAAGTTCGGGGAAATAGGTGACATCTCAAAAGAGGAAGATGACGAGATAATGGAACCTCCAGCAAAGAAGTATCCTCACTCAGAGATCCATGTCAGACTTTGGTGTGTACAGCTCTGAGGAGACAGTTTTGTATTATTTTGTGAGTCACTAAATTTATGGTAACTTGTGACTAATGCTCATAGAAAACTAATACAGCTATACTGGCTTCCAATCAATAGCCGCAGCCACCATATTGCTTTGTATGTGCTCGCTCTCTCCCTCTCCCTCTCCCCTCCCTCTCTCTGTGTGTGTGTGTGTGTGTGTGTGTGCATGGACGTGCGTGCATGTGTGTGATTGAAGTATTTTGCTTGGTTTTAGGCATTAATCTACATTTTTCTGATAGGCATTCAAAAATTTTGCCTCCCAACCCATGTCACTTTTCTATTTTGTTTTGTGATAGTTGAGCGCCCCATCACTCCAGATACTAATTAAAGGCACGCTTTCTTTATTGACCATTAGTCAAAATCGTGGTTTGTGGAGTAAACGAGAACAGTTTCTACAAAGGGTGAGGAAGCATAGCAGTTTTTGGCAAGGCACCATGGAAGCACCATCTAAAGCCTTTGCCATGAATGACTGACGCCACTTTTCACCAAACATCTCTCTCTTGTTTCTAAAATAACCATCAAAACATAAAACTTAGAAGCCTTCAAAAGGATCCAACTGTCAAGATTCACAGGGGCAGTCTGTCTGAACACCGTCATGAACTTGAGTTTTTCTAAAGTCGATCCAGTTTTCCTGTTAACTTCAGGGCAGTATGTCTGTAAGGTTGCCAGAATTGGTAGCTCACCCTGGCATGGTCTCTGAGCTTGCAAGACTGGACATTCAAAACCCAGTCTTGTTGCTCTGGAGGTATGGGGTCCACACGTGGCAATGCACTCATATCAGTGTGTAGAATACACACGTCCAGTACTTTCATCTTTCCTTCCTGCTAACCCATTGATGCATCTTCTTGGCTCCTTTAAATCTTTAGTGGGTGTTATTACTATTAAAGATTGGCCAGCAAAGCAAATATCTTAGATTTTGCACATGGGTGTTTGGGCTTGTGAAGATCAAGGTGGTTTATCCCTTTTATGACCTGGATTGATTTCCTCCTGTTAGCTCAGGAAAAAGGAAGAAACACAACCTCTCTGCCAGCTGAATTCAATGTGACCTGTTTTTCTGGTTTCAAATAGCACAGAGTCCCCTCCCTCTGCCCCCAACCTCCTCACGGCTTCATCTTCAGTTATAATTGGACAACTTATACAAGCAGATGCTTATGAACATATGGCCTTCAGCTACGTATTTAGCATCCTTTTATTTCTGAGATTACAGTTTTGAGTAAGAGCAGCCTTTGTGTGTTCACAGCACTTTGAATGAGGAAATTTAGAACCCTCCTTGTCAGGACTAGACATTTCTTTTAAATGTTTTACTTGGCTGGGAGTGGTGACACTCAGCTGAGGTCCCAGTACTGTTTGGGCTGAGGACTGGGAATTCAGTGCCAGCCTGGGATACATAGTGAGACACTGTCTAGAAGGAAAGAGGGGGAAGGAAAGGAGAAAGAAGGGGAGGAATGAGGGTTCCATTAGCTCTGTATCTAATGAGAAGATTGAGCCAATGTCCTGACTGCTGGCATGTTCACAGGCCACATTGTTACCTGTCCCCGAGAATCCCATTTTTCTTTGAAGCTACCATGATGTCACTGCACGCTTCCTACTCCTACAGCCATTGTGTTCCAAGTTCAAAATTTCTCTGACAACTCATCACTGTAAAATCATAGGTCTTCTCTTGTATTAGCAATATCTGTTGATTTTCATGCCACCAATATCTGTTGGCTTTAGTTCTCAGGGGTGGTACTCCTGAGCAGGGCTCAGAAGTGGGAGGCTGGCATAGCATATCAGCTGACAGCTGTCAGCTGGTTCTTTGCTGCTGACGCGTTATCTCTACAAGAGCATCGGTGGCATGCTGACACTCGTTAGAAGTCGAGAGTCTTGACTGACGGGATCGGATGATGTGTTTTAAACAGGATTCTAGTGATCTGTGTTCGTATTAAAGGGTTTGAAAAGCACCAAGCTTGACTCTAAGCCCTATTATGGCATCTGTCTTGTCACCATATCACCTTTCCCAATGACTAGCTTTGAGATGATTCTTGCTTAGACATTATTGACTAGCAGGTTAAATCTGGATACTATAAGCAGTACTACTTTTTTGTTATTTTTTTTTGTGAAAAATTATATGTCAGTATACCTTTCTTGTAAGGATTAATTTGTTTAGACAATTGTTCAAACAAGTTGGCTCATATTACAACATTGTGTGTGTGTGTGTGTGTATTCTGGTATATACTCTATATGTTATATACCAGAGAGGTAGAAAGTAATGAGTACCTGAGACATGGGGGACATGATCCCCTGCATATACTATCTAAGTTCCCTGGTCATGCTTCTTTCTTTACAAATAGAGTTATGTCCAAATACTATCTTACAGGTCAGCAACAGGATGAAAATGTGTGCTTTTGTTAGAATGACCACACCTTATCCCAGAAGTGGCCTCGTCACAGAATCGTTCTCCCTTACCTCTTTTTTTTTGGGGGGGGGGTTCTCTGTGTAACAGCCCTGGCTGTCCTGAACTCACTCTGTAGACCAGGCTGGTTTTGAACTCAAGAGATCTTCCTGCCTCTGCCTCCTGAGTTTTGGAATTAAAGGCATATGCCAACCCACCTGGCTCTCCCTGACCTCATAAATGTATTTTCCACCAAAATTAAAGGTGCTAAGAGGTTTTGGGAAATGGTGTGTCTCTCGTGTGTATCAGTGAAATCCATAAGAGTCTCCATGGCAGGATATGAGCAAATACTGTTTGATGAGTAATGTTTTGTTTTTTTAAGTAATAAGACTTTTGAGGGCCACTCTGAAAATACTTAGTGTACTTTTGTGAGCATGTAAGACAGAGTTCAAAGCCAAGGGGAGTAGTATAGAGTATACACCATCAGCTAAAAGAAAGCCATAGCATCGGTGGTAGCTGAGAGTCTTCAGATCATGGAGCCAGCCTAACACTGTGAAAGGCGGGTGGAAAGGGAGGAGGAGTGGGCAGAGTCACAGTCAGCTGCTGCCAATGATTTCCCACAAAATAAAGCTATATAGAGCTGAAATTCCGGGGCCTGGTCTCCAGTAAAAGCTCAACTGCTCAGTTGATCACCAATGTACTGCAGATGGAGAATCTTGGCTTGTTGTGTGTGCTGAGCTAACAAATTGTAGGAAGGAAATCTCAGAGGCATCTCCATAGATACTACAGTAGTCCACCGGAATCATTTCTTGTGCTTGAGATGAATAGCGTGGTGTTTTGATAAAACTCCAGTTTAGTCCAGTTATTTTCTCCATATTACCTTCAGTATGTTCAAAGCGAGAATTCCTGAAATCTAGAATATTTATAGAGATTTCACATGCCGCACCCCAGACCAAAAGCTGTTAGTATACTTAAAGGAGGTTCGAAGTCAGATATTTCTTTCTCATTTTATCTTTTTTTGTTGTTCTTGTTGTTCATTTTTACCACTTACAAGCTGTATGGATCATGGGGAAAACCTTTTCAAGGCTAAGTGTTCTCATCTGTATAATGGGAATAATAATAATTCAAATTTTGGGAGTTAATGAAAACAGCAAGCTTAGCACAGAACTTAAGTCATAAAAAACACCCAGTAACCTTCCACGAAAGAAGTGTAAGCAATGTTCAGGCAAGATTCATGTTTTCTCAAGTTCCACATAAAACTTTTGAGATTATCATGGATACTTTGAATCACCCAGAAATCTGATTACAACTCTTTAACATCTTCCCTTGTGAGTTATGTGTAACCTGTAACAAAATTTGATCTGTTTTTTTTTTTCGCTTCTGAAAAATAGAAATTTGCTTGGCCTGGTTAGTTCCCCTTGTCAAACTGTGGCCATAAAGATGTCCATTTGGGCCAATTAGTTTAGCACCAAGATAAATTATTTTCTTTGTCAGGATCTTGGACAGTGCCCAGGAATCCCACCAAGTCCCTGCAGGTGTGTGGGCAGAGCTGGCAGCACTACAATCCAAGCCAGGAAAGCTGTCTACAGAGTGTGCCCCTGCCCAAGGGTCAGTGATGCCCTCGTTGTGCCCAGTGCAAGACTTGGACCAGAGCTCTTTAAAGACATGCCTTTGCCAGCCATCTGGAGTCCATACGCCAACAGATAAAAATTCAGCTACTTTCTCTAAATGCATTACAAATGCAAATGCATGTTGTGCTAAGGAGTATAATAAGAGCAAGAATGTACATCAGTTTTCCCACTGGAATCTCATTTGGGATTTAGGGCAAATCTATCAGATAAAAATGCAGAGCCTGATAATGTCCTTGCAATGGAAATATTCAGTCTGTTCATGCAGTTATTTTGATGGAACTCTCTCTGCTCTGGGATTATAATGAAGTCGGGTGATTTGCTGATACCTTGATGTATGTTCTCCACCTCAGAGGCTGTGTGCCCCCTGCCTTCAGCGAGGCATCTTGGGATCCCTTCTATTAGTTTCCTTTTTACTTAGAGGGTAAAGAGACTTCAGGAATCTCCTTTCCCACAGTATAGATTTCTAAGACATAAAAAATTGATGCTCCATTCAAAGGAGGATGGGATTTTGTTCCCTTTGGAAGTATATCTGGTATTAAAATATTCTAGAAATGATTTCCTATCCATAGTTTTCACATTTGATTCATATCACAAATCTATTGAGACAGACAAATCAAATTTATTTGAAAGAAGGGCATACCTTTCTTTCAAACATGATGAAAGCATGTTTGAAATGGTACTTTTGGTTACTGTGAGTCACCAAGCTATACAGTATATTTAGATTCTTTATTTAAATCTTTGGACATTTGATATATATTTTGATAATATACATATCCCACTCCTCATTACAACTCCTCCTGAATGCTCCCATGTACTCCTCCTATCTTCATGTCCTCTTTTAAAGAATAACCCACTGAATCTATTAAGTATTGCCTATGTGCACTTATATATTGGGCTACCCACTGGAGCAGGGTTAATGTACAGGGCCCATGCCCATAAAGAAACTGATTCCCCCCATCTACTAGCCATCAACTGTCAATAACTCCTCTGCTGTAGGGGCGGGGGCTCTTGTACCTCCCATGCTGGAATGCTGACTAGATGTGAGAGATTTTTTTTTAAAAATAATTGTAGCCAATTCTAGATTATTTTAACCAAAACAACATAATCCGCACTTTTTTAAGTAGGAGAGAGATAGCCTTGTGGCTAGAATGGTGGTCTGGCTTGTGCTTTGGACTGCCCATGGAGTGGGTCAGCCCGTGACAGCATTCATCTTATCAGGATGAAGGTATGAAATGGCTGCTCCAAAGAACTTGGGCTAGATGTGACCCTCTACCTGAAAGTCTGTGGCCCAGTCTTGCTTCCCAGAGTAAAATGATCTTACTGACCTTGAATCTGGTACCTGGGCGACCTGGTTTGTATGTCCGAGCACAGGTTTTCTAACTGGGACACTTCTAATCCATGGCACCTTAGCATTTTGAGTGGGAGCCCATCACATATTTGTGAATTCTCCATAAGGCATTTTCTCATAGTTAGACTGAAGTTGTGTCTTCCGGATAAGATGACCGTGGATCTGACATTGTGTCCTTCTGAGTGTCACGTGGGGGCACTTGATGTTCTTGTGCTTGTCTGCTACTGATGTTGACCTGGTTC
>JABTXL010012687.1:6058400-6137170 GCA_025134845.1 Neodon shergylaensis | reverse complement strand
GCACTTGATGTTCTTGTGCTTGTCTGCTACTGATGTTGACCTGGTTCTCTTCAACAAGGTGGTCCCCTTGTCTCTGGCTGTTGGATGATCTCTAGTTCAGCATTCCTCAAGCATTTGCATCCTGGGACACCTTTACACTCTTTAAAAATCCCTCAGAGCACTACTGAGCTTCCTCCTCCTCCTGATACAGATATGGTCTGTGTCAGATAGGGAAATTGAAACCTCAAAAAACAAAGCAAAACAAAAACCCGCTCATTCAGAATGAGGAAGATGGTAAATTGCTTGCCTCAGAAGCATGAGGACCAGAGTTCATATCTCCAGCACCTGAGTACAATGCTGGGATTGGTGGCAGGCATCTGTAACCTCAGCATTGAGGAGATTGGAGTGTAGAGGGAGAATGGAGACAGACAGGGCCCTGAAGCTTGCTAAGTAGCCAGACTAACTGAACCAGTCAGCTCTAGGTTCTGTGAGTGACCCTGTCTCAGAAAACAAAGTACAGAGTGATTGAGAAAGACATCTGGCCTCTGCCTGCATAAATGGACCTGCACACCCATGTGCAATACTCATGGCTACACACACATGCATTACACATGCAAAACAATCATTTTAAAGTAAGAACAGTATGTCAATTGCATGTTGATAGAGATAGCATATTTCTTATTAAAATTGTGTTTTCCAAAATTAGTAATGAGTTGAGAATTGTTATTTTTTACATTTACAGTTCTTAATAGCTACTCTAATAGAAGACGGCTGCTTTGTGTTTGGGCCTTTGTCATATTACATGCTGTATAGTCTCTGGGAAGTTCTAGTCACTCCAGAAGCTTGATAAGGGCAGATGCTATGAAATATTAAAGCTTTGGACTCCCTGCTCGAAGCATCTTAGGAACTCCCTGGGGTCCCTGGACCACTCTTTGAGAACTGCTGCTCTAGGCACAAAGTAGAGACACTAAAAGAGGGGGTATTAAATATTCCAGGAGATCATAAATAATTTCTCTACTCATACTGCTCTGTTAAACAATCTTTAATAATCCCGAGAAGGATAATGCGGCAGTAGGAGCCTATTTTATGAACAGGGTGTTCTAAGGTAAAAGCTCTGTTTATTTAAATTTCATGGGTGTGAAATCATTAATAAGCAGAATTAATGTTGCCGATATTATTATAATGGTCATAAAATGCGCAGTCTTACTGTGATGGTGCACTTTATGTCCTCAGTAAATTCACTGTACATGCTAAGTAGGTAGATGCAAGGTCTTGGAATTGCTTGAGAGGGTCTCCTACAGGGATAAGTATGTGGTAAAATAGTTTCTCGACTTACCTCTCTCAAAGAGTTTGGGAGTTTCTAAGTCAGCTACCCAAATGCCCAGTTCCAACGCTTTATCGGTACAGCATTTTATCATCCTCAAGGAATTCCATGTAAGAAGCAAATTACCCGATAGTGTATTTTGTATTACTCTTCAAATTCTTAAGTAAACAAACTTGAAGAGACATAGCGTTAGGAAGTACAACCAATACATTATAGCTACTCTGTTTTCAGCTTTTCTCATTGTGGAGATGGTCCCTTCAGACACTTGGAGGAGTGGTGAGGGTGACATGTGACTGTCCCTGGTGGCATTAGAGAGTGTCTTTAGATGCATTGTTCTATGTCAGCATTGATTAATTGAACACACAACCATCTCTATTTTGGCTTATCCAGTAATAATCTTAAATAAATACATTGCCATTTTGCTTGATTCTCTCTTGGGAAAGTATGAAATTATTTTTAGTTGAATAGCTTATGGAAAAATTGGTGCATCTGGGCAAATGTATTTAATGTGCAGATTGACACGATTCTAGTTGAGTGCACAACAAAAATAGCAGTGATCCGGGATTTATATTTCTCGCTATTTCTCTTTGTTTCTCCATTGTCTAGATGTATTGGCTCCTACAGAGTCTCCTAGGGCTCTCTTGCTAGAACCTGGATGATCCAGACACTGGGATCCAAATTGACTCACATCTTCTTACTTTGCTGTTGCTAATATTTCTCTTCCCCATTATTTTAAAAGTCACACTTATTGTGGTTTATGTGCTTGTATTTGCTGTAATTAGGGTTGAACCCAGGGCCTTAAGCTTGCCAAGCTAGCACTGAACACGTGTCCAGTCCCATTTTCATTTGTGTCAATTTTATTGTATTAATTTGCATTGCATTAAGTTCTATACATTTACCTTTTGTGTGTGATAGCATGTGTTTACATGTACCTGTGGAGGCTAGAGAGCAGCTTCTGGTGTCATTCCTGAGGATAAGATCTTCCACTCTGCAGACCACTACTGTGGGCTAGGCTGGCTTGCCTGCCAATGAGGGCTACGCTGGCTGCCCACCAATGAGGGCTACGCTGGCTGCCCACCAATGAGAGCTTGGCTGACTGCCCACCAGTGAAGGCTAGGCTGGTTTGCCCGCCAATGAAGGCTAGGTTGGCTTGCCCACCAATGAGAGCTTGGCTGGCTACCCACCAATGAGAGCTTGGCTGACTGCCCACCAATGAGAGCTTGGCTGACTGCCCACCAATGAAGGCTAGGCTGGCTTTCTGCCAGTGAGAGTTAGGCTGGTCCAGTGAGCCCCAGGCCTGCCTCTCTCTGCCTTCTCGGTGTACAGAGGGTTTTGTAAGGATTCTGGGGATTGAACCGGGGTCCTTGTGATTGCAGGACAGGCATTTAACTAACTGAGCCATATCTCTAGCCCCAGCATCTTATCTTTACCAGTAGCATTTTAATAGTGAACTATTATACCATTTTAACTGATTTTTGTTTATCTTTTAAAATAGTTTAAATAGAAGGCATAATATTTGTAAAACAAATGGTTGCCCTTTTATTTCCTTAAGAAACTTTCATCCTACCCGTCATGCAGTTGCAGGCATCTACCCCGCCTCAGGGGCTTACTGATATATATAATCAAGCAAAGAAAGCTGTGCAGTATATATAGTGAGGCTCATGATATTAGCACAAGGTTTAAGGTCAAGTCCAGCCATCCCAGTAGCAGCTGAGTGGCATAAGACCAGGCCTCGGCACTGCCAGCTGTAAAATGGAATCTTATGAATAGGTAAAACATAAAAATTCATCAATATCTACAGTGTCCCCTGTTTCCTTACTTCTGTCCTCAACCCTGTCATCTCATCCCGTACCATGTAGCATCTGATCTGGTTGGGGTGACTCAGCTAGCTCGATTTCATCATGAAGAACCAGAATGACTGTCTTCTCTAATCCCTATGGATGGTTCAGCCTTGCTGGTTCTCTCCCTCATCCTTCGGTGTGTCCCCCTCTTCCTCACTATTTAAAAGTTGTTCTGGAAATCTCATTATCTCACCATGTACATATGCTTATCCACTCTCCAGCCCCCAGTTTAAATATCAGCTCGTTCTTCCTTGAACGACAGACAGAAACAAGATCCTACATGTTATTCTCACTTGTCTTAACACCACCAGGGCCACTGCACACGGTTTTACCTGGTGTGAACTGCAGAACATCAGTGACCAAGTAGATGATGTGAATGTATTCCCTGGAGTGGTACAGCTAGCCAATGCTGGAACCCTGCTCTTTCCCCCAGAGAACAGTTGTTGGTGTACATATAGTATGTCTAATTAAAATATACAAAATATACGTGTACTATATATTTAAAATATATACATATGTGTAAGAAGTTTTATCTAGTCCATTGGCTTCAAGTTTCATGTAAATCTCTATGATTTGATCCTACTAATACACAATTACTGATTTGTTGCCTGTGTGCCAGCAAATAAATATATGCTAATAAATGTGTGAAAACAGACATTTCATATGGATTTGACGACTTTTGTATGTTAAGAACTGAAAGACCTTTGCAAGTTCAAATGGTGATAATAACTATTTTTATGGTAATGGTAAATAGGAAAATGATGATTTAAAAAGGGCCTAGATTCTAGTGCGGAATAAAACTTGTAAGTGTCTTTAAAATAGCACAAGACTCTCCAGGAAGGTATGGTAGTAAATGATGAATTCAAACACTTGCCCCAGTGTGCATGTGAATTATAGAAAATGCATTATTTTATTTAGTAAAAAATGATGTATTGAAGTAAGTGATGTTGGAAAGAACTCCTTGTGAAAAAGGGTAGCTTCCTACATAAGTAAATAAGTTATAATAAATTAAAATGTATGGAACATTAAATAATGAAATAATATATTGGAGAATAATTTTCTAATCTTGGAATATGAAATTTCTTTATAATTATGACACAGAAACTAAATGCCAAGAGAATAAAACTGCCAATTAGCAAATAAGCAGATTCATTGAATAGTCAATTTTCAAAAAGAAAAAGAAATACAAATGGACAATAACTATTTTTTAAAAGTGTTCAGCATCCCCAGTCATCAGAGAAATGCAAATTAAATGTACTTTGAGATACCACCTCACCCCAATCAGAATAGCTATCATTAACAAATTTGACAAGTGTTGGAGAGGATGTGGAGAGAAAGGAACACTTACTCACTGTTTGTGGGAGTGCAAATTAATACAGTCATTGTGAAAATCTGTTTCTATATATCTCAAAAAATATATCTAGAAGTACCACATGACCACACAGTTTAACTTCTGGGCATATACCCAGACATCTCCACACCGCATCACAGAGATCCTTGTACCCAGAATGTTTACTGCTAGTTTATTCACTATCTCAAAGAATTGGAATCAACCTCCTTGTTCATCAGCAGGTGAATGGATAATGGAAATATATATCAACACTAACCAGCACTACAGCAAAATCGAGTGTAAAACTGCAGGTAGAATGAATGGATTCAGAATGTATAATATTGAATGTTCTCCTTCATATGTGAAATCTAGCCATAATATATGTTTATGTGTAAACAAATGTACATGTGGTTGCAGTATAACATGAAGAAAAGAGAACAAGAAAGGCAAATATAAGGGGAGGGCTGAATGCAGGTTATGGACATGAGTTATGAAAGGATAAAAGACTGTTTTCCTAGTTCTAATTCTGTCATGGCATATTTTTTAGGTTTTGGTAGTGGATACATAAAATATATTCAATATTGAAAGTGTAAAATTTAATGAAAAGTTCCACATCTCTCACTCCAAATGCCTACTCTAACTGTATAGACATTCATTGAGTTATATTCACTTTGGGTCCAGTTAATTTTAGTATGTGATGTTTTTATATGTGAGTTTTTATATTAAAATGCATTTTGTGACATAAACCCATAAAATATAAGACCTACAGAATTGTGTATATAGATGCACAATTTCTTTATTATATCAATAAAATAAAAGATATAAAATGAGACATACCAAGTTAAGAAAATATTTTCATTTCTTTTAATTAATATACTTTTTAATATATAAAATGTAATACTTCATATATATTTCCATAACTAAATAGAAAATTAGAACAATCCAACAGAAAAAATATAGGCAAGGAAAATCACCAAGTTCATGAAGAACTACCACAAATGACTAATAGTGGTTTGACCTTGCTAAATTTTCTTGATACAGGGTTTCTCTGTACCTTTGGAGCCTGTCCTGAAACTCACTCTGTAGCCCAGGCTGGCCTGGAACTCAGCAGAATCCACCGGCCTCTGCTTCCTGAATGCTGGGATTAAAGGAGTGTGCACCACCACTACCCGGCTAACCTTGCTAATTATTTAATCAGTAGAAATTTTCACATTTTGATGTGTCACATTTTATAAAACAACAAGTATTTATAAGACTTGGGAATATACATTGTCAGATAACACTTGGAGAAAAACAGGATTATGTAGGAGGAAGGCCATTAGTTGGTTCCCACCAGCTTAGCCCCAAAATAATCACACAGATGTAGTGAGGGGCGGCAGGCTGTGGCCCCGGCTCCCGGCTAGCTTTACACCAGAAATAATTACATGGAAAGTGTATTCTTTTAAACACTGCCTGGCCCATTAGTTTCCAGCCTCTTATTGGCTAATTCTCACATCTTGATTAACCCATTTCTAATAATGTGTGTAGCACCATGAGGTGGCTTACCAGGGAAGATCTTTACCTGCGTCTGTGTCGGGTGGGAGAATCATCGCGACTGCCTGACTCGGCTTCTTTCTCCCAGCATTCTGTTCTGTTTACTCTGCCTACCTAATTTTCTGTCCTATCAAAGGCCAAGCAGTTTCTTTATTAATTAACCAATGAAAGCATCAAATAGACAGATGACCCTCCTCCATCACACAGAAGCTGAATTAATTAAAACACCACTTGGTCCATTAGCTCTAGCTTCTTATTGGCTAACTATTACGTATTAATTTAATCCATTTTTTATTAATCTGTGTATCGTCACATGGCTGTGGCTTACCAGATAAAGTTTTGGTGTCTGTCTCTGGCAGGGCTACATGGCTTCTCTCTGACTCTGCCACCTCTTTCCCTGCGTTCAGTTTAGTTTTCCCGGCCTAGCTCTGTTCCCCTATAGCTCTGCTATAGGCCCAAAGTAGTTTCTTTATTCACTAATGGTAATCACAGCACACAGAGGGGAATTCCACATCAGGATTACTTATATATTGTTGCTAAAATAGCATTGTTTTAAGGAAATATCTTTGTTGATTGCCTTGGCGGGTTACTCAGTCTAGGGGTTGTAACCCGCCTGGCAGTTCAGTAATTCCAGGGTCACGGAGAGGCACTATCTGGAAGATAATGGGCTAAGAGAGAAGAAGAAGGCCAGGCAGATTTGTCGAAGCCTCTGTTTATTAGAGACAGAGTTACAGCTTATATAGGATAAGGAATTGGGGGGGGGGCACAGGGGCCTGGCCTCTTGCCGTGTGTGGTTCACGTTGGTCACGTGGTTCACGTTGGTCACGTAGGCCAGGAGTTCACAAGTTGACACACCTAGTTCTCTAGATAGTTTGGAATGTGGGGCAGGTTCCACTAACAGATAGCTCTCTATTAACAGCTAATTTGGGTGTGGGGTAGGCTCTGTCAATAGAACGATTCTCAATACAATTGGGAAGTGGGATTCGCTGCAGACTCCCCAGGGCGATGGTTCCTGAAATAATTTTCGGGGGGGGGAAAACGGCTCCTGACATATCTTCATTTAAAAATAATGAATATTTTTGTTAAACTCCTTCCTTTTCCATGGGGCCACTTTGTGTTGGCTTCACTGTTACAAATGGCTGACTGCCACAGCTAAGTGTTTCTTCTGGAATACTGAATAGTGGGTTAGTTCTTTCTTGACTTACTGATTCCTAAAGGATTGTATGTAGAGCGCTGTTGTGGTTGTTGCTGACATGGTGATTTTAAAAAGTCCTTTCCCATATGGAATGCAGCATTATAGAAGACAAGTGGGGAATTAATAAGAATAACTAAATATAAATTAGAGATGGTATCTTACAAAACGCAGTGGAGTCCTTCTGTTAGTGTAGGCCAGGGATTGCTGCAGGTTTCCACTAGAGTGGACTAAGATGACCAGTAGGGGGCGCCATCACAAAGTGATTACAGGTCACGCAGCTCTCACACGTTGAAACTGACACAGCGCGCAAAGCAATACGGTTCCCTGTTCTTAAATAATCAAACACTGGAGTGCAGTTTTAGAAAGCAAAAGACTATGAAGATGTCACATATTAGAATTAGAAAGCACATAGACATTAAAGTGCAGAGCATTGAAATTTACAAGCCCGTAAATGAGTCGAGTAGCAGGTTCAATACAGTAGACGCAGAAAGAAATGAACTGGGGGATGAAAATGTGAGGAGGCAATGCACGAGAATTACAGACGAAAGGGCTGCAGGAAGGGTGTGGTGAAATTTACGTCACTGATAGAGTCTGAGAAGAGTGTTTGAAGAAGGAATGGATAGAACTGTCTAGAATTGATGGTAGATAACATTATATATATATAAATTTTAGAGATGCTCAGGTGCCAAGTGGAAAACATAAAAGAAAAATACTGTTAATCATATTAAACTTCGGACAAGCAAAGTTGTCTGTTCTTAAAAAAAACCCAGAGAGAAAAACAAGAAATGATTTTCAGGGGTGTGCCAAAGCAGCTGCTGACCTATAGCAGCAGAGCAGGACAGCTCCAGTGCATGGGCAGAAGCCTCCCACCTGCCATCCACAGAGAGTAAGCCCAGCACACACTGAGGCCCTAGTGCACAATCACTAAAACAGGCAGAAGCCTGAAAGCCGGAGAGTACCAGCTCTCTTCAGGGGTGCAGAACTGTCAGAACAGATGCTTCCTTTGCTGGCAAGAGTATACACTGGTGTGTAGTCTATGTGAACTAGCTCCTGGCGTCTGTAGCACAGCTCCACAATTCAGCCCCAGAATGTATTCCTTGGAAGGATATGTGCATGAGTGTACCAGAAGATATACACAGAATGCTTTAATGGCCCTCAGAACAACATGAGGGCTTCATAATGTAAATAAAATGTTGGGATAGCCACTGGTTAACCTTGACTGTTAAGTCATTAGATTGAAAGGCACACATCTAGGTATGCCAGGACATTTCCAGAGAGCACTGAGGATTAACTCAGAGAAGGTGAAGCTACCTGGATGTTTACAGCACATCCAGTATGTGTGGACCCCAATATGTATGGAATTATAAGGAAGAGGAAAAAGCCTGAGGGGACATAGGCAGATTGCTGTCTGTCTGTGTGTCTCTGTGTGTGTGTCTGTGTGTCTATTCATCTATTATCTATATTTCCCTCTGTTCTTCCCTCTCTCCCCCTTGTTCCTCTTCCCTCCCTCTTACTCTTTCTCCTTCTCTCTCTCTTTTCCTCTCCAACCCTTCACGGCCACCGTCATAGTCGCTGCGCTTCTTCACTGCTTACCTTACTGCCGCGACTGAAAGCCTAGACACCATAGCCCCAAATCAATCCCTCCTCATAGGTTGTTTTCTTATTCGTCATAGTGATGGAAAAGCTAGTGAAGAAAGCTGATCCTAGGGACGTGGGGGCGTTGATGTGACTCTTCCTGATGAGGAGGTCCGGAGACTTTGGGGACTAATCTGTGGTAGGAATTTGGGAGTTTGGAGCTGTGTGTCAGGAGACCGCTGCAATGCATAGCAGAGCTTAATGACTGGCTTTGTCGAGGCTCCAAACCAGAGTGCTGATGGGAATACTGGCAGGAATAACTGTACTCACAGAGCTTCAGATGGAAGCCAGGCTTCTGTCAGGAGTTGGGTTTGAGGCCATGCATGCTACGTTCTTATAAATAATTTGCTTATTTTCATCTAAGTCCCAAGACTGTTGAAGCTCTTGTTAGTGATAGACTAACTCAGCTGGTAGAGGAGAAACTGAGGCAGCTACTATGTAGGGTGTTGTATAGGTTTTGCAAGGTACGTGTAGCCAGGTTTGTAGTGAGAATTTGGAGCAAAAGGCAGAGCAGAAAATTTGAAAACTGTGACATTTTGCCAGAAAAGTAGCACCCATCAAGTTGACGCGGGGAAAGGTACAGCTGCTGGAGATAGTAAAGACGTTACTAAGAAGCCGAATCCTTTGTGCACCTGCTCTGTCAGAAATTGGTCAGATTCCACCAGCTGCAGGCTCAAGAATGTGAGTAAACTTATTTGGGAGACACCCTTGAGAGGAGAGACTCTCTAAGGCGAGAGACGGCAGTGGTAGATGACACAGACTGTGGCTGATTCCCACTGATGTGGTGCTCAGAGGCATGAGGACAGATGTGACCTGCAGGCTGTGGTTTGCTGACCCCCAGCTTAGGCTGATTTCTGCCTGCTGCCTCTGTGTTCTGAACATATGAGTAGATGCACTGACAGCCCTGGAAAATGTAAATGAGGAAAGATACTTACTTCTGAGATATTCTCCTTCCCGCCTTTGAAACTTGGCTTCAACTCCACCGAAATAACACCCGTCAGCACTATTAGCATGTGGGTGTATGCCATATCTGTTTCTCCTTACTTAATAACGAGGGGGAAATTAATTTTCTAGTGGGATGACTTAGCATCACTGTTTACAGATAAAATTTGATGCAAATCAGTAGGCATGCCCTGGGCTTTCTTGTTGTTTGTGGCATTCAGTCGGGGCAGTTCTCAAATACTCTGAGGGATTGAGGGGTGGAATACCAATGGGGAGGGCTCCAGAGTCTATGGGGTTAACATTTTCTTTTTGATTGTGGATGCTGATTTCTTGGGGGGGAAGTTGTCAGCTAGGCATGAATTAAGATTCAGTAAGCAAATACTGGCTGAGCAAGAACAGTCAATATGTAGAGTTGGGCTCAAGTCAGGAAGGAAGGGAAGACCGGATGGGCGGCTGGAGGGTATTGGTGGTGCTGAGCTCAGGGAGATTCTGGGCTGGGTGGACCTGATGAAGAGTGAGCTGAAGATTCATTTGAGCTTGGCACTAGGGCTGGGTCAGGATTCTTTGGGCGAACCAAGATGTAAATGATTGACAAGCCATGAGAAACTTAGTCCAAGAATCAAGAGCAAGAAGCAGATGGGGATGTGGTTCTGGGGGAGAAGCAGAGGCACCCTCAGGGTAGAGGGCAAGACCCACCGTGCTCCTTATCTGTCCTTAGTGGAGGTGTGTAACAGAAACGTCAAAGTTGAGAAGCCAGAGAGGAACAATCCAACAAAGCTGGACAGGAGTCAAATGTCAGTGGAAATTTCCCCTAATCCAGCAGCTCCCCCCCCCCCCACTGCCTCTGCTTGACCCGACTCCATTTGATCCCTTTACCATTTCCTTGTGCTCGCTCAGTCTCTCAGCATTGGCTCTGTGGGAAAGGATATTCTCAGGCCAGCAGAGTCTCCTCTTCCATTACTCACGGGGAGGGAACTGCCTGTAAAAACCCCCATTTCCCTGTCCCTAGACCGTAGAGGCCATCTCTGTGAACACCTCCACTGCTTCTCTGATATTGTCCCTAGAGATCCATGAGGCTGGGTCTGTGAAACTTTGCTGGGCCTTTCAGATAAACGACTTCTGAAAATCTCAGAGACATTCTCTAGAGAGCGTCATCCAAGACACTTATCTTTTCCAAAAGTTGGACATAATTTCTGGTTATTGTAAGAGATCTTCTGGAGGAAGGCTTATAGTTTTTAGTTTTGTCTCTAGCGGTTTTATTGGTGTGCCATTTGCCCTGGGATACCTACCTAACACTATCTCAGTAATCAATAAGTAAAGTGAGTTTTAAAATTAATTTAAAATTTCATCTTATTACTTTATGGGTATTTTTCCTGTGTGTGTCTATACACCACATGTGTGCATGGAGTCCACAGAGGCCAGAAGAGGGCATCTGATCCCTTGGAGCTGGAGTTATAGATGGTTGTGAGCTACCATGTGGGTACTGAGAACTGAACCCAAGTCTTCTGCAAGAGCAGCCAGTGCTCTTTAACTGCAGTGCCACCAGCCTCCACAACGTAATTTTGATCAAGCTTCTGTGCCAACACTTTCTATCCAGGATGACACAGCACAGGGCATCCCACCTGCCAAAATGAGGCTCCAGATACCTTGAGAGCAGCCTGTTGATCTTGTTCTGCCCATGGTGGACAAAGATGCTCACCAGTGAAGTTTGAAGACTCCAGACAGAGTGAAGATAACAAGAATTTTCTGAGAAAAAATGCAAAAGAGAAATTTGCCAGAGGGTTGGAGGCAGTTCCCAACGAACTCTTCCAGGAAAAAAAAAGGCTTGCATGATATTAGACTGGTTCTGACAGCAGGTAGAGGGTTGTTAAGGACTGAGTAATCACCCCTGCCCACACCTGATCAGTCAGCTCCAAGGAGCTCCTCAGTACTGGAACTAATCTGGACTTCTCCAACCTGAGAGGGTGGTCTGAGTTCTCTGACAACTCTGTTTTCTAGGTCAGAACCTAGGGTGACTTCGGTAGATCCTGGGATGGTTTGTTACAAGCTCAGCCGGCAAGGCTGTGATAACCAGGTTTCCTCCAACACCCATCTGTATGTTGCGGTGAGAATGTTTATTCCATGAAATTTAAATCAGTAGATTTGAATAAAGCATAATGCGAGTGAGTCTTAGCCAATCAAACAGGAAGAATTCAGCCACAGACTTCTGTTGGATTTGAGTGCAGGACACACCCTTCCCTAAGTCTCCAGCCTGTTGCTTGCTGCATGCCCCATGCTCCGTCCTGTAGACTTCTGGACTCATCAGCTTCTATAGCTGTGGCAATGTGAGGCCATCCTGAAACTTTCTCTTCACCACCCTCTGCTCTGCCCTCTCTCTCTCTCTCCTCCTCCCCCTCTCTTCTACCATCTGCCTATTTGTCATTGATTTATAAAACGTGTAACATGCACTCCACTCCTGTTTACCCTCTGAGAATATAAAAATGAAACTGTCTCCAGATTTCATAGCAGTGAAATCTGTCCTCTCCCTTAACCCCTATGAACCAATCACCATTTCACCAAGCCACAAAAAGGCAAATACCAGCCTTATGACAGTGAGTTCTAGATTCAGTGCCTTAATTGATGTGTACGATAGGGAGAATTTTCCAGAGTGCCATACTGACACTCTCCAGGCAGCAGGTTCCCCTGTGCACTCCTTTCTGATCCCTGCTCATTGTGTATGTTAAGGTTTCATGTGGCTGAACCAAGAATGTCCTCCACCAGCAAGTCTTCTGGCAGCTTCTTTCTGCCTCCAGCTGGTGAGTTAGCAGAGGAGCTGCCAGGGGAGACAAGTTTTCCAGGAAACAAGTGGAAAAGAAAGAGTATGGACCCGGCGTTTTGTCAGAGGGGAAATCCTAGATGGTTCTCAAGGCTTTCTCTATGCCAATCAGCAAGTTGTCAGATATACTTCATGTATGTAAAAGAAACAGTTAATGAGTAAACACAGCCAGAGTAAAATATGAGGGGGAAGCCTTAGTCTGTAACAATGTAGACAGTTAAACTTCATGTAAGTATTAGTTATAATCCTGTGTCTAGACCAATGTTTATTGGTTTGTTTGTTTGCCACCTGCAGTGTGGTTTGGTTGGGGCAGCAGCATCTCCATCACCTCAGGCAGCTCAGAGATGCGTGAATCCAAATTTTACCAAGTCCCAGGTGACTTTCTGCATACCTGTGTCCCCTTTCATTCCCCAGTGGGATTCTGTTTAGAGGCAGAGCTTCAGGAGGTGGATGGGTCGTGAGACGGGAGCCCTCTTGATACTCATACCTTTGTAAATAGAGACATAAGATAGACACAAGATAACTTACTTTCTGTCTCTTTGCTCCCTGTCATGTGAGAACATGAGGGGTAGGGCTGTTTACAATGACAGCTACCCTCACCGGACACCAGACTGCCATCACCTTAGTCTTAGACTTCCTGGGCTCCAGGGTTGTGACGGGTAATTTTTCTGTAGCTTGAGCCACATTTTCCACAGTTCTCGGCTCTAAAAACCCAGAGGGACTGTGATGTCGATCCACACTTTCCTTCTAAAGCCATGAGTTATTGCACCTTAGAGCAGAAGAGTGGCCTTTGGTCATTTAGTTCAGACTCGAGTTTCAGGCTGTCAAGCCCCATGTTATAGATGAGACATCTAAGGCCCAGAGAACATAACCCAGCTGCTTAAAGTCTCAGAAGTAAGTGCCATGTGCCAGCAAATGGTACACAGCCATTGTGCCCACTCCTTCAGGGCCACTGAGAAATTTCCTGTATTTCCCCTTGAGAGAGTGCCTATCCCAACCCTTGCTCCTTTCTCTGAATCAGGTGGAGAAAAGACAAAATTTGCCCAGTTATTTTTATTTTTGCTCTCCAAAGCAAAAGGAAAAATTCAGAGAAATGTTATAGTTTTGCCAAGGGGAAAATCAGTTTGACACATAAAAATCAGACTCTAGACCTTAAGGGAGACTCGTTTCCAAAACGATCTTGCAGCCCTTCCCACCCCTTTCTCTCTCTTCCTCTCTTTCTCCCTCCCCTCCTTCCCATCCTTTCTGTGTGTTTAGGGAGTACGGAGAGCCCTCAGTGAACTCGATCAAATATAGAGATGTCACTTTGAATAAAACGATGGAAGCTGTGGTCCTGTATGTGTATAAAAGGTACCATACTTCCTTCATTTAGCTCTCCATACTGAAGGGGTCATGAATATGCATTTTGGCTAAGAAAATCACTTCTTTTCACAGTCTCATGTGTGATGCTGTAGGCTAAGCTAATCAGCCTAGTTAATTTTAGCCCCAGTTTTAAGGGTTTATTTTAGCAAAGGTCAGGGTACTCACCTATAGCTCGTTATGTGGGGGAAGAAAGCATGGGAGAGATGCAAAACCTAGCAGCTGTCAGCACACCCCACCCCCAGTACTGGAAACAGACTGTGTTGACTGTGTGCTTCTGTGTGCAGTTGGTGAGACTTTGATGTGGTGCACTTGATTGCTGTTGTGCCGTGTGGCAGGTCGCCTCCTGTGGGACTCGGGTGCTCCATGGAGCACCTTTCCCTGGGGTGAAGGGTGGGATTGACCATCTGCC
Organism: Neodon shergylaensis; assembly: GCA_025134845.1. Lineage (NCBI taxonomy): Eukaryota > Metazoa > Chordata > Mammalia > Rodentia > Cricetidae > Neodon > Neodon shergylaensis. The sequence continues at coordinate 6,122,805 of JABTXL010012687.1, read as the reverse complement.
AGAGATCTTTGTGTGGATACTCTGTAAAAGGAGGTCGAGAAAGCATCTCTAGGCTTGAGGGGTCCATATGGGCCCCTGGCCCAGAGCTGGCATGAGATGGAGTCACCGTTCCCCTCCCACCAATTCCAGTGCCGGACCTGGGCTTTCATATTCCCCTGCGGGGCATGGGAACTGGTGATGGTGGGCAGTGTGCTGGCCTGGGAGAACTAGAGGGTAGGAAAGGTGAAATAAACACACCCAGTGCTAAAGCTAAGGGCTATTGACCAGCAGGGGGAGCAGTCGAGACTAGACATTCTGTAGCCAGGCTGCCTAGAGAATTATCCACAATGTTGCTGGGAGTACCCTAAAATCCTGTCCCAGTGACCACTGAGCACATGGAATGTAGTTGTGACTGATTTGTCACCTTCACAATTATAATTTAAGTAGCTACACTGGCTGGTAGCTACCATCCTGATAGGAACGTTCGAGAAGGAGTAGCACATTTGAGGAATGGTGTTGGAAAGCAAAAGAGCAGTGCAGAGAAGAACAGAGGGTTCAGTTCAGGTTACAGAGTCAGGGTCTCTGAGGTAAGTATCTACAGGGCGCTAGGAAGGTAAGGCAGGTCAATGTTAAAGCATGACCCCTCTGGCACCACCCCCCACACAATACCCCCCCACCACACACACACACACTCACCTACCCACGTACCTCTGCCTGGATCCTGGACCAACCAACAAAGGCCCTTTTCCCTGTGTCTGTAAAGGAAAGCTGTTGAATTCTTTATTAGGGGCCAGACTTGAAAAGCAGGTTGCTTGCTACCTAACGACAGAAAGGTCAAACTGAGATTTCTGTCTGAGTCCTGTGGGCAGTCGGGGGGTATTGAAGAGCTGGTGTGTTCAGCAGAAATTGCAGCCCACTGTATAAGACCATGGAGGCCGAGTGGGGAGCTTTGCAGGGCGGGGTGTCGGAAGGTATATGGAACATCATTTCTCCCTCAGCACGTGAGTGTGCTCATTTTACAGGGGGTACCCCCATTCTCCCCTGGACTGTACATCAGTCTAAACTGTTCCTTAGCAAATGTGCTGCCGCAGACGCCAGGCCTGCTAAATGCTATGGTCATTGGAAATTGCAGTCCCTTCCCGCAGGCCCAGAAAAGGGCTCTTTGTCATGAAACACAGAGGCAGTAGCTATTTGGAGTGTGGAGTAACTGCCTCCCTGGGACTTCCACATGGACCCGTGGTGTCAGTAAAAGGCAGGCTCACCAAGAGAAGGAATGAGGCCTGGAATTCTTGCAGTGGACTCCTCATTCTCTACAGCTTCTGAGCCCTGTGAGTGATTCTGATGGCTGCTATCAGGAACTGGGACACCCTGAGAATAGAATCCTAGGCCCAGCTGATGACTCACCAAATAGCCTTGATGAACCATCTCCTGGGTCTCAGCAGGGGAGAGATGGTTTATAAAAACTGAAAAGGAAAAATAAGCCAACATTAGTGCGAAGTTTAGAAACTGATAAAATTACTTTTAGTAAACCAGCAAGGCCTGGAGATTTTTTTCTTCAGGTTGTGTAAGAGAAGCTCTGTATTCTCGCAGGTGGGACACTGAGTGCCCCACTGGCTATGGTGAGAACGAAGGATGAGGGTTTGGGACACATCTTTAACTGTGATGGAGCCCACCAGACTGGTGACTTCTGTCTGGGAGATGTTTGTTTCTTGCTGTGGTGCTCTTTCTTTGTGCCGGTGCTTTTCTCCACTGGTAGTAACTCAGCCTACATCAGCCAGACATCTACCCCTGAGAGACAGCAGAAGCACCTGGGAAAACCCATAGTCCTGTTAGTGAGCGGAATCCTACTCTAGGGTAACTGTGACTGAGGCGTTGAACTTGGTGGGCCTGTGGGACTAGGGTATGAGGTTTAGTGAGGGATGTGCTCCGCAGCGCTCTGTCTTAGTCATGACTTTAAAGTGGTTTTAGCAGCAAAGATGAGAATTTGTTACACAGAAATAGGGTTTAGGTTATTTACATTCTAATTTCATGTTCATGCTGCATGCATCTGTGTGATCTTTCTTCTCTCGTTATCGGCCTGACTGAGCCCCCGTGTTTCTTACCTGAACGATGGACAAAAGAAATTCCTTTGGTCTAATGAAAAGATGCAGTGGTTGAAGGGAGTACTAACTGTGGGCGTGTTTCTAAAATTGCAGAGTGTTTGACTGAAAGACTTACTTTGGGCTGCTCACCATCCAATTCTGTGTCCCTGTTAACAAAGTAGCAATAGCCGCATTGTTTATATCATAGAGATGGGAAGCAATGGAGGCCACTGAGAGCCCAGTTTTAGCTCTTCTAGAGTAGTTCATTTCCGTTCATGTTTTGTCTTTGACACACAAAAATCAGAAGATGTAGAGCTTGTGAAGGGTCACACGTCATTCATTAAAGTGATTCTGTGTAGCATAAGAAGAACTTTTAGTTGAGCGGTGGCTCTTGGGTGTGGACTCTAGGTCAGCAGCATCCACATCAGCTTGGAACTTCTGAGAAATGCAAATTGTGGGGCTGGAGAAATGGCTCAGTGGGAGCTCTTGTTGGTCTTGCAGAATTCCAGAGTTTAGTTCCTAGCATCCATGTTGTGTGACCCACAACCAACTGTTAACTCCTGCTCCAAGGCGTTCAGAAGCTTCTAGCCATACACACACACACACACACACACATGCACACACATGTACACACACACTGGATAAATAAATGAGCACTAACTACCAAGTCAGCATTTTGGGGATTAGGACGTAGTGATGTGTGTTAACTAACAATTCCTATAGGTGACCCCAGTACCCCAGTACCCAGTCTTCTGGGAAGGGATTTATCTAGGCCTTGACTGAAAGATCTGGAAAGGGCCACCCTTTCTCTACAGTATGGATTTGCAGCACTGGTGTCCAAGCTCGGGCAGCCATTACTGGATTCCTTCATATGTATGCCCTGTTACCGCCCATCCAGCATCGGAGAAATCTGGAATGCCATTCCAGTTGCATCTGTTAGGAGGCTGACTTCAGGGTGTTAGGAAATTAAAGCGATTTATCACAGTCTGTTTTTCCCTCGGTGACAGGAGAAATGAGCCTTAGCAGAACAAGGCTTCAAATTGGGCTCACTACAGAAAACCACGCAGCTTGACAAACACAGTTGAAGCAGGCTGACATTTGTTTTGATTTTCTCTTTTGAAAACAATTCCATTTCTAAGCAGTACCAGGCATGTGGCGTGCTCAGGAGCCGCTGCAGACGGAGCCCTCCTGTCTGTTCCATGGGTCACACACAGGAGACACTGCAGATGGAACCCTCCCGTCTGTCCCACGAGCCACACATAGGAAATGCTGCAGACAAAACCCTTCCCTTCTGTCCCATGGGTCACACTCAGGAGACACTGCAGACGGAACCCTCTCGTCTGTCCCACGGGTCACACACAGGAAACACTGCAGAGAGAACCCTCCCCTTCTTTCCCACAACCACACACAGGAAACACTGCAGATGGAACCCTCCCCTTCTGTCCCACGGGCCACACACAGGAGCCACTGCAGACGGAGCCCTCCCATCTGTCCCATAAGCCACACACCAGAGGAGATGCTGTAGACAGAGCCCTCCAGTCTGTTCCACGAGCCACACACAGGAAGCATAAATCTGGCCCTATCATCATTTTTTTCCTTTAGGCCCGAGGGCTGAGGAACTATGGCTCTTTGTGCACAGTGAGCACTGTTATGGGAAGAGGGAGATGGTAGTTTGTTTTTTTTTTTGTGTATTTTTTTTTTGCAAGAGGAAAATGTCTGGGTGATACAGATATGACCTGGTCAGGCTTATTGAACTTAGCCACACTCTTCATTTGAATATTGGTTGTCTTCAAAGCAGTCATAACTGCAATGAAGACCATGCAATCTATCAAGCTGATAATTTGACTAGTTAGCCTTTCAATGTAGATCCCATGTCTTCCCGAGCTGTTTGAAGAGAACTTAGAGGCCCTTGTTGAACAGGCAAATGGTGGGAGAGCATCAAGTGCCCTGGTATCCCCATGGAGGCCAGCAGGAAGAAAACCCATGGGACAACAGTCATTCCTTACTGTGCCTTTGAGTCAGTTCTGAAAATCCACACCCACCAATTATATTTAAAATAAAGAAATTTCACATTTGATATATACTTAGGATTGTCTGATATATTTTTTCCTGATGTTGGGTATTAACGGGCAAATTCAAGATGTGTGCCCCACTGTCCAGCTCTGATAGCAGCTGGTGTTTATTGAGTAAAGAACCAAGACAGGGTGCATACTTCCTTGTTTCTGTTATACTGTTGATTGTTCATAATAACCCCACAGGTTGTTTCTAGATGAGAAACCCGAACTGCACAAAGTTAAATTGGTACCCAGTGTTGTAGAGCCACTGTTAGTCTGGATAGATGTGTGGATCGTTTTGGTGCAGAAGCCAGCATCTAAACCAGTGTGTTTCAAGCTGTAAACTGAGAAGTCACTTCCCGTGAGTTACCAACAGCATTTTGAAACACTGACTAGAGTGGCAAACACCAAAGTGTCTCATGGACTTTGGGTGGATAAACCTTTATTCCCGAAAACTGTTTGAGTCCTAGAGTTTAAGTGTGTAGGTGGCATAAGTACACCCCTGCAAACTGGACAGTGATGTGAGCGTGCTTTACTATGTTCAAGTTTGAAAGCAAAGAATGGAAGAGGGGAGAGAAGTAGGGGAGAACACGAAAAAGTGAATGAATAGTAACTGTGGAAGAGGTGGAGAGACTGGGAAGGAGGGGAAGGAGGGGTGATGAGAGAACATGCTATTTGACAGAGATGGGGGTTCGGGGTGTGGTGGGGGAACAAGCAAATGGGGAGTTAGGTGGGAAGCATGCGGTTCTGCCCACCAGGTCTCCCAGCACAGGCTCCTACTTGGTGGTGAAGCGGGAGACCCTTCGGCAGATTTGGTTCTCATAGATGTCTCATGCTCCTCCTGGCTAGACAGAGCATATGCGCCCTACCCTAGAAACTGTCAAAAACTGTGGGGAATATGTTCATTTTTTGTCAGTGGACTAATTTTGATCCTTCTATGTAGCCTCTTGGGTTTGTTTGTTTGTTTTGCAGCGGAAGTGTAGATAAGGAGAAGATTGTAAAGTTCCTTTAGGGGCTGGCCTGATGGCTTAGCAGGGGCGGCTGATGGCAAGCTTTCATCCCCAGGTCCACACAGTGGAAGGAGAGTGTAGACTCCCACACATTGTCCTCTCACCACCACATGCACACGGCAGCATGTCAAAACTCTGCGAAAGATGAAGTGTGATTTTAAAATTTTAAGTCTTCTTCTGCTGATAAGTCTACAGTTAGTGTTCTCTTTCAGAGGATCCTGGAGTCTGCTCATGAAAATCCCATTTTATACAAATATAGAAATTGGGTGGAAGTTCTGTTACATTTCTCTGTACACAGATGTTTCCATAAGCAGCTTAGGATGGAGTCTGCAAGTTGCATGGCTCAAGTATCTTTATATTAATTTTACTGAGGAAGCCTGAGTTCTGTAAATGTAATCACCTTGCCCAGAGTTTCATAGACAAGCAGGCAGGAGTCAGACCCCAGTCCTCTGACCCCGAGTGCCACGCTTCCCCGATGCTCTGACCCTGAGTGCTACACTTCCCTGGTGCTCTGACCCTGAGTGCCATGCTCCCCCAGCAGATAGAAAACAGTAGCACTGTATTAAAAACACTACTCTGTGTTGCAAGTAAGAACAATAATCCTGTTTAGAAGTCAGAATGATGGAAAGCCTCACCTGGCTTGCAGTAGAGTACCATTATGTAATTTCCTCCTCTCACACCCAAAGGTATTCCTCTATTACTAGTCCCCATTGGTAAATTAGAGTTTATAATGCCATGCCCCATGCAACACATTCTTGGCCATTCTTTGTTGATATTCTTATGGTTACAACTCTGTTTTAGTGACTAGTGATACCATGCCAAACAACTTGGATTTATTGGCATCAGCTTATAAGAACAATCTTCCCCTTTCTTTTTTCTTTTGAATAAATGTCCTATGTGGGTGTAAATATAGCCTGCTATAGCAAACTCCATTTGAAAAACCTGAATCCATAGCCTGTTAGAAAAGAGTTGTGATATCTTCCTTAGTTTGGCCAAATGTCATTGTTAAATATCCTACCCATTTTACTTTGTCCCATTACTGACATTTCCTTCCCTCCTTCTGTCTTTTTTTTCTTTTCTTAAAAGAAATTTCCAGAAGAATATTAACACACTTTCCTTCCCATTCTTTGAGCCACAAAGTCTTGTGTGTTACATAACAAGGCCTTGCTGTGGTGTCTATCTTTATTTTTCCCCTGACTCCCTTCATTTTTAATAAGGGCTCATGTAAAAAGACGATTATTTACTCTTGTCCCATGCTTCTGTTCTCTTAACTTCAAAGGTTAGTGTCCCTCTTTCTACTGGTTTAATTTTGCCAAGTGCTGACTATATCCAGCAAACACTTTCAGGAAGCTAAGAGTCAGCACCGTGCTCCAAGGAAGCTTTGTCAGCACTAGTCTCCAAGGATACACAAGGCTCCCAGCTTACTCCGTTATGACTCCGATGACAGCAATTGCTGCTTATTCTCTGTTTCAGGGATCCCAGAAGACCCGCTGGTTGCTGAGGAGTATTATGCCGATGCATTTGATTCCTGTTCTGAGGAGAGTGAGGAGCAGGAGGAAGAAATGGTGTTCTCAGAAGCAGAGGGAGAAATGACGGACAAGGAAGCCCCACCTGCTTACAGAACAAACCAACAGGTAGGTACCTCCTGCTCTCTGAAGGATTTGTCGCTGTCCGGGGTGCTGACTGGACTTGTGCTAAGAAAGAGCAGAGGAAGTCTTGAACCTGGAGTTGATATCAGAGAGCCCAGAAGTACTAGGAACTCCATAATGGCTCCGTGTAATAAGTCTTTACTTTCAGGGGGCAGGCGGGTAGACTCCATGACCAGACTCTGATCGCACTCTGTCGGGAGGGAAAGGGCTAGCGGACTCACTGCAGGAGGACAGGCTGTGTGACACGCGCTACAGTGTCTGCCCACCGAGGAGCTCCTCTATACAGTGGTCCACTAAGTGCTGAGGTGTCCCTTTCACAGGCATAGTGGGTATTTTATCACCTTACTGCCTGTAATCATGTTTTTAGGCCGGTTTACAAATTCAGTGCAAATACAAATGTATCAAGATGGATTCCATTTAGGAATTAAGACTTGAAGATTCTGAAACTGGAGAATGTTCTTTTTAGCTTCTTGCAATGCAGCCTCCAAGGGACCATGGTTTGGTGCAGCACTGGCTCTCTCTGTGTAGGTGCTGCAGTGGTAGCAATGCTTAATTAGAAAGCCTGAGCTAGTGTTCGTGATAGGCTAAGAAATGACGCTGGCTTGTGCCTTTTTCTTTTGATTTCTGGAGTGGAAAGGAAGTTGTACACAAGTCGTTCAACTTTTTTATTGTTGAAACAGTTTCTCACTGTTTCAAGCCTGAGCTTGAACCTTCAACTTTCTGACTGACTTCCTGAGTGCTGGGATTTTAGGAATGTGCCACCATGGCCAACCACAGAGACATTCTGAATAAACACTAAGCAGTCTACCATAATATTAAGCAAAATCCATAAGAAATGTCTCTCAAGTTCTATAGACCAGGTGAGGGAGAGAGAAGGCAACCAGGAGGGTGTAAGAGTAGACCCAAGCTGGCACTGAAGAGATGGTTTAATGATTAAGAGTGCTTGCTACTGTTTCAGAGGACCTAGGTTTGGTTCCCAGCTCCAATATGCAGGCAAAAATTCACACATATAAAATAAAAATAAGCAAATGATTTTAAAAAGTAGAGTCAAACAAAGGAAAAAGTTAAGATAAAGAGAAAGTATGGGAGAATATAAACAACAAATATTAGGAGAGGGGCAGATAATCGTTCGCAAAAATGCAGGGCAGAAGAGAGGTGGGGTTTCAAATGCTGCGATAAGTCTGTTCTTACACCCATTCCTCTTTCTCCCTGGGGGACTCTGGGGAAAATATACTTATTACCGCAAGTTAAAAATAATAATTTCCATTTGCTTTTGCATCATCACTACAAAGAGTCGAAACAAATATTGTGATAACTGCATTAATGTCACCCCATGCCTGTGGGTGGAACACGTGGCAAACAAACACATGCCCAGTCCTTGCTCAGTTCATCAAACGAGGGTCTCTGTCTTACCAATATTATCATTTAAAATAGTTCTAAGTATACCAAAGCCAATTCAGAAACACACATAAATAAAATCTGTTACAAATACCAGCCGAGTCAAGAAACAGAACTTTGCCAGCCCCAGAGGCACCATCTCTGGCTAGCTTTTATTACAGTGTTTCGTGGGAAGTCAGATTGCCCTTAAATAAGCGTAGGCCTTCCTACTTCTGTGGGATGTTGTTCCCTTGTACACATTACTGAACTTCACTGTGCTTCAGTGTGCTAATCTGTACAATGGGAGAAAAGTGGAGATGGAGAGATCAGCTTAAAGCATTTCCAGTCATGCCCAGATCAGACTTAATTATCACATCAGATCCTGATTCACATCTTAATTACCTACTTAATAAATACATAGTAATTTAGCCATTATCATAAAATTAGTTATCTTGCTTTTTAAAATGCACTGCCCAAAGTCTTTAATGTTTTCTTTCTTCTTTCTCAGTGCAGATGGTAAATATAAGGGCCAGGAATTTGCTCTCTGGGGTGTGTATCTGCCACATGTTACATGACCAATTGTGATTGATTTTAAGTCTGTTGTGATAAGATGCAAAGACACTTTACATGCATGGTATTTTGTCCCTCAGAGTCATGTTGTCTTGTTCCCATTTTCAGATGAAGAAACTGAGTGTCTGGAGAAAAGTATCTCACCCACAGTGGCACAGCTGGGAGGGATCAACGCTGTGATTCTGAGTCTGAGTGGTCAGCCTCAGGCCAATGCCTTTCCCTACTCTGCAAGGCAGATTAGCATGGTCTGACAGAGATGGAAGTGGGGGTTATGGTAGGGTAGTCTGTGATAGGGACAGATAATCACAGCTGTAGTTTAATCTGGTATTCGTTTGTGGTTTCTCTTTCTCCAGAGGTGGTGGGTGTGGCTGTGCTGGGCACCCTCCCATTCTTGTAGGATCCTTGTGTCAACAATACACAAATTGCTCTTCTGAGTTCAGTGCTGGTACCCCAGTCACTGTTCGCTTTTGTGAAGTGTGTGGAGCTTGCCACTGTCTCTGGAATCACTTCTTTTCTTCCCGACTTTGCTCCTGACTCCTGAACATGCTAGGGTCTGCTGAAGTAGAATTACACCCATGGACTCTGTGTGCATAACCACATCCAAACTGATTCCTCTTTCCTGCTTTGGTGGAGGAAGTGATTTCTGAAAGACACTAGTCCCGGGCTTCGTTGTGAAGTTCTCTGAGCCAGCCTCTTTAAGCAGCATTGCCTTCAAAGCAGTTGAATGAAACGCCCAATTACTGTTGTCTCTCTACTGTGCTGAGCAAAGCATCAATAATGCTTTTATCACAAGCCATTATCGTGCTGATGACTCTGATGTGACGTCTGGGTCACCAGATTGGAACCATGTTCTTAACTCTCACGAGAGTGGGGTTTACAGCTGCCATCACAATAGGTTCTCTATGGCAGCCATGGGACTTGTCACTGAGCAGTAACCCATGTTTCTCACAGGCAAGCCTTAGGGCTGCAGACTGGTGCATGTTGTCATTAATTCTGCATGTCCCTTACTGCCTGGACTGTCATTCTCTCTCCAAGACTAGTAAATGACCAAGGACACTGGCAAAAGCACTCGATAGAAGTGACCCACAGCTCTCTCGGGAAAGACTTTCAGTGAAGTTCCCTTAAAAGGCTCCTCAGGCCCCTCGTGTTTGCTTCCTGAGATGAGGGGTTGCAGAGGCCTGCCTTTCCAGCTAATATGGAAGTTCTTCCATTGTTCTGGATTTGACATTCTCCAGCAAGCAGTGGCACTAGGAAAAGCAGATATACTGTAGTGTTGGTAAGACCAGAGGGTCCTCTGAGGACACTGGGGCCAGCCTGTCCTGAGGTTGCTGTCACAGCTTCTGCTGTAGGGAGAGCCAGTGCTTCAGTCAGCTCATACTTACTACAGTGGTCACGGCTCACGTTCCTGGGGTGGCCTTTTGATGGGTCAGTACTTTATATTCTGGGCTAGTGCAGGTCTTCTGGGAGAGACGATGGGGCAGGGTAAGAGATGCAAGGGATATCCTTGCGGAGTGGGTGGGAGATCCTCGGGTTATGAGACGTCTCCGAGGGAAGAAGAGATGAAAACAGGAAAGAAAAGAGGTAGGAAGGGAGGGAAGGAGAGAAGCATGGATTGGTTATACAGTTTTTGGAAAGGCTGGTAGGCCACACAGAGCAAAGGCTGCTGTTGGCGTGGTTGCAAGAGTCCTGTGTTGGGCAGGAATGGCCCAGCTTTAGCACCCACTCTGAGTCCGCATTGACTGAAAGCTCCTGGTTAGAGTTCCGTGTCCTTTGACCCCTCTGATGAATCCTGATCTTGATCTTTCTGTGACTGGGGTGTAAGGAAGCTCGCAAGGAAACTGAGGCTTGCTGGGTTTCAGCTAAGATGCCCTATTGCAAGCAGGCTACTGTTTCCACAGGCTATCTTCTGTGCAGCTGTGGTGACAGAAACGACAGGTAGAGGCAATAGTGGAAAGGCAGCCAAGGCCCACTTTACTATATAGAATTGCCGAGCTATATACAAGGCTGACCTTATGCCAGTTCTAGGGAAAGTGCAGACCTGTGAAAAGTAAACAAGCCCCAACTCTCTCCTGCTAAGGGATGCAAAATTATTTTCCCCTGTGATTTTTCAAATAGATGATGCTAGACCTTTGAGCCTCAGTAGGGACACTGCTCTGCCTTCTATTTTAAAATCATTCCAATAATGACCTAATTTAGTAAACTGCATACACAGGAGGCAACATGTTTTGTCCTGCATTGACATTAGAAGTCACTCTCATTTCTAAGAGGCCTGTCGTGCGATTGCAGGCAGTTGAGCTATTTCTTCCCCAGTAACTGCACTGCTGTGTCACAGGCAAACCCACTAAAGTGTAAGGTATACTTCCAGCTTGGTGTGCCATTCCTGTGTGGTGACCAGCCTTTATAGCCTCAGTGACTGTTGTTCAAGCAGCAGCTTGGTGGTCCATTCCTGCAGGGTGACTGGTCCATCTTGATGGTTCGTTCCTGCAGGGTAACTGGTTTCTGTAGCCTCAGCGACTGTTGTTCACAGGAGTGACTTGGATGCCCCAGTTTTCGCTCCTGTCCTGGTCTAGCCTTGATGCCATGGTTCTTCTCCTTTTCCATCCCATGTTCCTCGTCCAGTACAAAGTGTAGCTCACTGCTGGCCACTCTGAGATCCCCAGACCTCACTGGGAAAGGCTGTTTCTAGAGCTGGGGGATTACTAGGGAAGTTAGTAAACAAGAAGGAAAAGAGATGCTTAGGACCTAAACACATCACCAAAATGCATGAAAATGGGTAGTGGTGTAATGACTTCAAATCCTGGATCAAACACAGGACCAAGTTGCTGCATGCTCTGTGGAGTTTAAATGAGGATTCATCTAGAACTGGCCTTGAGATTATTCATCTGCCAAAAATAAATGTGCGTCACAGGACTTCCTTTTGGGGTTGGAAAGTCTTTCTCTTTTGGGCCCAATAACTCCCTTGATTGCTAGCCTGTCTTCCTAGACTGTTTGGCATGTGTTGGGTAAAGAGACTAAGCTGTTAAAGATCAGGCAGAGGGACTGGCTGGAGGTCCCTCTTCCACACCACCGAACCTCCAGGAACGGTGTGCAGCAGGGGGAGTCAGGTCTCAGCTGCTCCTGGAAAAAATCTATCCCTCTGTCTTGGGTCGATGTCACGCCATCAGTCCATCAGCCCCATTTGGTTGTTTCTTCTTCTCACCCATTACATTTCCAAACTGCAGTCCATGTCTCCTGAGTTCTGTGGTTGGATATCGTGAATGTCTTCAAGACTCCGAAGCAACCCATAAGCCCTGACTTGCAGGGACCCAGGGCCTTCCTAGGAGGCACCTACAGCTAGAGGGCTTTAATAATGCAGGGCAAAAGAGGACTTTAGCCTGAAATGTGGGCCCGTGACACCCACATGTCAGCAGCTCTGAATTTAGAGGTGGCATTTAGTGTTGTGTGAGCCAGCACTTGGAGTTTAGAAGATGTGGCTCTGTGTACCTGTCACCAAGTACACTAGGGAAGAAGGCAACCCCACCAGTGAGCTAGGAACTCTGATCTCAGCCTCCTAATTCCACAGCAGCTCCACAGAAGTGCCAGTAGCTCTGTGCCCTGGCTCTGGGTAGCAGCACCCTCTGTCTTCCCGTGTGTTATGGATGGAGCAAGGGCCTAGTTGCTAGTGAGACCCAGCTAAGGTCTACAAGGCAATTTGAGTATGCAGAAAGAGGCGCCACCATGTTGTTTAGGTTTCTTCTGTGACTTAGGACTATTGTGAATATGGTTTGCAGAACAGTAGACAATGGCTTAGTAATACAGCTGACTGAAAAGAAAACAGGTGGATTATTAATTGTGTGTCTACCTACATTTCACATCCTCAGTGGCAGAGGTGCAGGGGTGTGGAAGAGAGCCAACAGACAGCCCTGCCCTGTGCGCATTTCAGACTCATGTGCTCAGTACTATCTGTGATGCGCTGTGCTTGATAGGTCTTCCAGTCACCAGCCTCTGTCTTCCTAGAAGCCTGGACTTGTGTGCCTAGTCATGTAGCCAAGACCGCTCATAGATATCCTGAAATCAGCATGTCTGAACGTGAGCTCCTCGGCCTCTCTGCAGCTCCTCCTGAGTCAAGCTCCACTCACCTCCTTCCGCTCACCCTCATATCCAGTCTATCAGCAAAATCTATGGACTTTTCCTTCATGGCACACCGTGTGATCACAGTTTAGTATCTCTACCCTTGTAACTTCAGCTGGAGAGCTTCACAAGAGCTTCCAGCTGTCCTCTTTCCTTCCCACCTCTCTCTCTATCTCTTCCTCCCCCTCCCCCTCCCTCTTCTTCTCTGTATCCTTGCCTCTCACTCAGATTCTATACAGAGGCCCTCCCCCACCTCCTCCACCCTCATCACCATCATCTCACTGTGGTCCCCCATCTACTGTCCCTGAGGGCCCCCCACTGTGCCAATGCAATCACACTTGCCTCCTTCTTGGAGAACACCAGACGTGTGTGTCTTTAGCAGCCTGTTATGTCCTTCCCATAAGATGCACTAGTAATATTAGAGCAATCTGTCTTCAGGTCTTTGCTATACGTCATCTTACGGTGGAGGCTCTGCTACATTAAATCAAGTCCCCCTCACTAGCCGGAGCATTCACTCTTAAGCCCTCCTGCTCTCTTTTTCTCTATAGTCTTTTCAACATCCAAATCACTACTATTTGCTACATCCTTCACTTAAAGTCTGTGTCCATACTCCAGGGAGATAGAAGGTAAGTATTGTACTCATGGCACCTTTTAAGAATATTTGTCACTGAGTAAATTCACAGTAGATATTGGGGGGTGTATGCACGAATGACAAATAAATAAATGGATGAATACCCACAGGGTAGAATCCAGTTGTGCAGGCAGCCAGGAAATAAATAAAATAAACACAGAAATAAAACAAGTGAGACAAAGGAGCATAGCTTGGAGGGAAAATGGTGTTGAGTGTTGTGCAGAGGGCTGCTAAGAAGAGTCAAGGAGAACTCTCAGGAGATGAAAGTGTGCCTATCCCTTGATACAAGGAAAGGGAGGAGGAACATATGCCAGAGAGAGCAACCCATATGTCTGAAGCCCCAGGTGATGAGGAGGCCATAGCTTGTACCACGAAGGGCTCCTGAACTCTGGAGGAAGAGAGTAGATTGTAAGTGAGAGGCTAATTCAGTGAAGAGTAACTGAAAGCCTTGAGATGTGTCAGAACTGAGCCTGGCATAGCTTAGGGTTCGAACACATGCCTAGTGTGAGCAAAACCACCGGTACAAAATGGGGGCTTTTGTGGAGGAAAAAAAGCAAGGGAAGGAAAGGGAAGGAGGAAAGGAGAGGCAGAGAGGAGGAGAGAGAAACCTGTGGTGACAGAAATCATGACAGTGTTGCAGGGCAAACTGGAAGGATGTCAGAAGGACTGTGTGAGGGCTGGGGAGTATCTTCACTTTGGCTGGGTGTCTGTGCAGGCATATCCATTCTTGAGAAGTCACTATTGCACACCTGAGATCTGTGTGCCTCCATTTCTGCTGAGCTTGTCTCCCTGAAAGCAGCTCTGATTCAATACTGCCCTGAAGAGGGATCAGGAACTGCGGCTGGATGACAGCATTCATAATCGTGAGCCACATCTGTCCTGCTGCTTCCTGGCTGCAGCTGGCCAGTCAGAATGTTGTAGAGTTGGGAAGATGTGATCTCTCTGGAAGAGGTGGGTCCAGAATGGTCTTGGCTTAGAAAAGACGACTGTGGATTGGTTTCTCTGGGTGGGATAAACTCTAAGTGGACAGTTAACAATTAAAAGAAACCAATTCCTTAAACTCTGCATGTCCGCTGGCACCAAGGACCACTGAGTATGACAACATGCCAGGGTCTCCCTGCAGTGGAGCCATCATGGAGGGTCTATCTGTTTTGTGTGTAGATCTACAGAGCTGAACTTGCTTGGAGTTGTTTAACAGATGGAGAACATGGGCATACCACAAAGGCCTCCACACACCCCTTTGAGCAGCTTTTAGCAACTGGAATATATAAGACACTTCTGTAACTGTGAAGTTTTGTGTGTGTGCACATGTGCGTGTTGTGCAGCTACAAGCTGCAAGCCTCCCCAGGATGGCTATGCCTTTGGGAGTTAGTTGGCATAGCCCACTAGCCTTGAGTGTAGAGGAGGCTGCATGTAGACAGATGGTTGGGTTTTCACTGCCTCCAGGTAAAGGATAAGTAAGCGCAGTAACCCGCCAGGAGGCTCTTGAGAGCATCTAAAGATAGATACACAACCTCCGAGGGGCCATTGGAGTCTGCCCAAGAAACCCTCATCCTAAACTAAATTCTTATGGCAGCTGAGTTCTGTTCATTCATTCACTCGAATATTCCCCCTTTAGTTGGCACAAGATAGAATATTGTATATAGTTATCATTTTACAGTAGTCAATGCCTAGATCTCTCTCTTATTCACCCATATATTCAGTTTCATCAAGGAATGCATTTATTGTTTTTAGTTCCCTAATTTTTAAAATAGTTTCTTCCCCTTAGTTTATCATTTCTGACTCCTAAGTTTCAAACTTGCTCAACATTCTTCTTAACGACGTGGATGTTAACTAGCCTACAGCTGAGTTTTCTTTTCAAGCATTTAGCAAGAGGAGGAAGTTCTTTGGGGAAGATGGAAGAAGGGAGGCAGAACATCCTAGGCTCATACGCCCACCTTCCTTTGTTGCTTCTTCTGCATCTTCATCCACATACTGAGTACACGAGGCGTGAACACATAAACCTTTGGCCCTGGGTTCTCCTATGAGTGGGTTCATACTGCTTTGTCCTATAATAGGTGTGGCAAAGCTTCTTTTCCATCATCCCTTCGCAGTTTTCACTGGGGTTCAATTGTAGCTTGAATGGAGTGTCTTGGGTAAACAACAGCTTGGGCAACAGACTGGCTTGGAATGGCATTTCTTTGGTTGCCCTCATCCACCCCACCAGTTTGAGCAGAAATCTGGGCTGGGTTCTCTTCTGGAGGTTGCAGTGATGGTTTTGAGCCTTTTAGCAAACACATAGTCCATGTACACCAGGTATGGGCCTATGAGCTTTAGAGCATCTGAGTCTTCTCACAACCCCTTTTGCAGATAGGGGAATGGAGGCATGAATACACTAAATAATCTGCTCAAAATATAAGACTGATTATGGCAAGGTGGAATTTAAACTCCAGCAGGCTGGCTTCAGAGTCCATGTCTCTCTAAGTCTTGATATTATTTGTCCTGAATCCAGCATTGTGCCGATTTGCTCACCTTTTTCTTGTAGTTTGTAGGAGAACCAGTTCATTCTATGCAGTCTTGTTCTCGTATTTCACCTCCCAGGGATGGTTTATAAACAACATCCTGTTCTAGCCAGAAAGTGACAGAGAGGGCATGGTTTCTTGAGAAAGAAGGCACTGTGTGAATGCTTAAAAAGTCATGTAGTAAAGATGTTTGCTCAGGCTTAGTGCATGCACTGCTAGTTACATGTAGCCGCAAGTGTCAACTAGAACCTAGAAACTAAAGGTATATATATTAGAAGGAATATTGATATAGTGAGATTATTCCATTATTGTTAGATCATCATTTCAAAACTGCATCTTGTCTATGGTCTATGTTCAATTGTAAATTTGACTAAAACAATGCTTAAAGTATGCACAAATGGCTGTATTTGGGGCTTACCTCTAAGTAATAGGCTTATACTATAGATGAATGTGATAAAGTAGTCCCACACTAGCTCAGAATTGAGTATAATGAAGGGTTCTTTATTTAGGGGTAGACTTATAGATTATCAATCCTCTGCATAAGCAGGGAACAGGAACCAAATCCAGCAGCTGAGAGGGAGGGAGGGAGAGAGAGAGGCTGTATAAGCTTTACATCTGCATTTATAGTACAAGCGTCTACGCCCAAGTGAACTGGTATCT
Organism: Neodon shergylaensis; assembly: GCA_025134845.1. Lineage (NCBI taxonomy): Eukaryota > Metazoa > Chordata > Mammalia > Rodentia > Cricetidae > Neodon > Neodon shergylaensis. The sequence goes on along the minus strand of JABTXL010012687.1, from coordinate 6,106,183 downwards.
TAAAGGCTATTGGCTGAAGGAGTTCCCACAGCACTATGCCTGTAACTTCAGCCCTCCAGAGGTCTGTCTGGTGAGTTGTACACAGCCTGAGCTACAGAGTGAGACTCTGTTTCAAGCAAATAAGTAACGAGACTGAGCAGAACCAAAGGTGAGCTGTATGGTGTCAGGTAGCTCTGGACACAACTTCATCTCTTTTAGTGGCTGCATTTTAATTCCTGTGTGTGCTTTTGGGCTCTGCATGTGAATATTCTTGGGAAACTGGTCCATAGTGTCTGTCTGAGGGATATATTCCAACGGTAATGCTTGAAGAAAAACATTCCTGCATTAGAAACTATTTTTTTTGCATCAGCAAGACCACCCTGTTGAAGGGGATTTTGTGCTTTTCAGAAATCTGATTGCTCTGATTGTATCAACAATAAGCTGATGAGAAAATTGATTGAAATGCTCAGCAGTACACATTTTTAAAAATCCACCGAAAAGAGGTTTCAAAGAATTAGCAAAGTACTGATTCAAAGCCGTGTTCAATCTGAACTTTTCATTTCTGGTGTGTACAGGTTTCACAATGCTATGGTGATTGACCCAGAATACTTCAGGGAAAATGTGATCAGTTTTATAATTTGCTACATGCCTATAACACCACATTTTACAAAGCAAGCCTTTCAAATATTTCTTGAATAGCAACAGTAACAAAAGAAGTCTTTGCTATCATTTGAGATATATCAGAAATTTTTTAAATATTAAATATTTTATAATATCAATATATAGTATTATATAGCATATAATATCAATATTCAGGGTGACAATGTACATTATATAGATATAAGCCCCCTACCATATATAGAAACTCTCTCTCTCTCTGTGTACGTGCTAATATGTATATATAAATATTTATATGTGTATGTGCAGGAATGTGCACATTTCTTGCATATTTGTGTATATGAATGTAGGTGCACTTGTGCCACAGTGCTGATACGGAGGTCAGAGGTAATCTTGAGGGTTGGTCCTTGCCTTCCACCTCTTTTGGGACAGGATCTCTGTTTTCATTGTTTGCCCCTGTGCATGAAAGGCTGTCTGGCCTGCAAGCTTTCAAGCATTCTCTTGCATGTGCCTCCCATCTTGCTGTGGGAGTACTGGAATTGTAGTGGACACACATTCCTATGTCCAGCCTTATATCGATTCTGGGAGTTTGACAAAGTTCTCACACTTACATGACAAACTTTTTATCCAGTTAGCCATCTCCCCAGCCCCAAGCACACACACACACTCACGAACATGTGCCACTCACCACACACACACACACACACACACACATTCACATGTGCCACATACCACACATGCACGCATATGTGCCACACACACCCCACACACATACATGGATTATTTTAAAGTAAAGGTTAGCATTTTGTTCTTTCTTTTTTTTTTTCGAGACAGGGTTTCTCTGTGGTTTTGGAGCCTGTCCTGGAACTAGCTCTTGTAGACCAGGCTGGTCTCGAACTCACAGAGATCTGCCTGCCTCTGCCTCCTGAGTGCTGGGATTAAAGGCGTGCGCCACCATCGCCCGGCAGCATTTTGTTCTTGTAGACAAAAGAGATGATGAAATTCCCAAGTCTTGATTGTTAAAAAATATTTGCTAGGGTCCATATTAGATTCCTCATGAATATAACTTTGAGTTATTAAATACACTGAAATTATATTTAATGAAGAAGAAAAGAATATGTGAATGTTAATTTATGTGTCAATTTGACTGAACCACAGAGTGCCTAGATAGTTGGTCAAACATTAGTGTGGGTGTTTCTGAAGAAGTATTTTGGATGAGATTAACATTTAATTGAGCAGTTGAAATAATCATGTTACCCTCTCTAGTTATGGGTGGACCTTAAACAATTAGCTGAAAGCCTAAATAGAACAAAGGCAGCCTTCCCTCGAGTAACAAAGAATATATTTTGCCTTTCAATTAGAATGTTTTTCTGCCTTTTTTGCTGAAACTGCGCATTAGTTTCCTGAGTTTCTAATTTTGAAGACTCATCTTACAGATCTTGGGACTCACCATCATCACATAAAATTCTCTCTCTCTCTCTCTCTCTCTCTCTCTGTCTCTCGATAATATCGTCTAGTAGCTTGTAGAATTCATAGAAATCAGTTTACTGATTTCAACTGGGAATTCTGCAAAGTATAATCTAAGGTGTTAATATAGTTGTCTGTGAGAGAATTCCTCAATGTTCCCAGGACTTTCACATGGTGGTCTAGGTTCCTAGACAGTTAGATCTGGGAAAGTGATAAGTAAATTTGATCTTTCTTTTCTTTTCTTCCTTTATTTTCTAGAAGAAGTGTTGGAACTTCCAATATGCATGTGAGCATTATTCATCTCCCAGATATAGTATATAATATATAGGACATTCTCACACATCTTTTTAAAAAATCCCTTAGACATATTCTTTTTAGATATTTTGATAAATTCTGGTTCATGTTGTTGAATAGGAAGTAGCAGTTGGGGACAATTTTACAAATTGAGTTGATGATAAATAATTTTTATCTGAGGCCACAGCAAGCCCATGCCTGGCACAGCAGAGGGTTCAGGCTCTGATGGTCACAGGATCTGAGTGGCTGACCTTGATGCTACTAGAACTGAGAGCAGAGAGTCATCCCTAGAGTGAATCCCAAAGCAAGAAACATTAATGCCAAAGACACGAGTTCCTTGAAGCAAGAAGTATATCTATCTGCTACTCAAGTACTCTGCATAAGGTTCAACCCGCCTCCCTACAGCTGCTGGTCCACAGTCACTATAACCCACGGTAGCCATGGAAACTTGAAGCTCCATTATGAGACTATTAGATCTGGGAAAATCTAAGATGACTCCACAAACAGATATGGTGTAACATGGTCACCCCAAATGGACCTTACTTTGATAGAACTGATGTCCTAAACTGTCTAGAAAGTCTTCTCTCTTCAAAAGCTGGCCCTCATCTGCTGAGGTTTACATGACAGCTGTAGGCTTCCCTGGCTACAGTGGGTTATAGTGGCTGTGGGCCACACAGCTGTAGGGAGGCAGATCAAACCTTCTGTGGCGTATCTGAGTAGCAGATATAGAAAATCTGTACACTTGATTTTGAATTTGAATGTCTGGGACAGTTTTTCAGAATTGAACCTTTTGGTAGGGGGTGTCCTTCATGTCGCGAAGGCACTTCCTGTTTATGGAGAGGGCAGGGGCTCCTGAAATGTAGACTTGAAGAGCATACAAATTCCCTTAAAAAGGAGTCACTTTTGCCACTTCCAGAGTGTTAGAAAATCTGTCTTCCAGGCACTTGGCCTCCATGACTAAAGGCTAGTGGCTGTGTAATTTGTCACCTACTGAGATACATTTGTTCTCTCAGGCTACTTAAATCTACCAACAATAAATTGTGAAACAGAAAGAATGTAAAATCTTCATCAGCAGCCAGTCTCCACACTGCAGAAGCCTGACAGAGTTCTCTGTGGCCACGTCTCTGCCTGTGTGCCCACAGGAGACACCCACAGGAAGCCTTGGCATTCCCTTCTTGTGCTTCTTCCAGAACCACTTAGGTTCAAATAAATGATAATTTCTTGAATTGTAGGGGTGAGCTCTTTGCTGTTCCCTAATTTTCATTGATTACAAAAATGCAGGTGCTGATTTTGTGAATTGTCTGTTTTTTGAAAACAGAGGAAGTTTGAGTTAACTACACAAGCTACACTTGAAAGGACTGCTTTTTTTTTCTGGAGAGAGTCCTTAAAAATTGAGATAAAGATGCTGAAGTGTAACTCTTCACAGTTGATGGCTTTTGGCAGATTTGGGGAGGGGATGGGAGAGATTCAGTTTTCTTTAAGGTGCTAGACACTGGGAGCTTGACTGTGTTCCACTGAGTGTTTGGGAAACACAAATTGTAATTGACACAGTTTTCTTCTGGGCGGGGGGGGGGTCACAAGAGTGGGAGGGTAGACCTGGGAAAAATGGGAAGCAAATGTGATCAGGGTACATTGTAAGAAATTCCCAAATAATTAATAAAAGTATTATACTAAGGAAAAAGAAGTACACTTGGCATCTATTGCAAGATTTTTCTCCTTGAGAGAGACTAGGCAAATGTCAGTGCCCTCCTTCTAAGGTCACAATGACAAATCAAAATTCACTTCCACCAAACCAGTGACTTTATTGGGTTTCCTTGGTTGGTGTCAGCAGGATATGCAGACGATGCCCCCTCTAGTGGAGGATGCCACTCTGCAGAGTCTATGACTCAGGGTTGTCCCCGATGGTACAGAAGGAAGAGTCTGTTGGCCTTCTTTGATTTCAGTGCCTGGTACCTATCCCTCCTCCCTATTCCTGGACTAGTCACCAAAGATCTTTGTTTGGTATTTGACCTCACTGGCCAGCACTAACCAGGCAAGCCCTCCTCATTATTGCCTTTTCTATATGTTCTGAGCATGAGATAGTGCTAAGTTTTGCAACATACATAACAAGTGGCTGCCCACACTTGAGAGAATGTTAGAAGAGGAAATCCAGCAGGCCTATGGGGTGTGGTAGAGTAGCCACCCTTTTGTGGCTTCTCCTAGGCCCTCAGGCAGTTTCTGCTATGTGAAGTGTTTGCTTGACTTGAAATGAAGCAGGTGATCCATAAATGATCAGCCACCCTCGGTGTGGCCATGAACCTGAAAATCATTAAGAGGTCCCATTTTCCAAGCTTGTTAGGATGCTGTTGTGTATTATTTGAAGCCTGCTGGCTGGAGAACAGATTATTTTGCACCAAAGACAATATTTGTTATCTAGTACAGTTTCAAAATCTCCCCAACCCTCATGGGAGATAACTGGCTTTCCTTGAGGACTGAGGTAAATGAGGAGGATAATTATTTGATTTATGACTCCTTGAAGGTCACAGAGTTCCAAAGATGTAGAAAAAAAATCTTCCCTAGATTCCTGCTTCACTATTGATTAATAAAGTCTTGGTTTTTATTTTTATAACATTTAGAATATTTGAAGACTAAAATCATATTTTATTATTATGGAGAATTTGGAAAGCACAGAGCAAAAGATGAAATCAGAGCTCTCATGTACTTGGATTTGGGGTGAAACCACTTGTAAGGTTTGGGGATGAGCTCTGTGTAGAGCACTTGCTTTGCACCCCCAAAACCAAACCAAACACACTAAGGCCCCCTGTTGACAGTGCTGGTTTTCATCCTTCCCATCAGAGAGAACAAGCAGGGCATCTACAGATTGGTATACATACATTTACACAGGTACAGAGGTGTGTGTGTGTGTGTGTGTGTGTGTGTGTGTGTGTCTGTGTGAGAGAGAGAGAGAGAGAGAGAGAGAGAGAGAGAGAAAGAGAGAGAGACAGAGCTTTCTTTAAAAAATAAAGCCACCTTGTAAAATAATTTTGCAAATGATTCTATATATTTGATGTGCTTAACCGTAGCATAAATATGCCTCTGACATTAAACATTCTTCTTGCATTGACAGGACAGTGATATTGAAGCCCTGGTTGGGTGTTTGGAAAATGTTCTGGGTTGTACCTCTCTAGGTAAGTAAGCTGCTTCAGATTCTAAGCTGTAGTGGTCTTTGTACTTCTACTGCATAGCCAAGAAGTCAAAAGCTTTGTGGGAACCTCACAGATATTCTGAACCCATTCTGCATTCTACAGAGGAGACGGCTGAGGGCGACAGACCTTGAAGGGGCTGGCGTAACAGCCAGGACACTCTAGGAAGAAACCTTTATTATTAATACAAGTGACTTTCAGTCTCCAAGGATGAAGTGAATGACACTTGGTAGTCCTTTATGATCAAAATGGTAGCCTGGCAGTGCATAATAGGTTTAGAGTCCCTGGAAAAGGAATCGCCCTGTCCAGCTGGTCCTGCCAAAGCAGATTACGCTCAGTGAAGTTGAAAGGCCTGTTGCTTTGAAGGTCAGTCAGTTATTGAAAGAGATTTGGTCTGAGAAACAAAGCTGAAATGTCTTTAGTGTTGTCAGTCTCTATAAATGGGATTGCTGTGCTTCAATGATAAAACCCTATTTTTTTTTTTTTGCTTCTTCTTCTTCTGTTTTTTAATCCAAAAAGCCCAGCTGTGATAACTTTCAGCTTTCGACAATAGATTTTTCACAGAGTTCTTCAAGATCCTAGATAAAAATGACTGGTTTTTTTTTCTTTCACATTTGAGGGAATGTTTTAGGAAAGTTAATTATAAAAACAAAAGCAATCCCTTCAAAGGAGATGGCAAGACTATAGAGACCAGCGGTGGATGGCATTTTCCTGTAGGGGAGACAGACAGTCACCACTGTCTGTTAGGAGCTGTTTTTCCACATCTCCATCACAACCCATGGTTCCAGCAGCTCTTTGACTTTCCCTCCTGGCTGTCACCCAGTGATCTGATTTCCTTCACATACTTGTTAAGGGCACCTCATCCTGGGCATGGTCTAGCGGACTGGGAAGGCGTCCCTTGGCCAAGTCATTTTCCCTCTGTATCTCAATTAGATGTGAAATCGTCAATGCAGACCTCTCCAGCAGGTTTTGCAAAGGGGTAAGCAGTGTAGGTCAGCAACTGCATTTGTCCTGTGTTTTTCTAAAAACTCATACTGTGTCTGGTGAAGAAGAGGCCCCTAGCCAGCATTTTCAATTATTTTAGGAGCAATCAGATGCAAGCCTTGATAGCTTACCAGCTCTAACCAAAATGCTTTTACTCTTACCTGTGTTACAAAGTGGTGTTTCTACCTAAAATTGTGTCTTGAAAAAGACAGACCCCCCCCCCGACAAAAAGTAGCATCTAATTTCATTTCTAGACAGTATAATTTTTATAGAAATGAGCATGGGAAGTGTGTAAGAATAACACATATTGGTCTCTGCCTGGAGCCCTATTAAAGTGACAGTCAAGAGATAAAGCTAACATAAACCTACAGAAAAAAAGAGTAGAAGAAATACAGTAGTGAATTCGAATAGCTAGGAAGCAAATGGATGAACGGTGGCTGATTTAGAAAGCTACACTCCCAATATGTGTGGGAGAGAGGGGCGGGGACACACCTTTAGTGTGGTCTGCAGGCCCTCAGGAAGACTCGGAACTTAAGCATCAGTTACTCTGAGAGCAGGAGTGGGTAGGGGGAAGGGTTGGCTGACAGTGTGAACAAGGAACAAAGGACTCCAGGTCCTTTTCTTCCCACTCACTCTGCCAGGAAACCCCTTTCCACAGGAGGACACCAAGGACTAGATTTTATGGGGGCACTAAGTGACAGATGCTCTGGAGGGACATGGAAGGCATGCCTCATTTACCCACATCACAGATGTGATGAAAACAGAAGGGAACTCGGTGTTGGTAGTAAAACCCGAAACACCGCTTCATTCTAGCCCCTTCCAAACACCAGCAGAGCCGCATGGATCCATTCAGAGGACGGCACTACACTCAGCTCTTACTGGACTAAGGTTCTTATGACGTGGATGTCTTCCCAACTCCATGGCCAAGAGCAGACCTGTCAGCTGATCGTACCAAATTTACAGGAAAAACTTAACATGGCCTGTGCATTTAACACTTAGACTTGAATAGCCGGGCGGAATATGTATGTTCCTCATGTCACACATATGCAATGTTCCTCATATCTAACAAACAGGAGAAAAGTCAAAACAAAAACACACAAAAGCCTCAGGAAACAAAGGATGGAAGGAAGGAAAACTATCCTATCACTAGATTCCTAAAAGCTGTAAGAGACTCTTACAGAAACAAAAGGAATGTCTATGCAATAATAAAAAGCTATTAAAATTATAATTCAAAAGCAGGAAGGAAAAGTCACTAGAATTAAGAATAATTTCCAGAATAAAATAAGCAATAAGAAGAAATCAATCGAACTGATTTAGAATCTAATTAAAGAAATTTCAGGGAGAGCAGAAAAGAAGAAATTGATAGAGAGAATAAGGCAGATCAGGTATAAAGTATCAGGAAAAATAATGGTTTCTTGCTTTTTTCAATAATACTGGAGGCTAGAAGATAATAAAATCTGAACTAACCACTAGTCAAGTATAGATCTTAAAACAAACCTATTCAAACCACCATCATCAAGCATGACAGAGGATTCGAGCCACTTTCAAACATACAACTTCAAAAGTATGTCTCAAAATATCTATGTCTCATGACTTAGGAAGTTTCTAGAAATCACGCTATATGAAAATATAGCAGTTGATCAAGAGAGAATAAGACAGGGGCTATGGGTGATAGGGGGTCAACACAAAAGAATATAAGCCTTCAGGCAGTGATAATAAAGCAAGGTCTCTGGGTGGCAGCTGAGCAGCAGGCCTGGAAAGCAATCCATCCTGACTGGGCGGGGCCAGAGGACTTCAAGACTGACTGCACATTTGCCAAAGAGATGTGGAGATGAAAAACCACCGGATCTGGCTATCGCGGGAGTTTGGAGATGGATTAGAGCCCCCTTAGAAAGTTTAGGGATGGATTAGAGAGAAGCAACCAGGAAACAAATCAATGCAAAAGCACCACAGCAATTACTAACTACAGGAAAAGCAAAACAGAAACTTAGAAAGGAAATGTAACCTCCACACATTGCAGGTGTGACATTGATTTGATCATAATGATTTAAAGATTAGAATTTCAAAAATTGTGGTCCAACTTTATTGGCAGGGTAGAAAAAAGAGAGGGGAGGAGGGAAAGAAAGGAACAGGGAGAGAAAAATGGACAAAGACAGGAAGGAAAAGCAAAATTCAGATTCCCCAGTGGAGAGTAGAAGGCTCATAGATAGGGCAAAAAGTAAACTAAAATATGGTCTGTAAGCATGTGAACTAGAAAGAGCAAATAATACAAACCAAAGATGTCAAATGTAGTTGTTTTGGGGAACTGGAGCTCACAGGTCAGTTAGAAAACTTTTCTTTCTTCAAATTGTTAATTTTGACTTTCAAAAGCACTGTGTACATGAATGTACACAGTTGACTTTTAACTTTGTAAATTATTTTATGTATATGGAGTTTGGCCTGCATGTATGTCTGTATTCTGTGTGTGTGCCTGGTACCCACCGAGTCCAGAAAGGGTGTCAGATCTCTCAGAACTAGATTTAGGGATGGTGTGAGCAGCCATGTGGGTGCCAGGAATCAAACCCTGGTCCTCTGCCAGAGTAGCCAGTGCTCTAAACTGTGGGGCCATCTCTTCAGCCTCATGTCACTTTTAAAATGAATATGAGAATAAACATAAGCATGCAGGTATCCCTTTGATACACAGATTGTATTTCCTTTGGCTATATACCCAGAAGTGAAATAGCTGGATCATAAATAGTTTTTGAGGTACTTCCATAATATTCCCCATAACAACTATAGTACTTTACATAAATATGTACAATTAAAATCATCACCATAATCATCCCAGCATTGGAAAGTAGAGACCAACTGTTTTTTCCCCTAGTGAACCTACTCTCTCTGCTTCCCTTCCTTCCTCCCCTCTCCCCTCCCATACTCTTCCATGACCCCCACACTCCCAATTTACTCAGGAGATTTTGTCTTTTTCTCCTTCCTATGTAGATTTATGTATGTCTCTCTTAGGGTCCTCTTGGTTGCTTAGGTTCTCTGGGGTTATGAACTGTAGGCTGGTTTTTCTTTATGTCTAAAAGTCACTTATGAGTGAGTACATATTATATTTCTGGATCTGGGTTACCTAAAATGGCTGAAAGACACTTAAGGAAATGCTCAACATCCTTAGTCATCAGAGAAATGCAAATCAAAACAACTCTGAGATTTCATCTTACGCCTGCAAGAATGGCCAAGATCAAAAACACTGATGACAGCTTATGCATTGCTAGTGGTGCAGCTGCTTTGAAAATCAATATGGTGATTTCTCAGAAAATTAATGAACCTACTCCTAAGCCTGGATTTAGACATTTGGACACCTTGATTATGAAGACAATAGCAAACTTAAATGTTTGTTTGTTTGAGACAGGATCTCTCTTATGTAGCCCTGGTTGTCCTGGAACTTGCTATGTAGACCAAGCAAACCTCAAACCTAGTGTTTCACCTAAACCTTTTGCTTACGTTAGATTGTCAAAGAAAAGTCACATAATCTATGAAGTTCTAATAGCCCACTTCCAAGTTCTCTAATTGCAAGACTGAACGAGTTCATCAAAGCTGGATGCTCGTGCATTAGAGTGCTCTAGCGTCTGCCGAGAGAGGTCATGAAGCATTTCAGAGTGGACCACAAACAAACTGCCAATGTTTGCTGCCTAAACTGCCTCGTATTCCTGGCAGCCTCCTTGTGTTTGCTTATGGCGTGTCTCTGCCATTGTGCTAAACACTGACTGAAATGACCTGGGGAGGAAAGGGTTTATTTGGATTATGTGTCCTGGCCATAGTTGAATACTGAGGGAAACCAGGCAGGAACTCAAGCAAGAACAGGCAGGAGCCATGGAGAAAAGTATATATAGGCTAGATTCCACGCTCATGGTCACCTACCTTTCTCTTTTTTTAATAAAAAAGTTAACTAAAATAGAATTACATAATTTTCCCACTTCCCTTCCCTCCAATACCTATTTACCCACCCCTGCTCTCCCTCAAATTCATGGCCTCTTTTTCTTTGTCAGTTATATATAAATATGTAAATACAATCTACTGAGAGTGATTAGTGTTGCTTATATGTATATGGTTTTAAGTCAGACTACTTGGTATTTGATAACCAATTATGGGATACAGTGAAATAATCCCTGTCCATGTTATCATGTGTATTGATATTGTCATTGCTCAGGTCTTGTTTAGGCAGATTATTGTCCAGGTATATCATAGAAGTACTTCCCTGTCATTTTTATGAGACATTCTAAACTTTCTAGTCCTCTGGTCTTGCAATCTTTCCCCCATGACAACCTGCCCCAGGTGGCACTGCCTGGAGTAACTCCCACTAGCAATGCAGAAGTGTTCCCTTTACCCCACAACCTCTCCAGCATAAGCTGTCATCAGTGTTTTTCATCAGTCAGCAATCAAGAAAATGCCACACAGACATGACTACAGGCCAATCTGACATAGGCATTTTCTCTGTTGAGTTTCCTTTTTTCCTGGGTGTGTCAAGCTGACAGTGGAGATAATCCATCAGCGTGTATATGTATGTGGTATATGAATACACGTATGTGAAGTCAGAGGAGGATGTCAGGTGCCTTGCGCTACCCCCTCTGACTTATTCCTTTGAGCCAGGGTCTCTCACTAAATCTCAGTCTGGGCTGGCAACCAGAGAGCCCCTAACAATTCTCCTGTCTCTTACCCTATAGCTGGGGGATTACAGGCATGTGTTCATATGGGTGTAGGATCTGAAGCCAGGTCTTCATGCTTACACAATAAGCACTCTTATGCACTGAACAATCTCCCTACCCCACACCTTACTCTGTTGATCAGTGGCTATTACTCAGAAGGGAGGGGGCTTTGAGATGTAGCTATAAGCACTGAGATGATGGGAGCATGTACTTCTGAAATCACCAGTCCACAGAGGGAACTCAGAACCATGCTTGTTATATATATATGAAACTGACTACTTTTGGGACTTTGGATGCTTCTCTGGCATTAAAGAAACAAAGCAATCTTTTCTTTAGTCTTGTAGGGGGTGAGAACCCAAGATTGCTCTGCCTACTACAGCTCATTGTCTATAATAATAGAGTCACTGTGGATAATAAGAGTGTCACTGGAATCCAAAAGATAATTGAAATTTAGATGTGTGAGAATATGAGCCTTGTCACAAAACAGAAAACAAATAAACAACAAAAAACCCCATGAAACTTCTGTGAATTCACATGGTTCTGCTCATGTACATTATCAGCTCACGCATTTTGGAAGTGCCCAGGTGTCCACTGAGTGTGTTATAACATTCAGCATCTTTTTCAAACCCCTAGGAGCATCTCTTGGTCATCTACAAGAAAGAACAACAGAGATGTCCTCTGAGGGTTACTGGGCAACTTGTCACTGCACAGCCCTGAAAGTCTGGAAGGTGCTACTTCAGCTATGCTCCAGAGCCCACCTTCTCTGTGGCTCAGAGCAGAGTTATCAGATTTCCCTTTCTGTATCACTGGTGACTGACTTGATAAGGGAGCCAACATTTGTGTAGGTTCCAGAGGTCCTGAATGAGAAGGTACCCCTTCTGACTCCAAGTTCAATAGGTTACTCTCCATTATAGCATCACGGGCTGATAAGATTGGTAATTCCCACAGTGGAGCATGGATAGAATCACATTGAGAACCTCAAACATGGGTCTGGTGTATAGCCACAGGCTCATTTTTCTGACATCTCCTCGTGTAAGGTACACAAGTCTTCCTTGGAACTCGCATTGCATTTCTGCTTAATTCTCAACACCAAACATCGGGGAGGTCTAGCAGGTCCAAGGATTGTATAATGCACTAGATGTGGGACAGTTTGGAACAATACAAACCATACAATACAAGAGAGTACCCAGTAGGTTCTCTTCTTACATGGGACACCAGTAAGTGGCCAGAGAACCAGAGAGCACCCAGTCGGTCTTTTGTTTTTTTTAACAGGAATGCCAGTGTTTCTTTAGAAACGGAGGATGAATTTTCGGCAAGGAAAGGAAAGCAATTCTTATCTGTGACCTGGAGATTGGGTGATTCTGAGTGGGATTAAGACAGAGGAAGAGGAACAGAAGGCAGAAAAACGAGTCATGGCCCAAGCATAGTCAGTAGACATTTTCTCAAGTGCAGTTACTTTTTGTAAAAAATCCAAGCAAACCAAAACTTCCCTCGGTTGAAATGTGTGTGCTGCGAATGCTTGTGAACTTCATCACAATTCACTGTGATGCCACTGAGCAGTGGAGGAAGTGTGGCCCCTATCTAGACAGCTCAGGGACAGGAGACAGGCAGCCTTTGCCGAGATCGGAACACACTCCTTTTCATTCTCTTGCCAGGATCACCAAACCTGTGATTATGATGGGACATTTGTCTTTAAAATGTGTCTATTGCTGTCATGTGGTTGGGAGCCTGCCACAGAGCACACGTGGAGGCCCAAGGGTAATTCTGTAAACAGTTCTTTTCCTTTCGCCTTTACCTGGGTTCTGAGGATCTCAGGTCTCCGGGCTTGTGTGACAGTAAGCACCTTCATTCTTTGAGCCATCTTGCTGAATCAGCTTCATTTATTCCTGAAGAAATAATGTCTTCCTTCCCTAGATCACAGTTAGGGAATAACATGAAGCCAAAACTGAAATATTTGCTATAGCAAAGACTTTTGTTGTAGTCAACAAAGAACTTAAAAGTTCTAGAATGTAGGTAGGCGGACTCAGAGACACCTTGCAGTGTTTATGACAGCCTGTCCTCTTCTGATGTATGCAGAAACCGAGGACTGTGGTGCTAGGTAGTCAATAGTTTGCCTTCCGTGCTGCTGACTGCAGAGGGAGCAGGTGCTTTGCACAGTAATAGCAGATGGACACTCAGTGAAGTGGGTGGCTGTGCTGTGTTCTCACTCACCTAGGGGACCCCAGCAGGGGCAGGGGGCATGCCCAGCATGGAGTGCCTGCCAACAGGACCAAAGGCCTGTGCCCGGGGCCTGCCCTGCTCAGTGCTCAGCTCAGACTAGATTTCCACAGCATCCAGCTTAGGAGAGCAGGTAGGAATGCAGATTGCCTGGCATTGTCTCAGCCCAGCGGTGATCCAGTATCTGGGTCATCCGACCTAGGCAATTACTGACTCACAGTTCTCCTTGTGAGTCAGCAGGTTAACCTGGCCATTTGAGCTGTGGAGGCTACAGGCTCTCAAGGAAGAATAATAAGCTCTTCTTTCTAGTAGTGATTTACCATACCAATTGCTTTTTCTTGAGATCACTTGTGGTTCAGCCAGTAAAACAAATGTATCCAGTTATTTAGAAGTACTATGCATTAGGGTCTTCTAAAAGCATGAAACAAATAGAAAACAGACACACATACATACATATGTACACATATCCTTACATTCACACACATACATATGAATGTATACACGCACATTCATCTGTACACACATCCTTACATTCACATCATACATATATACATGCATGCATATATGCATGGGCTTATCGGTTGATATACATGATTAAAGGCTGGATAGGTGAATTGAACAGTGGCTGTTCACCAAGAACGCAATAGTTTTGCAGTCGAAGAAACAGAAGTCTTGGCATAGGGGATGTGGGGTGGTGACATTGCACCCTGCAAGCACCCTGGGGAGCTGTTGCTGGGAACCTGCATGGAAAGGCTGGAGAAGCTGGAGTCTGCACTTGGGAGAGCAGCAGCAGTAGACACTCTTGTTCAGGAAGAGTGGAGTGTGTCTGTGCTGGCTGATAGACGTTTCCATTCATTCTTCCTGGGTTCCCAGCCTGATGGAAGGTGCTGCTCACCCTGGGTGTCCTCGTTCTCTCCCTTATCGGTCCTTTCTGAAAACGCCACGCCAGACACACCTAGTAGTGTGCTTATCCCACAGCTTCTCTCCGTTCGGTCCAATGACTGTTGAGATGACCACCACAGTGTTACACTGCTTCGTGTGGAAACTTAGAAACATGCACAAAGCTACACTCAACTGAAAGCCGCTTAGTTCTGAAACGTATGTGGACTACTTGTTGATACAAAGCCATGGCAGGGTACAGACGGGAGTGTCAGATGGCCCTGGTGCTCATGCTGTCAGGGAGCTCCCAGGTGATAGATATGTTGGCATCCCGACAAGATACACTGAGCACACTGCAAGAGGCCAATGGGATGTGCCAGTGTGTTTCTCACGCTGCTGAGAGCATCAGACCCATTAGATGGCTATTTCACCCCTCCCCTGAGAGACTCTGATGCAGCAGCAGCCCAGGAGGCTATATTATTAACTAGTCTTGATGATGCCCGGGACCACACTTCAGGAACAATCAGGATTCAAAACCAGGGACAGATATGCTGTCCTTGCTAGCTATGGCCTTCAAAAGTACTTATATTGGATACATTTTGGTGAGCCAAATCTTAATAGAAGTGCCTTATATTCAAATTTTGATATCCACAACTTAGAAAAATATTTTTCTTTCCACGTATACATTATAATAACTTAAAAGAATTAAATATTTTGACCTAGACAGCCTTTGTTTAAAAACTTAAATTTATCTCAGAGTCATGTGTAAAATAGACATGCACAAATACACAGAGTTATATATACCAGCAGAGAACTAGGGTCACAAGAAATGCTTAGCAACTGTGGCTAATACACCTCCAACCAAAGTTCTGTGCAGCATGACATAGCTGCATACTCACAGAAATGACTCATGGAAACAATATCTGATGTAAGCACACCCTTGCATGCACATGTACACCCTAGAAACAGCCAAGTGCTTTTTCTCTGAACTTCTTGCCTTCTCTGCATTTTCCAGTCAGTCTTCAGTGGACATGTTTGACTTGACTGATTTTTTTTCAACTGAAAGAGAGGGATATAATGGCATGATTTTTGTATTAGTCTTCCAGCTAATCCAACCTAAGGCTCCAGAATAGCAGGGCTAGTCTTCAAAGCTAAGTGTGTCCACACTGGCAGAATAGAATCCTGAACTCTCACATGCTAGCTATTGTGTGATGGAGAAGTTACAGTCTGACTTCCTCATCTCTCCCTGTCTGGTACCCACATTTGATTACAAGGCATTAATCTAAAAACAGGAATTTTTCTCTTATCTTTTTATCGATACAAGCTAGTCTTAGAAGTCACTTCTAGTAGATTCAAGAGGGAAGAAAATTCCCAAAGCCCTAACTAGTGCTGTTTTTCTTTCCAGTCCTCTATAAGATTCAGTTGAAAGCTTAAGGCGGGAGACATCCACGTAAACACTAGACAGTTTATGCACTTTCTGTCTTCTCGTATTTACCATCGCCCCTGTGAGATGGCAGGCAAGTTTACTTTTCAGGCTGACCTACTTCCTTCCCCCCACAACAATTTGATGTTGGTATAGACACTGGGGTGCTATTTGTTTTTGAGAAGGTGCCCAGTGGCGGGTGCCCTAGGGATGAGGGAAGTGGTGTAAATTTTTCTTTGGCCTTGACCAACAATAATGTATACAAATGTACACACAAGGAGAGACTTGTTTAAGTTTTATCACAATCCTAACAGGTAGCCTTATTTGCACAGATGGGGAAACTGAGTCACAGAGTCAGGACTCCAACCCCAGTCCTCTGACCCCACCCACACACTCATCTGCTGCTTCTCAGGTCCCTCCTAGTAAAAGGCACTGGAGATTGTTGTCACCTAGATCATTTTAATTCCCTTTCCTCCTGTTGGCTTTTCTCTCCAAGATTCCTAATGTGCTGGACTATGATACAGTTGCTGTGCCAGGGCTGCCATCGACCTCCTTATTTGGTGGCTTCTATTCTGTGTCAACACGTAATTGTCTGAAAGAGCCAGAATGGATACGGGTGGCAGAAATGACAGTACATCCTCTGTACTGTTGCTTTTAGTCTCAAGACACCTGTCTGCATTCGCCACCCCCTACTTCCTTCAACCCAGTTGTCATGGTTAGGGAGCTAGCTTCTGCAGGAAGCAACCTCTGACACAAAGTGGACTGGGTAGGACATTTCTCTGGGAGTGTCTTTGATCCTTGGAGTCACAAGAGGAAGGGACACAAGACGAGGCAGATGGGAAGCTAAGCAGAACTGCAACTTTGACAGACCCCATCCTGACCCATGGGGAGCTCAGAGTCCTCACTTGTCCTAAAAGACCTCAGGGCCATCTTTCTGTTTCTGCCACCATCAGTCACCTGGAAGGGCACAGCTTGAAAGAGGCAGCTTTATGCTGTTCTAGAAAGCTGAGGTAAGGAGAACACATGAGACTTGCCCAACACTGCAGAGTCAGAAAGGGAAGAGTCTGGGCTAGAACCACAGTTATCCAATTCCCCCAAAGAGTATTCTTTTTACCACAATTGGAGGTTGTCTACAACCAAGGCAGCACATCCATTCTTCCTCGAGGGTAGCTCTGAACAGTGCTTTCCCTCTTTGGGGTATTGGGGTGACAGAAAAGATAGGCAGCAGCCTGCTTTGCCAATTTTTGGTAGTTCTATCGCTATTCTAAATTCACTATCATTATAGGAAAAGCTCAAAAAAAAATCTTCCCAAAGCTGGAGTCAGCTAATTCTCTCAGCAGAGTGGAGTAGTTTCACTGGTTCCCCACTGACACATAGGCCTTCTGGTAAGAGCTCGTGGCTTGCCACCAGGGAGGACAAGGGTGAGGTGGCAGATGTTTTGCCCGTATTTCAGCCTTTGGAGTAGGATTTTTGTCAGATGATCTGAATTTGATTAAATCACTACATCAGAATCCATAAAGAGGGAATTAGAATGAATACTCTTTGGGGGAACTGGATAACTGTGGTTCTAGCCCAGACTCTTCCCTTTCTGACTCTGCATTGTTGGGCAAGTCCCATGTGTTCTCCTTACCTCAGTCTCAACCATTGGTTAAATGAAGTGTTTGCCTGGAGGAGTTCTTCAGCCAACATTATGATGATTTGCCATCACTGAGGTTGGAGGTCTGCAAATTGTGGCCAGCAGGCCAAACCTAGCTCACTGCCTGTTCTTGTGAGTGAAATTTTGCTAGAACATAGCAATGTTTATTCTTTTTTTTTTAACTGAAAAGAAAAAAAAAATTCTGCCTCCTCCCAGCCTCTCATTTCCCTCCCCCTCCTCCCGCCCCTCTCCCCCTCCCCCCACTTTTCTCCTCCTCCCTCTCCAGTTCAAAGAGCAGTCAGGGTTCCCTGCCCCGTGGAAAATCCAAGGTCCTCCCCTCTCCAAACAGGTCTAGGAAGGTGAACATCCAAACTGGTTAGGCTCCCACAAAGCCAGAACATGAAGTAGGATCAAAACCCCATGCCATTGTCCTTGGCTTTTCATCAGCCCTCATTGTCCGCCATGTTCAGAGAGTCCGATTTTATCCCATGCTTTTTCAGTCACAGACCAGCTGGCCTTGGTGAGCTCCCAATAGATCAGCCACACTGTCTCAGTGGGTGGGTGTACCCCTCGTGGTCCTGACTTCTTTGCTCATGTTCTCCCTCCTTCTGCTCCTCATTGGGACCTTGGGAGCTCAGTCTGGTGCTCCAGTGTGGGTCTCTGTCTCTATTTCCATCCATCGCCAGATGAAGATTCTATGGTGATATGCAAGATATTCATCAGTATGGCTATAGCATAGGGTCATTACAGGTTCCCTATCCTCAGCTGCCCAAGGACCTAACTGGGGACATCGCCCGGGGCGCCTGGGAGCCTCTCTAGGTTCCAGACTCTTGCCAAGCCTATGGTGGCTCCCTTAACTAAGATATGTGCTTCCCTGCTCCCCTATCCAACCCTCCTATATCCCAATCATCCCGTTTCCCCAAGTTACCCCCATCCTCCCCTTCTCACTTTTCTCTCCCCCTCTCCCCTTACCCCCATCCCGCCCTACCCCCAAGATCCCAGTTTTTTGCTTGGCAATCTTGTCTACTTCCCATAGCCAGGAGGATAACTATATGTTTCTCTTTGGGTTCACCTTCTTATTTAGCTTCTTTAGGATCACAAATTACAGACTCAGTGACCTATATTTATGGCTAGAAACCAATTATGAGTGAGTACATCCCATGTTCATCTTTTTGGGTCTGGGTTACCTCACTCAGGATAGTGTTTTCTATTTCCATCCATTTGCATGCAAAATTCGAGAAGTCATTGTTTTTTACTGCAGAGTAGTACTCTAATGTGTATATATTCCACACTTTCTTCATCCATTCTTCCATTGAAGGGCATCTAGGTTGTTTCCAGGTTCTGGCTATTACAAATAATGCTGCTATGAACATAGTTGAACAAATGCTTTTGTCATATGTTAGGGCATCTCTTGGGTATATTCCCAAGAGTGGTATTGCTGGGTCCAGGGGTAGGTTGATCCCGAATTTCCTGAGGAATCGCCACACTGATTTCCAAAGTGGTTGCACAAGTTTGCATTCCCACCAGCAATGGATGAGGGTTCCCCTTCCACCACAACCTCTCCAGCAAAGGCTATCATTGGTGTTTTTGATTTTAGCCATTCTGACAGGTGTAAGATGATATCTCAAAGTTGTTTTGATTTGCATTTCCCTGATCGCTAAAAAAAACCCATATGATCATTTCATTAGATGCTGAAAAAGCATTTGACAAAATTCAACATCCCTTTATGATAAAAGTCTTGGAGAGATTAGGGATACAAGGGTCACACCTAAATATAATAAAAGCTATTTACAGCAAGCCGACAGCTAACATCAAATTAAACGGAGAGAAACTCAAAGCCATCCCACTAAAATCAGGAACACGACAAGGCTGTCCACTCTCTCCATACCTCTTCAATATAGTGCTTGAAGTTTTAGCAATAGCAATAAGACAACATAAGGGGATCAAGGGGATCCGAATTGGAAAGGAAGAAGTTAAACTTTCATTATTTGCAGATGATATGATAGTGTACATAAGCGACCCCAAAAAACTCCACCAAAGAACTCCTTTAGTAATGTGGTAGGATACAAGATCAACTCCAAAAAATCAGTCGCCCTCTTATACACAAAGGATATGGAAGCAGAGAGGGAAATCAGAGAAGCATCACCTTTCACGATAGCCACAAACAGCATAAAATATCTTGGGGTAACTCTAACCAAGGAAGTGAAAGATCTATTTGACAAGAACTTTAAGGCATTGAAGAAAGAAATTGAAGAGGATAGCAATGTTTATTCTTGAACTTGTACCTACAGCTGAATTTATGCTAGGACAGTAGAGATGAATGAATACGACAGCGATTGTATGGCCCGCACATTCTAAAGTGGTGATTACCTGTCCCTTTTCAGAAAAACAGACCCCTGTTCTATCATTTCCCATTCCAAAAAAGGAGAAGAAATGGGGGCCATGAGGACTTGCTTTAACATTTTAGACAAAAAGCTGATTTCTGTCAAGAAACTGCTAGTATCTGAATATACCTTGGGAACTTCAGGGGGGTTAGGTGGAAATGTTCTAAGAGACGGGCACACCCAAGGCTGTGTCTGCAAGGATTCCTGAGTAAGCAGTGTCCTGGGTGCTTCAGTGAGATTGCAGCCAAAATATCTACCTCTGCAGTGCCTGTATCAGCTCTTTCCAGCCCACGTGCAGGATGCTTGGGAGGGGGGGCAGCGAAGGCGCAGGCTTGGGTTTTATGATCAAAGTCACTCTGGAGGAAGAGATGAGAGAAGAACATCTCTCCTGGTAAAACTGAGCACCATCAAGCCATCGCCTCCACAGGGAAGGTATCTCTGCCCAGGAGAGGCCACAGGAGCGGGAGGAATCCTGATCACACTGTCACGAGCTGAGCTCTGCATGCACTGCTTCTGCTTGCTCACTGCCTCTCCCTGGCCTTGTGTTTTCACCTCATTTTCAAAACATCTCCACGGGGTGTGCAGGTGTTGGAATCTTCATCATTCTGTATTTCGCAGGAGAGCAAGGAGACGTCACGATGCCTTTGCCTACAATCATGTAATACTTGGGACGCTTGTGACTCCTAGCCAGTTGTCTCTGTGCACGCGCTCCTGCTGCTGCTCACTATCTTGTGCATGGAGAGGCTCTTCTGTAATGCATCTGTGTCCTGCACACAAGTCCTGCACACATTCACATAAGTGAGGGGAGGCTCTCAGCTAATGAAGCCACTTAAATGTAAAATTCGGGCGGTGTAGCTGGTGAGAGTAGCGCTAGAATAGCAACTGTGATCCTTATAGGGGAGCATTTTTTTCCATGACCCCCATACTTCTCTGCATCCCCCGTGCCTTACTGTGTTACATATATTATATACTGTTGTAGGAGGCCGCTAGTTAGTTCCCGGCTGCTCAGCACCGAAATAATCACACAGAAACCATATTATTTGCAATATTGTTTGGCCAATAGCTTAAGCGTATTTCTGGCTAACTCATGTCTTAAATTAGCCCAATTCCATCAATCCGTGTATCACCACGAGGCTGTGGCTTACCAAGTAAAGTTCTGGCATCTGTCTCTGGTGGGGCTACATGACTTCTCTAAACTTTGCCTTCTTTCTCCCAGCATTCAGTTTACATCCCCCCACCTCCATTCTGCCCTGTGCAGACCTAAGACAGTTTCTTTATTGGTATTCACAGCATACAGTTTCTTTATATGATATTCACAGCATACAGAGGGGAATCCCACATCAGTATACAAACATTGCACCCTAGGAAATGATGGAGGTGAAGCCAAAACAAAGGTTAGTCTAAAGCAAGTAAGGATGTCATTCCTACTCTGTGATGTAAGACCCTTGGGAGGAGGGAGAGCTTCCAGCTGCCCTAAGAGACTCTCGACAGTGCAGCTGCTCCTAACACGTGTGTGTGTTTCACACGTACTGTTTTCCATTTGCATGGAACTTCTCTTGAAGTCTAGTAAGAGAAAATTAATTTAAAACCAACAGAGACAATAAAGATTCTTCCTAAAAAAAAAAAAAAACCTTTAAGGAGGAACTCCAGGATTAGGGCCCCAGTGTGTGGCTCGGGCAGTTACACAGGACCACAGGTTTAGGTGGGAACCACACATTCCGGGTTTAATGACGTTTTGTCTTTGGATGTGTGTTTTGTGAGTGACATCTGATGAACTATGCCAGAGTGTTAAAAAGTCTTGCTTACATGCTGCCTCTCCTCAGTTCGCCTCCCTGAGAAGATAACTCTGCCACTACCTGGTCCCCTTCGTCATTGTCACCATCTTCAGAGGGCTTGGGTGTGGGTAGGGTAGAGTCAAGGACCAGAGAGACTCCCAGACCTCCCTGAATGTCACTAATTCCTGAGGGAAAGGGGGACATTAAATATTTAGCTAAAAAGAGTAAAAGAAAATTTTAATGGAAAAATGAATAAATAAAGCACCATGATGAGTCCAGAGAGGGCTGCAGAAGCCCAGACAGCGCTAGCTTGCTTCCTGAGTGAGTCCTGTGTTGCCAGGTTGCACTGGTCCCCACATCATGTAGCTTGCTCTACGAGTCTTGCTGCTCAAAATGCACCTCATGACCAGTAGCCTCAGCACCACATGGATACTTAGTAGGAATATGGAATCCCCAGCTCTGTCCAGACCCATTCCTTAAAATGTGCATTTTAAACAGGAGCTCTGGCAAGTCACACCAAATTAGCATTTGGATTCAGTGACTGGTCAGAGGATGTCTCGATTATTTCTGCCATGACTCTTTCTTCTTTGACGTAAGGCCACCACTGTTCCTGTGAGACTGCGGGGTGGAGAGGAGGAAAAGACTGCCCAGTAAGAAGCAAGGAGAAGGACTTGTTAGTTACTGAGTGCCATGCTTGGCCAGCCCTGCGGCTTGAACTCACTTTGCCCCCTTTTCTACCTCTGGACTTGAGAGCTAGCAGCCTCCCCAGCAATGCCAAGAGTGGCCAGCTTGAAATAGCCCTTAGCGCTCCTGGAAATTGCTTTGACCTTCAGCTATATAAGCCTTCCGGACTTGCCAGCCCTTTCTTGATGAGGGGGATGGAGCTTACCGCTCACTCTTGGCAGAACTGATTTTGAGTTCACCTGGAACATGCTTGTGATATGTTTAGTAACTTTTCAGGTTCAAACAAGACCTACGCCTTTATAAACTGAACCCCTAAGCCTTCCTCTTTCCCATCCCCAGCTTTGCCTGGGCACAGTGTCTGTCCTGGCAGGAATAGAGAGGGCAGCAGTGAGTTGTCATCACGTGTGGCTGTACCGTGAAGACACGTGGTCAGGAACTGGGAAGGACAGACAGGCTGTTTAGTTAATTGGAATATGTCCTCTTCAAAGTTCAAGCCTAGAGAGCCAATAATTCTGTGCCCAGGGATTGACCCCGAGGAAAGAGCAGAGCCTCATCAAGTTATGCAGAATAAATGTCATCCCTACAAAATCTATAAGAACAAGAAGTTCAGAGCAGAGACTGTGCCCTCGGGGTCCACCCAAAAGGAGAATATATGTGGAAAGAAACTAGGATCTACATTTAGTTTATTTTTACACTTTAAAATATGAATGAAAATAGCTTTGCTACTATGTAAAACAGCAATTGGTCCTCGCTTCATTGAGCTGCGCTCAAATCAGCCATGTTTCTGTAAGGTTCACTGGGAAGGAGCCTGGGTCTTCCCATGGATGTAGCTGGTGAATGTGAATGATGCTCAGAGTTTTACCAATGGGTGAGCGGCGTCTTAGCAATGCTCCTAAGGGAACAGGATTTCTCCCCCCAGCTTCGTGGAGGCAAAGCGCAGGGCTGACTGGGGAGCCCACTCTGTGGAAGCACAGAGCCCTCGCCCGTGAGTGGGCTCCAGTGCCTTAACTTGTGATTTGTTGTGTGTGGGTGTTCTGCCGGCACGGATGTGTGCATCCTCCCTTCATGCCTTCATGCCCAGAGATGCCAGGAAAGGGTGTTTGATTCCCTGGACCTGGGGTCACAGGTGGGTGGTTGGGACTGAGCTTACTCCTCTGTAAGAGCAGCTGGTGCTCTTACGCAGTGAGCCATTTCCCCAGTGCAGGTTCGGCTTTTGAATGGGAAGTTGTGCTGCTCCAGGGTCTCTCAGCTCTAGAGCATTTTGCAAGGGCCCAAGGGGTCTCTTGGGAAGAAGTGTCCCGGCAGAGTCTGTCACAGCTCACCTTTCCTTGGTGGTTTTTCACCTTTGCACCAGCTCTGACCTCCTCCATTCTGCTGGACTCGGCACTGCAGGTGGCCCCTGTCCGCATTCTGCTTTTCACTGCAGCAAAGAGCTAGTGACCAAGTGTGACGAGGAGATACGGGGAAAGGCGTGCTTATTAGCAGACATTCCTGTTAGTTAAATGCGTATCACTCCTGTAAAGAGAGACTGACGCAAAGCCCCCCAGAATTTTGGCTCTACAGATACAGTTCCTGAGTTTTCTAACATAAAGACCCACCTTTTAAATAACGATGCTGTGTTTAAACAGTTTTCTGAAAGAGGGTTGGTGGTTAAAATCTTGTTGCATCTCAAAACCTTAAAAACTCTTATTATTTGCAATAAATCTTATTAATGTGCATGTGGTAATTGAATTACTCTCTAATTAATGGAGCGTTACCTGGGGCAAAGGTGGATTAGCTTCTCTTCTCTGGTTGCCCTTGGCTGTCACCTTGAGTTTGTGGGAGAGCTGATGAAGTCAGTGAGGGCTGTGCATTGGTATTTCAGACACAAGGACCGTTACCAGGGCGGCTGCAGACGTGTCCCCCGGACCATCAGTTTTCAACAGCGCCATGGCCAGGACCAAGATGAAACACATGAAGGAGTAAGTAGTGTGCTGGCTGTCCCCAGGGACACAGCAGCCAATGTGTGATCCGGCGATACGATGCTGCCTTAGTTCCTTTGTGCGTTATAACAAAACGCCCGACACTGGGTTGTTCTAAACAGTGCAGGTGTTTCTCATCAGCTGTCCAGACTGGGAGGACAAACAGCAAGGTCCCAGCAGACCCCTTATCTGGTGATGATTGGACATCTCTGCTTCCAATAGGGCACTTTGCCACTCCATCCTCTCATGGTGATCGGCTGAAGTCCATCTTTTGTAAAGGCCTTAATCTCGTTCACCACCAGAAGCCCCATGGCTCTTTCCCTTTAAGCCTGTGGCACTGTGGAAGTAAGGAGTCAGGTGCTTCCAGAACGGTGGTGCAGTAGGCCTGTGAGAGACCTGCCCATCTCAAAAGGGAAGAATGCTGCAGAGGACAGGGCAACTGGACCCAAGCAAGTCCCAAATCCAAAAAAGTAAAGTGTGTGTGTGTCCTCCTGAGGCATCATCTGCCATATTTTTTGAGGTAGGTATCTCCTCAGCCAGGGAATCACTCTGTGGGCTAAGCTACTTGAACATCCAGTCCCAGGGATCCCCCTGTCTCCACCTCCCCAATACTAGGATTACAAACAGCTACTATCACACCTGGGTGTTTTAACGTGTGTGCTGGGGGTTGAATTTTTAGGTCCTCATACTTTCAAGGTAATCTGCTGACTAACTGAACTATTTTCTCAGCCCAGTAAAAGTAATCTTGAGGCTTAAGAATAATCTATGACTCTGAGTCCCATCCTCTAGACATAGCAGGACGGAAAGGCCCATGTTACAGCCTTTCCCAGGCCTCCACCTTTCCCAGGCTGGTGTCACGTGCTGGTAACACTAGCATGGCCTTAGTCCCACAGTTTCACCAGATACTGCCTTGGGGGTAGCAGCCCTACCCCTGAAACAATTCTCTGCCTGGGCTTGAAGGTTCTCCAGTACATACTTTGAATCTAAGTGAAGGTAACTGTGTCTCCTCCCCATAGATCTCATACTCTGTGAATCTGAAAAGTTAGCTGCACAGACCCTGCCAGAGGTAGAGTGTGTTCCTACCACAGCAGTGGCCTAGGCTACATCTGGGCCCACTGGAGCCACGCAACATTGTGGCAAATACATGAAGCGGAAACTTGAGTCAGTGATGGGCAGCAGATCTGGAGTTCTGTGAGGTCTGGGCTTCCCCTATGAAACTGTTATCCCAAGTCCCTGATACCCTGTGGTGGGGATGGACCTTGGAAAATCTCTGCGATGCCTTTGGGATAATTCTTCCATTGTTCTATTCAAACAAATCTTACCAAATATTTACTTGGATATACTATTGGTATTCTCTCCCAAACATACTTTATTATTATTATTTTATATGATCAGGCTGAGAAATACCTTTTTTTCTTTTTTATTGGGGGGGGACAGGGTTTCTCTGAAGCTTTGGAGGCTGTCCTGGAACTCCCTCTGTAGACCAGGCTGGCCTCGAACTCACCGAGATCCACCAGGCTCTGCCTCCTGAATGCTGGGATTAAAGGTGTGCGCCACCACTGCCTGGCTGAGAAATGCCATTTTTAACTCACTTTTCTATTCTCACACTTTCCTACAAGTAGTCACAAAAATTATGCCTCCACCGTCACACTTTGCCTAAAGATTTCTTCTTCTAAATATGATGTTTCAGCAGCAGCAAAAGTTCTTACTTCTAACGAACTTGAACATGGCTGCAGTTCAGCCAAGGGTTTTGCCTCTTTATAATGAGGGCAACTTTGCCTCTTGTTTCCAATGGCGGCTTCCTTCTGGGTTGGCATCAGAGCAGTCCTTGCTATCCACCTCGCACTCAGTACTCGGTTCATGAGCTGAGACCATCTCTGAGTAGCCTGAGATTCTGTACAGCTTTCTTCTCTGGCCCTTCATCAGGATAGCACTTCACAGTCTAGCCTGTTAGCCTGTCCCAAAGCTGCACCGCATGTTTAGATAGCTGTGACATCTGGAAACAAATTCTGTCTGTCCTCTTGTGTTTCTGTAGAAAAATAGTTCAAACTTGGTTCTTTGTAAACATAGAACTCTCTTGTGAGTGCTGAAGACCGAGATTGAGGCACCGGCCTGTTCACTGCCTGCTGAGGGCTCAGTTTCTGTTTACCAGATGGCACTTCATGCTATATACTCATAGGGCAGAAGGGACAGAATGGTAAACAAGGGGCCTAGCCGGTTCCCTCCAGCCATTTTATCAGCTCGGTAAACCTCTTCATGACTGTTGAAATACTGTAACCTGATCAGATCCCAGATAGGCCCAGTTCTTCATATAGTGGTACTGGGGTTGATTTTCACTGTGTGTTTTGGGGGAGCACAGCATTCAAACAGATGAATTTCAATTGGCCTCCTCCACAAAAGTATGTGCAGTGGTAGATGGGATCAGGAACACTGACCAGAAGATGCCGGGATCTCCATCCCAAGCTCCTGTGACAGGTCTTGTGACAGGAGGTGCTTTACTTCCTACTCTAACCCCTCCCATCTGGTCCATGTCTGTAGGTCAGAGTCCAGCATCCCTTCCCCACAATGGAATACATAGTAATTGTTTTTAGGCTTCATAAGCCTGCAGTTTCTGTTACAATTACTCCCACAATGGAATACATAGTAAATGTTTTTAGGCTTCACAAGCCTGCAGTTTCTGTTATAATTTCTCAACTTTTGTCCTACAACACAAAAACAACCACAGGCAATATGGCAATAATTGTACATAGCCATCTTTCTTGGCCACATTATTTTTAAGAGCAAATGTTAATTTTGTATAATTTTCAGACCTCACAAAGATTTTTATTTTCTTTATTGTTTTTTTTTTCTTTTTGTAGTGCTGATGATTGAATCCAAGGCCTGAGCATGTTAAGGCAAGAGCTCTTTGCCAGTGAGCTATGGCCACAGTTCAATTTTTTCCCCAACTGCTGAAAATACGACAATTCCTAATTCACAGGCTGTATGAATGCAAGAGGGGGTGGAATTGGCCTGTGAACTGTGTGTTTTCCTGGCCCTTACTTCCAGTATTACAACTGAATCTCCCTCTGAAATCTATTGCCTAGATGAGCAATAGTTAGGGAAGGTGAGGGAGAATTGTTTCCCAGGCAGATTGCTTAGGAATTGTTTTTGTAATAGGTTGTGTCATCCCAATCACTGCTTGGAAGAAAACTCGCTGAATGATTTCCAAATAGAAAGCTGTGTTTGTGAGTTCTGCCTACAACAGGGTACGCACAGGGTAACTCAGTTACCATGACAACAACTGAGTCCCAGGAACTAGAAGTGGGGGACTTGGGGCTCCTTTTCCCATCTCTTCCTACCTCCATCTCTCCTGATGAGAAAGAAGAGAAAGATTTACTAATCTCTCAATTGATGATCTTTAAAGAGAAAGACAGTGGTCATGAGGGTTTTTCATTTAAGACTTCATTACTTTTTAATGTCCCGTTACCTAGCATATTAAAGAATACTTGAAATAATTCAAATCAAAGAGACTTTGCCAAATTGAACTGACCAAAGTTCATTCTAGTTATTTCATTACATTGGTAGGTTGTTCTCTTGTTAGTTTTTTTTTAAATTTTGCATTATATATATATATTTGATAAGTTACTACTGATTATCATTTATTGGTTTTGGGCCTTGGGTACATTGTGCTGACACTTTTGTCTAGATTCGATCATGGATTGATACTCATATCTAATTGCATACAATATATTTTGATTGCATTCTTTCCTCTTCCCCAATTCCTTCCAGAGCCTTTCCATCCACCTACCTACCCAACTTCATATGTTCTCTCTCTCAAAAAAAATAAAATAAGGCCAAAGAAAGCAAGCAAAAAATAACATACAGAAATACCAAAACAAAACGAAAGTGCACACACACACACACACACACACGTGGGCACGCACAAACCCAAACCATGGAGTTTGTTTTGTGTTGGTCAGCTGCTCCCAGAGGAGTGGGATTCAGAGAGGTGAAGAGAAGGGAGGAGAGGCTGCCAGGGAGCCAGTTTTGGTCAAGTCCTTGGCTTTACTAATATGGGTGGTTTTCCAACCTTTGCTGAGTGAGTTTCTTTCTTTGTTCTGTTTTGAGACAGGTTTTCACATCATAGCCCAGGTTGGCCTGAAACTCACTATCCTTCTACCTCCATCTGCTGAATGAGTGATGGGATTATAGGTGTGGACCATGATTTTCTAAGATTCGGCTTCCTGGTCTGCCAAGTGGTAACATTATTTCTACAGCTGAACCCTTGGGGTGCCAACTCAGGATGGAGATTAATATACAGGTTTGGAGGGGTGTGCTCTTGAGATTGACATGTGTAATTTAAAAAGAGAAGTAAGCAGGCTGTCTGTGGAGAAACACACACACACATGAACATGAGCAAATTGTGTGTGAGTGCCCACAGGTGCCAACTAGGTGACTTAGCATATTCAGTGTTCAACACAAAGTCAGCCTGAGCGCAGTAGTCGAGGGGGGTGAGGGGACGCGGTGATTGGATTCATAAGCCTGCTTGCCGCTTGTCCTAGTTAACCTCACTGTCAGCTTGAGTCTCAGCTGAAGGATGGCTCATATTCAGATTTGCCTGAAGAGGATCGCTTGACTGTCTTGTTGTAGAAGAGCCAACTGTGGGCAGCACCATTCCCAGAGCAGGTGCTCCTAGGGTGTATGAGAAAGTTAGCTTAGCAGGAGCTGAGTGTGGAAGCCAACCAGCAAGGACCTTGCTTTCTATTTCAAGTCCTGCTTGGGTTCCTGTGCTGACTTTCCTCAGTGATGGACTGTGACCTAGACGTTTAAGTCAAGCAAACCCTTTCCTTTCCTAAGCTGCTTTAGCTCACAGTGTTTGGCCACAGCAGCAGAAGTCAAACCATGGCACCAATGATCAGCATGTGTGCTTGGAAGAGTCTCACAACATCTTTACGCCTTAGGTTTCTCTCCTGTACGTGTGATGACCTCAGAGGCCTGTTTTTAAGGTGCTTTAAAAAAAACATGACAATACGCTGAACACAGATTATTGTCATGTTCAGCTCAGGTCCAGGGATAGCCCTGAATGGGACATCAAGGGAATAAAGAAAGGACGACTGCACAGACACAGACATGCTGGGTCTGGTGGTCAGGACCCTCTGATGGAGAAGCTGCAGGGCCTTGGATGCTCAGCGTGTTACGGCTTAGATTTGAACAGAGGCAGATTGTTGCACAGCTACAGCAAGGGTAGTCTTTGCTGATCTAGGCAGAAGCAGTCTCTGTAGGGAGCAGTCTTCAGGCCATAAATGTCCTGGAGGAGAAAGCCATGATGGATGCTTTCTAGACACACTATTGACACTCACACTTGGATCCCCAAGGAAGGGTTTGCCATTTCTTGAGACTCACCCCAGGGCAAGGCTTTGCCATTCACCCAGGGGTCTGGGATTAGGTTCCTTGCCATGGCTGTGCCGTATTAGCTTCCACATTCACTCAGGACTTAACTCACACGGGCTTCCTTCACTCCTCGTGGTTTATGGAAATTTACAAGCATTTAATAGCTGTTGGTGTCTTATAATGAGCCCCTCATACCTGTGTGTTTGCTTCCTATTGGAAAGCCTCAAGCGAAGTATCTGAAGTGTAGTCAAGGGTTGGTCTGCTGAGAGACGTTTTTAACCTGAGGGCATCTGCCAGTGAAGAAGCTATTTGTAAAGACACACATAGCTTTAGACAAAGCATTAATGCCAGTTTGGTAGGAAACTATCAGGAAGGCAGTGACTATGTAACCTAAACTATTTTTCATCTTCTAGCACCTCGCTTTCTGCCACAGCCTCTTCTTACTCCTGTATGGGAGGCCAATCCAAAAATGAATGTCCTCTTTTGGGAATAGGCCTCAAAGCCATTGGAATGTTGGAAGAATGACAAGAAATCAGTATGGACTTCTTTTTGCTGAGCAATTTCCATGTACATCCAAAGATCCTGATACTTAATATGTATGTATCTATGTATGTGTGTATTCACCTCCTAAAACCTCTGTGCTAGGGCAAGGTTTCTAAATGTGTGCTGAGAAGAACCTTTTTACAACCATAAGCTAGATTTGGCCCATGTCTGTGTCTAGGCTGTGTCTGGAGAAGGAGACCCTGTGCAATGGCAGCTAGGCAGTGCTCACCTCTGAGGAGAGTGACATACAGTCACCAACAGATGGCTCCTTTGGCTCACATAGGCTGCGGCAAGAAGGGCTCATTCCACCTCAATAGACTGCTCTTTTAGCCTCAGCTGTCCACAGCCAATGGTCTCGTTAGTGTCCCTGACCTCATAACAGCATGAGCATGGCCGGGAAGCTATGACAAATGCAGGCGTCTGGAATTGCCGCTCCTGAATGAGAACTTGCCTTGTAACAAACTGTCTGGAGAGTCATGTCACACCAAAGTTGGGAACATTTGTTACCAATGGCAAGTCATAACAAAAGTCAAATGACACGTAAAATATATTCATATTAATGTATTTGTTATGGCTCTCAAATTTTTAGGACTTAAAATATGGCTGTTTGCATGTATTTTAATAAGGAAGATGTATTATTGATACCCAGTGAGCCTTCTGGGCCCCTTTAACATGCAGTTCTGAGTTTTGGCAGTAGCACCACTTCTACTTATGTAAAATATAAAATTCCATTGCCATTTACACTTCTAAGTTCATAGTTCCATCAGTTTTGATAGCACAGTCAAGATTAAGGAACAGTGCGATCTCCTCCCCAATTCTTTCCCGGTGTCTCCTCGTGGGTCAGATCCTTCAATCACAGCCTGTCCCTGGCGGCCTCCATCTGCTGTCTGCGTCTGTATTTCCTTTTCCAAAATGTCATGTAGGTGGAGTAACTATTCCATCATAGACTGTGACTGTGACTGTGACTAGGACAGTGGATAGGAGTCTAGATGAAGAATTTGGCAGGTGTTGGAGTCTGCGCTTCTGAATTCCTTTGTCCCTCTTTGAATTATTACACGGAGAGGCAGGTTTTGAGCTAGTGCCTGGCACCTTGCTAGCATTTGTTCCTAAATCATTTAGTCCCAAGGGTTCCATTAAAGGAATTTGCCACCTAACAGATTCTGAGGCTGAACTTCTGGTTTTAATGCTAGAGACTTGCCAGGTTTTTATAACTGTCAAGAGCTCTTAGTACCTAGGCACAATAAAAGTAGCCTCCACTGTCATACAACTGAGACTTCTAGGGATTAGATCTACTCTACCAAGACTCAACCTGATACTGGGAAGCCATGGAAAAGACCTGAAGGTTTGAGCTAGGCTGAGATCTCCTTGTATTTTGAGGCAAGGTCTTCCACTGAGCCTGGAGGTCATCATGGCTGTGGCTAGACTGAATGGCCAGAAAGATCGACAGCTCACTTGGCTCTGACTCCCCAGCACTGGATTTAAAAGCAGCTTTTTATGTCAGTGCTGGGGATTGGAACCTAGGACCTCATGTTTGCACAACAAGCACTTCTTTGACTGAGCCGTCTCCCTAGTGCCTCATATATATATATGGTCTTTGTTGAAGAGGAGAGGCTGCCTATCATGCTGGTGTGTGGAATGGGTCACCGTCATCAATGTCCCTGTGCAAGTACAGCTGGAACAGCGTGTGCACCTCCCAATGCTGCACACTGGTTCATCTTCCCCTTGTGTGACATTGCCAGATGCCAGTAGGTCTTATGTCTGCAGAGCCTTCCCTAGTGCTGTGTGATGGCACAGGTGAGAGAAGGAGGGAGAAACTATGAATACATTTCTGGAAGTTTCATTGAACTTGCCTATAAACTGTTTGAGATATCTTACCAAAGTCAGAAAGCAGCCCTGGCAGAGAGGACCGAAGTCAGCTCTTTAGAGGCTGTGGCAGGCATGAGAAGGTTCCATAAGCAGCACTGAGGTCCGATGCAGTAATTGGTCCAGCATTCAGTAGCTCATTCACCTGTTGTTGAAATTGTCCCTTCACTGTCAATCACGGTAAGAGCTTAACAAGGAGGGTTACACTGCAGGTGAGAAGCCCGTGGCCTTCACTGTCCTCAGCAGCTTGATCCGTGGTGTCTGGTGCAGTACTAATGGCTTGTAAGCATTATGGTTTAGCAGTACACTTGTTAAGAAAATGTTTGCCCCAAGGAGGACATGAAGTTTGAACTAGTGTCGGTTCAGGTTCTGAGCCAAAGCCAAGCTGTGTCACTGTGATGTGGAATGAGGCTTGCTCTTAACACCTTCCTCTGTGCGGGGAGTGCACTAAACCAGACACCTGCTACTGCATGTCGCTCATGCCTTCTACATATGGGATGGGCAGGCCTCCTGTCTTATCACCAATTAGGTGATATTCGCAGAATTCTAAACTTTTCCACTGCCTGACATTTCAGAAGTGGCAGGCTACAGATCAAGATGTCTGAGAGTCTGAGAATATGGTTAAATCTGGTTAAAACCCAATACTGGTAAGCACTGCCGAGGGGGGTTGGGAAGAGAGCTGTGTGACAAAGAAGGCGAGGCCCATCAGGAATTCTAGGGGAGCCTTGTTGTCACCGTGAGCATTTTATGTGCCCGGAAGCACGCTCTGGAGCCTGGTCACTGACTTGGTGGTTGTTAGCACATGGCAACTCCGCTGGATTGGCGATAAGG
Organism: Neodon shergylaensis; assembly: GCA_025134845.1. Lineage (NCBI taxonomy): Eukaryota > Metazoa > Chordata > Mammalia > Rodentia > Cricetidae > Neodon > Neodon shergylaensis. The sequence goes on along the minus strand of JABTXL010012687.1, from coordinate 6,073,405 downwards.
AAAGGGTGAATGGAAGGAATGTTATTCTAAATGTGGCAGGCAGGACGGCCTCTGCTCACACTCTGTCCCCTTCTGCTTGCTGTCCTGTGTCAGGACATATTTTGATAGCATCTCATTTGTTCAGGCCAGGCTTCTTGTTCTGTGTGTGAAGAGCTTACTATTCTAGTTACTATTTCAGCATTTCCAGTGCCTTATGAATAAAGCCATTTCTGTCATACTGATTGAAATAACCCTTCCGTGGAGAAACAGATGAAGCTATGGTTCTTTTCCTCGGGTGTTCAGATCTGATCTGAGCGATGTTAGACATAGCTCCACCACTTCGTTTCTTTAAAAAAAAAAAAAAGACAGGTGTCATGGAGCAGCTCTGAGGCGACAGCTGATTAAACTGGCACTTAGGACAGCAAAGCTCTGTATACACATAGCACTTGGATAACACTTGGTAGCCAGCAAGTAGAGTACAAGTAGAAGCAGGGCTGCATGCCTGTGCGGAGTAAGAGACCCCTTCCAGGATCCAGTCAGGCCTCCTTTCCTGTTGTCTTAAGGGCTGGGGTCAATTAGTTACTCTTTTCTTGAGAGTTTGCTGGGTATGAGGCATTAGCTATGGGCAATCAGTGTACAACTCATGATCTTATGAGGGCAAATGCATAATTGAAAGTTTGCTTCAAAAGGCTGGAAGTAAATGGTGGCTGGAGAGGTAGCCAACTTGGCAAAAAAAAAAAAAATTCGTGCTTTTTTTTTTCTTGTTATTTTAAAAGGTGAGCATGGTTGATATATTCTTGCCATCCAGTGCTGGAGAAGTAGACATGGGAGGATCCCAAGGCTTTATTGGTTAAGTAGCCTAACCTGCTTGGTGAGTTACAGGCCAGTGAGAAAGTCTGTCTTAAAAAACGGTGAATGGCATCTGAGGAATGGCACCAAAGGTCAAGGTCAACTTGTGTGTGAACACACACACATGCTCACATATATACACATGGAACACACACACATGCACACATACACAATGGAACATACCCACATGTGTGCATATTTATACATAGCACACCCATGTGCACATATATACACATAGAACACACACATGCATACATATCTACACATAGAATATACATGTTGTAGGGTGAAAGGGACAACTGGGGCAAGAAACCAACCAAGCACTGAGAACCCTGACTCTGAATCCAGAGAAAGAAACACACCCTGGATTTGAGAGCTGAGCCAGGAGAGAAAACATCTTTATTCCTGAACCCAGGACTAAAGACAGGTGCCCTGGCTCTGAAACTAGTGTCAAAGAAACACACTTTGTCCCTAGAATTAAAGCCAGTGAAAGAAATATGCCCTGGTCCTAAGATTAGAGTCAAAAAGCTGAAAAGGACCAGTGAAAGAAACACAGATTGGCCATGAAGTCAGTCATCCTGCCCCTGACCAGCTAAACCGCCAATTCCTGAGCAGGGAAAAAATTAACCAATCCCCTTTCTTCCTGGGAAAACTCTACCCCTATATAAGCCCCTCCACCCCTTCTGTTGAGAGCTGCTGTTAAGTGGCCAAGGCAGCCGCTCTCCTGGATTCCTCCTTCCCAAATAAATCTCTTTCTCAAAAGAGTCTTGGGTGAGGACTTTCATTTCGTGGTGCAGAGAAAAAGAACCTGGCTGGGAAGTCCCTTAGGGGACAGAGCTTAAAAACCTTGCTGAGATGCTCCCTAGGGGGCCTTAGCAAGGCAGAGGAGCAGAACAGAAGAACTTTGCTAGGATGTGCCTTAAGGGGGCTGAGCAAGGCTGAGGAGGGGAGGAGATTGCTATATTTCTGCAGGGGGGTTCCCCTAGCAGAGTGTTAGCAGAAGAAACATCTTGGGCTGGAGAAGAAGCAGATAGCTCTGCTAGGATGTTCCCATAAGGAAGCAGAGCAAAACTCAGCTGTAGCGGCTCTCCAGGAGAGGAGCAGGATCCCTATAACCTGCACAGAGATCATCCCCCACCGCACCCCAGCTTCAGGTATCCTGGCTTCCCAGTCAGGACACCTTTCCTCCAGGGCTGAGCTGTCCCAGAATGAACCAAACTCTCAAGAAGGGGGAGCTGTGTCTCCACAGGAATTCTCTGTTGTAAGCTTAGTCCCTAGTGTGGTGATACTGAGAGACAATGGAGCCTTTAGGGGGAATCCAGGATAAGATGGTTAGTCATTTAGAATGACTAGGAAAGCAATGGAGAGGACTCTCACTCTCTCTGTATGTCCCTCTCTACCTCTCTATCACCCCTCCTTTCCTCTCCCTCCCTCTCTCTGTCTGTCTGTCTCTATCTATGTCTGTCTCTCCCCACTCCCTTCTCAGTGTATCTTCCCTCCTAAACATTTGTACTGTGGCACCTCCTATCATGTCGATTGCCCCAGAGCTGAACAGAAGCTGGTGCCATGCTCTCAAGCCTCTTGAACTCTTGGGCTATGCACTCAGAAACCTTTCTCTTCATAGCCTCAAATGTTTCATAGGGTGGTGGGACACAGCAGTACAGCAAGTGTCATCTCTTGTTTAATTTAGTAGCATTTGGTGACCCCCTGCTGTTTATAGAAACAAGTGCTTATGATTAGAGGGAGCACAGAGAAATAAAAGATGAAATATATTTGCCTTTGAGAGATTGAAAGCTGACTTCATTTAAGGATATATTTATTTTCTAATATTTCATCAGGATCATTTTTAAAAAATGATTCACAGTTAGCACATCTGAATAACATATTTTGCTGATCTGGGCTTAACACTTACACCTGAAAAAAATTTTTAGTCTCTGTTAGTATCAGGAAAAAGACAATAAACCTTGTTGAATAATATAGAGGAAGTAAATAATGAAAGAGAATTTAGGAAGTCAGGGTGCTGTGAGAATTCACTGCCTGGCTGTGTGAATAGCCAGATTCTGAGTTTCTACAAAGCCAGGCTGAACGGGCATCAAGACGGCACGGCTCTAACCTCATTTTCAAGAATGCCAGAGCATTAGCAGTCCTTCAGGCAGGACCAAGCTTTTCACATGGCTTTGGACATACAGCATGCTGACTCTATCAGCCTGGGTGGTTTCACGGGAAACATACTTGTGAATTTCACAAAGGTGGCTAACTGGATGAAAAACCAACCACACAATGGTGAACTAAGCCTTGTACTATTTGGGGGGCTTAGCTAAGTATGTTTGCTTCTCAGTTGTCAAATTAAAAATATGTAACCCTTGAAGAAGAGATAGGCACAAAAATGAAGGCAGAATTTGATTTAAATCTTTTGGGAAATAAGTGACGGGGTGCTCCTGGCTGGTTGGATGGCTATATTCTCTATAAATATTTTATGTATATGGATGTTTTACTGCACTATGTATATGAACTACCTGGTACCTATGGAGGTCAGAAGAGGGTGTCAGATTCCCTAGGATGAGAGTTACAGATGGTTTGTGAGCCACCATGTGGGGGATGGGAATTGAACCTGGGTCCACTAGAAGAGCAACAATCCAGGCCCCATAGTTTCTACTCTCAAGCATTAGTTAATAGAAATGTTTTGATTTTCTGGCTTTTATTTTCCAAGGCAGGGTTTCTCTGTATAGTCTTTGCCCTCCTGGAACAGGCTCTGTAGACCTGTCTGGTCTCAAACTCAGAGATTCACCTGCCTCCACCTCTTTAGTGCTGGGATTAAAAGTGTGCACCACCACTGCCTGACATTTTATTTTTAGGGTCACATTCATACAAATGGTTATTGCTACTGATGTTCTGAGAAGGAAGGATGTGGGATAACATTATGGAGTCAAGACGGAGCCTCATCACTCTTCAGCTGCGCCTCTGTGTGTTGCTTTGCCTGTTCTTTCAGCAATAGATTCTTCCCCGCAGTGACCAGGGAAGTCTTAAAGTAACGAAGCATGGAAGGATTTAACTCAGCTGTCTGAAGCATGTCCAGGATTTGTGATTAGTCAACTTCACGCTACATCATTAAAAGCAATTTGTGAATATAAAATTAGGCAAATAAATTCTAGTGGCCGAAGAAACTGGACAAGGTGCCAGGAGATACTTTATCCCCACGAGGCTGCCCTTTGCCTGACCTGTAGTTTGTAAACAGCTCATAAGTTTGAAACGGTACAGCTCTGTACAAGGGCAGAGTCGCAGATGTCCATCCAACCAAGGTTACTAAGGAATGCGTGCCAATTCTTTGCTTACCAGTCTACTAACAATAGACCTACATCTCAGAGTTGTCAGTGGGCACTGCACTCCCCCACATCTGGTCATGGGCTTGCTCCTATGGCCTTGGGATCTTATGTTGCCATGACAGTGCTTCAGCTCCCTAATCACTTACCCTAGGAATGTGATGTTGACCAATGAGAAGGTAACTCTTATAATTTCTTTATTGCTTTAAGGCTTCTGAAGGAGAAGAGATTTTAGAATAGAAGAAGACACTAGGAGAAGTTAGAAGAAGGACAGGAGAATTAGGACAGAGGCATGAAAAAATCCAGAGGGAGAGATTTCTTCTCTGCCCTCAGATCCCAAACCCCACACTTGCCATGGCTTTCTCTCAGAACCCTGAGAGGGAACTGAGGCTGGTACTCCATAGCCCTCATTAACCCTGCATTTAGCCACTGTCAGTATCTCCTCAGTGTGGTGGGGTCTGGGTCAGCTACTGCCTCATCTGCCTACACGGAAGACTGTCTGCTGAGGATGTCATGAGGGGCTGAGTGTTGCCAAGTGGCGTGAGGAATGAACTCCCCTTTCCTCCAGGAGTGTGACCTGTTTCTAGAGGCATAATGACAAGCTTTCCTTTTTCAAAGGGAAAGAGAAGGGATACTTTAGGCAGATATCTCCGCTGGTTTTCCACTGACTCTTCAGCCCACTGAATGCTCAGTGAATAGCCCGTTTGTGAGCAAATGGGCGGATGTGTGGAATATGGGGTCAGATATAAGCAAGCTAACTTCTTTATTGCACTCGTGGGTTTCCAAAAGGTTGTTCGATTATCTGTGGGAATAGAACAGATCTTTGGTTATCCTAAATAGATCCTGAGTAAAGGCTTGGCCAGTTCTCAGCTAGGCAGGGAGCTGTAGACAACCTCTGTGATGGACAGCGGAGCTATTATCTTCTGGTAGTCTTATTTTTAACAGTCTCTTGAATCTCGCCCCCCCCCATTTCCTCTTACTTTATACATAGTACATATCGCAGAGTGAAGGTGGTGCCAGAGGTGCTGGGATTCACACTTTCTGAGCACCAGCTGCAGTGCGGGTGCATGGGGCTGCCTCTGCACAGCTGCAGGAAGAATTACAGCCTATATCTGTACGAAATAACAAGTGCACAGAAAGACAGAAGCTGTGTAGCAGCACATTGTTGGTCTCTCCATAGTTCGCAGCACCCAAATTCCGCTCCAAAATGAAGTGGTTCCATGTTTGAATGCAGCTGTTGCCCACACCCAGGACGGAGCACTGTACTTGGGCAGCAGCTTGCTGGCTTCCTGCACCAGCATCACAGACTCCTTCCTGTGTTGTGGGGAGCAGGGGATATTGGCTGCCCTGTTAGCTGTAAACTCTTCTGTAGGACCCTAGAATCTTTCATCTCTTAGTTACATACATGCAGAACTCTGTCTGTCTGGTGGGGTGGAGGGGCATTTAGAAGCCGAGACATGTAAATCACATTTGTGACTTAGCAGCTTTGCTTTGGAAAGATCATTCATACTTTTTTGAACTCCCCTTTTTCCTGCCCCATGAGATGGGAATGATGATGTAAAATGAATGAAACAGAAAGAGATAGGAACGATGCTCCCTTTCCCCATTGGCTTGTTGTGGATGCTGAATTTTATCAGTGACGCAAGCTAATACATGTCAGATAGCCTTGATCAAGCCGGATTACTCACAAAACCAAACCAAAAGTAACGAAGTTGGGAAAGGAACTGGGAGGAGTTGCGTGCAGCGGAAGCGGGGAGGCTGAGAGAGATGGGGGATATGAGAGGATGAGGATGGAACAGTAATCAGAATACATTCTATACATTTATGAAATTGTCAAATGGCAAAATGAATCAATAAAAAGAAACATATTGTTGTTTCCCATGTATTGACTGAATATTGATTGGAAGGTTGCGTTGGGAGTGTGGATGCCTGTGGAAGAGCAGAAATATGGCAGACCTGGTGAGGTAGCTGACGTTGGCCGCTCTAACGTGAGACTCCTGACCTGCACTGAACAGGTTATAACTGAAGAATACAGCACTTGCAAGGCTGGGTGTATGGGAATAAACATGGTCTTGAGAAAACCATCCTAGAGAATCTGGAGATTCAGTGGAAGTTTAAGCTACTGGCTCGTGTTTCAGAGAACCGATGGATCTTTTGGTGGAAGCCCCCAAAAGTTGCTTTCTGGCAGAGCTGGGAATTAAGCTAAGGACATTGCTAAGTATTTGACCTACTACTGAGCCACACCCCCGTCTCCTGAACTTTATAGAGGAACTGGTTTGTTGAATGTACGCTAGGGAAATATTGGAACTGGTTACACTAGGTATTAGACATCTCAGAAGGTGACTGGGATACAGTGAGCCAGGAAGTCATGGATTTGGTTTTAGTAAGTTTTAATTGCTGAAGAGAAAATACCCAAAGCTCAAGCAGAAAAGGGTAAGATTTGTTGGTGTGTGACTGCCGAGATGCCAGGAGCCTGGCTCCTGAAGTCATGCAGACTGAGTTCAGACTCTAATGCATTTTTTAAAACCATTAACAACTCTATGGTCTTGAACAAGCTTTCCTTGCCTCATTGAGATTTTTGTATGGGCATCGACAAAAATATGGACATTGGGGCCTGTTTCCTGGGGTTGTATAATTAAGCCCCATGTGTGACGTGAACATACAGTGTCTGGAAGCATGGGAAAAGCGGTCACTGTCCATGACATTTATTACTTCAATCTCTGCTTTCCTCCTGTGGGTCAGAGTCAGTGCCTAGTATGCTGCTTACTGGTCCAACTGATGTTTTAAATCCTAGTATCTGACTAAAATAGACTGTGAGTGTATAGAAATAGTTCTCTGGCTTTGGAGATGCCGCAGTATCTTCTTAGCTCACTGACCCTGGGGACAATGGGTACAAGTGGTGTGGTGATGAGACCACTTTACAGGAGATGATATGACATTTCAACTCCCACCATGTGCAGAGCTCACTTAGAAGCCAAGTCTCCCAAGTATAAATCCTGGTAATTACATGTTAAGTGGGTCTCAGGTGTGACTGTTTCCTTGGAATTGAAAACATTCCCTCCTAGGGGAGGAGGGAGACTCAAGACTAAAGAAGCCAAAGCTCGGGTAGAATTGACTGCAATCTATACCTGGAGCTCCAGGGATGCAGAGGAGGTCCAGGGATGCAGAGGAGGTCAAGGGATGCAGAGGAGGTCCAGGGATGCAGAGGAGCTCCAGGGATGCAGAAGAGGTCCAGGGATGCAGAAGAGGTCCAGGGATGCAGAGGAGGTCCAGGGATGCAGAGGAGGTCCAGGGATGCAGAGGAGGTCCAGGGATGCAGAGGAGGTCAAAGAATGCAGAGGAGCTCCAGGGATGCAGAGGAGCTCCAGGGATGCAGAGGAGGTCCAGGGATGCAGAGGAGGTCCAGGGATGCAGAAGAGGCTCAGGGATGCAGAGGAGGTCCAGGGATGCAGAGGAGGTCATGGATACAGTGGAGGATCAGGGATGCAGTTTTTGGAGGCTTTGGGGTATGCAACTGTGCCTTTGATCACCCATACTCCTGTAAGTAACCCCTTACCTGTAAGTAATCCTGATAGACTCATTGGCTCACCAATCTAGATTTTCATGGAACAATTTCTTTGGTCTGTCAATGGTATCCTATCTAGGATGGATGAGTGTTTGTTTTATAGTCTCTTCAGGAAAATTCAAAAAGTTTTCAGGAATCCAAAAAGCCTTCTAAGTATCTGATCCTAATTGGTGTTTTTTTGTTTAGAATACACTTACTTTGTATTGAATGAGCATTTGGACAACTCTCTTATTACCATAGAATATGACCATACCTGTAACAAGCAGCAAAGACTCAAGTTGAGCCCTCCTAATCTAGAGTGAGGCAAGAATAATTCATCCAGACTCTCAGGACCTCTAACATGCCCACCAGAGTAATTAAAGCAGGAAAACCAAGGACCAGAGGCAAAGGAGGCAGACAAGTCCTAGGAAGGCTTTAGAGTTGTGTGGGTTCGTTTTAACTGTCATCTTGACACACCCTAGCATTACCCAGGAAGAGAGCCTCAACTGAAGAATTAACTAGATAAGACTGGCCTATGGGCTTGGCTGTGGGAGAGTTTCTTGGTGGTTAAGTAACCTAGTCCAGTATGGGTGGTACATTCCTTAGGCTGGGTCGTGACCTGTATACGAGAGAAGACTTACTCTTTGTTGTAACTATAACTCAACTGTTTTTCTTTGACTTTTCCACCACCCCAGCCATTCTACTTCTATATATTCAGTGTGATTATGTAAATGAGATCATACAGGATTTATGTGTGCCTAGATGATTTCATCTAGCATAATTCTTCTAGATATCTGTGTCACTGCAATGGAAGAGTCACCTCTGCTAAGGCTGTGTAATATTCCATACATCTGTACACACTCATACATCCTGCCATTCTTTATTCCCTCACACGATGACAGACAATGGGGCTGTGCTGTATCCTGCCACTCTCATAACGTTTTTAGTTCTCAACACGCAGGTATGAGGACGCTGACAGCTTTAAGAAGTGGGTACCTATATGCAGAAGCAGTTCTCAAAAGACTGTCTCCTCTGTCACCTAGTCAGGAAGACAGCCCCTCTGTGGTTGTTATAAAGAGGCCATTCAGACAGCCCGGTTTCCTGAAAAGAGAGGGAAATGTTAGCCCCTTCTGCTTTCCTACTGGAATTAAATGTGCTTCAGATGAAAGCCCGAATCAAACAGTACAAACAACCTAATTGCCAATCAGCGTATTTTCAAGTGATCCATAATTAGAGTAAAATTTAAAGCGAATACAAGCATATTAGAATGTGTTTGCATGGATCCTTCATTTGTCTCTATCGCACGGAAAGCCAGGCCCACCCGTTCTCTATGGTTTCAGAGAATCACCTCAGCCTCTTTACATTGGACCCATTTCTCAGTGCAAAACCACCTTCCCTAGGTGCAGTCAGAAGGCGCCTTTTGTGGCCTCGCTGTCCGAGAACGTCCTGAAGATGCACTAGTCTGTGTTTAGTCTTTTTTTTTTTAAATCACATTTGCAAGAAGCATTCTTGGCCCTAAACAGTGATGCTCCCTGCCTGCGCCTTCACCTCTCATCTGTGTCCTGGTGAAGGCCATGCACCCTCGGCAATTGCCTTCACTCTGACTATCTGTAGATTCCTCCTCTTACAGGATGAAATAATAAGGAAGAACAACGAAGAGTAAAGGAAGGGGAGGGAGAAGAGGTGGAGGTGGGGACAGAAGGAAGCAGTGAGGAGGCCTCACTTACCTGCCTTGGAGATCCAGCCTCCCTTTCCTTCATCTTTTCAAGTTTATTTTTGCTGTTTGACACTTTTGCCTTTGTATACAGTGTATTTAGGTCATTGTCACCCTCATTCTCGTCTCTGAAATCTGACTTCTTCCCAAAGCTCTCTTTCCTACTTTCTTGTTCTCTTATCGGGTGTGACCAGCCAAGTTTAATTAGAGTTTCCTGCATGGTAGGGTGGGGGTTCTTTCTGGGCAGAGCACAGCAATTTCTCAGCAGCTGCACCGCTGAGGAAGATGGCGCCCTGTCCCCAGCACCTATTAACGGCTATCAGTCCTCAGAGAGTGGTGGCCTCCGCGCTGCCCTGCCCTGTCTATGACAAAATGTTTCCAGACCCAGTCTTGTGCAGGGAACTGAAGAGCCATGAGGTCATGGATGCAATGGCCATGCTGTATTCAGAAGATACCGCTCACAAGGTTGATTTGGGGTTTGTTTGCTAGTATTGATATTTGAGCCTTGTCTTACTATTCACAGGCTGGCCTTGAACTCTTTCCTGGGCTCAAATGAGTCCTCTGCCTCTGCCTCTTGAATACTGGCACTACAGCCACACACCGTTACAGCCAGACTGTTGGGACTGTTTCAAGAGCAAGAAGCTCTAAATATGCTAATGATACAAATATTTTGAAAAAGCAGTATATATCTCTGCAAAGAAACATGATCCTGACTAGAAGGGGGGAGGGGAAACCTGTGTGGTCACACCTGTTGTGATCGTGTGGTGAGCTCTCTGGATATCTCCATTGCCTGAGCAGAGGGAACTTCGGAAGAGCGGCTGTGCTGTGTCCCCCGAACCTGTGTTATAATCAAAGCTGACATAGTTTATAACACAGCCAGCAGGATGGTCAAGAGCCATTATCAAGATTTTTTGGTGTACTTTGTATAACTTGGAACATTCTTAAGATGTAATGCAAACTTTTTTTTTAAAAAAAGCAGAATATTGGTTTCTTGCTCACCTTTCTTGAGTATTTTCCAAAGTTATTAAGTGTTTCAAAAATATAATTAATTTCTCTACACTGTAATATCCTTCTGGGTTGTTTTCAGCTTTCCCCACTCATATATAATGTTGACATAAACTTTTTTTTAACCTAACATTATTTTCAGGTTCAGGCTTTTTCCTTTGATAAATGTCTTATAATTACTGGTTTAGAAAAGGTGACCTTTTATTATAATTACTGATTCATAGGGTGTGACCCTTGATGTATTCTGCCAAATTGGTTTCCATAATCCACAAAGATTTATGTGATGCTTCAAATTTTGCTAGTAGTCTTAGTTATTTTTCAACTTATAATTTATTGAACAAACTTTTAAGTTGGAAATCAAACAGTTATTAGTGCCTTCTGATCCTAGTGTGCAGTGTCTTTAAAGGCTCCGAATGCCCCCATGGCAGGAAGACACAATTCCTACCTCTCTGCTCACGGTGTCAGCTCAGCCTGATGTCGGAGAAACAGACATTTAGAAGCAAACTGCCATGTGATGTGATTGACAGGTGTATAGAGTGCCATGGGAACTCAGCACACTGAGGGCATAGTTGTGGTGGTGAACCAGACAAGTCAGATAATATACTTTTCATCGGACGGTCCTTTCCCGCCTTCCAAGGGAAGTTTTAACTCCTCGGGGCAGACCTGCAGGGGAAGAGCTGCTCTTCTTATCCTGTTAGAGTTCAGGTATGAACTGTACCTACTGTGACAGTTAGTGTTAGATAGCAGTTTGGTGTTCTCTAGAATCCCCCGGGGGATTATCTTTCTCATATTAATTGAGGCGAGAAGACTCCTCCTCTATTGGTAGTGTTATTCCCCAGGTGTGATCCTGAACATGTACATAGAGAAAGGGAGTCTAGCAGAATGCGTTCATCTCTCTCTGTGCGGCCTGAGTCTGGTGCAACACGAGCAGCTTTGACTTCCCCGCCATGATGCATACTGTGGCTTTGAACTGTGAACCAGGATGAATATTTACCCCTTAAATCGCTTTTGTCGGAATATTTTAACACGGCAACAGGAAAAGAAACTCAGACATGTCCCCTAGTGTATTGTCGCGGTCTGGCACCATTTATGCATTCCTTTCACAGCTCCAAAAATAAGCTTCCTTCCAGGGACACATGCATGCATCCTGAATCTGTAACCAGGCCTGATTTCCCAACACCTCCGCCTCTTGCGCTGCATAGGCAGAAGGTGGAGACCAGGATGCTGCAAGCATTGCCTCTGACCTGGAAATGCAAATCCACAGCTTCCACAGATAGCAGTCTGTACTCTGTGTTTTTCTTTTCCTTTCCCAGTGTGTGTGTGTGTGTGTGTGTGTGTGTGTGAGTGTGTGTGTGAGTGTGTGAGTGTGTGTGTGTGTGTGTGTGTGTGTGTGTGCACGTGTGCGTGTGTATACTAGTGAATGCAGGAGTCAACCTCAGGATGCCCTCTTCCACCTTGCTATTGGGACAGGGTTTCTCCTAGCCTGAAGATTATCACTGTCTATGCCAGCTGACCAGCAAGTCCAGAGATCCTCCCACCTCTTCCTCCCTCTGGAATTATAAGCTTGCTCCACCATGACTGGCTTTATTTTATTTTATTTTATTTTATTTTATTTTATTTTATTCTGGGGTAGAGCTCATGTTCTCCTGCTTGCAAAGCAAACACTTTCCTAAGCTGCCTTCCCAATCTCCACTCCCATATATATTATGATACACATGTATTTATGAAGTATATATTTCAGAAAGTCCTACCACAATATGCAGCTGCCAATATTTTATTATTTTGAACCTGTAAAAAATTCTAATGGTTCAATATAAAACCCATGATTTAATTCTTCGCAAGACTATCTATATGACATATCGAATCAAAACTTTGTTTCACATCAAATGATTTCTGCGATACTTGCCCCAGATACAAAGAAAAGAAGAAAAACATCATTAGCACTGACTTGTGCTTGTTGGACACCTTCAGTCAGATCATCGGGAAAACGGAATTAGAAGGCAGTGTTTCCAGATCCGCAGTGGGAAAGGGTTACTACTTAGTCAGCAGCAGTGGAAGTTCTGCCCCATACGGCATACAGACGTAGGAGCCATGTGGCTAGCAGACCCAGGACCCCACCAAGCAAGTTGTAATCCACTTCCCAGCCCATGCCAGGCTGCAGTGCTCTTCAGATCCTGGCCTGGAGCCTGACTGATCCCGATGTGTTATGGACCAAATAATGCTTTACCCCCCTTATCATTTTATCTTTGTCTGGTACTAGTAATGGTGAATAGTGGTGGAGCACGATGTGCCATTTCAGTACACGTACACACTGTTTAGTGACTACATAGTCATAGGCACACCTATCATTCGCTACTCATCATTTCCTGAAATTATTAGTAGGTAAAGCTCTGCTCGCACCAGAGGAAGGATAGCGGCATTGAATCAGCCTGAATCCAACAGTTATACAAATGTGGGCTGAGTGCTTAGGCAGAGGAAACTGGCAGTGGACACCAGACTTTGAGCCTAGGAAGCTGGCCACTCTAGGAGAGCATCAGCATTCTCTGCCATGGTTCATTCACAGGGTGAATTGGTGCGTGTGTGCACATTCATCCATGTGTATATGGGTGTGTCTGGGTATTCATGCACAGGCTAGGGAGCACATCTGGAGGCCAGAGGTCAACACTAGGTGATGCAGCAATACACCACAGTGGCCACAAATCCTATGGCTCAGATTCACATAGGAAATCCCACCTTTGTGAAGGTTCTCTCCTTTGGCTGTAGAAAATCAGAAACATGAACTAGCCATTCCCCTGCTTGGTCCTCTCCCCGTGGTGGGTTCTGAAGCACAGTTCAGCCCTGTCACCTCCTTCTGTAGAGAGCAGGTATCAGCTCCAGCTATCCTCTTGTGAATCCATCTCAGTTCTTCAATGGGATCCACTTGAGATGGAGGTAGTGATTCCCTAATGCAGGTTACTCCCCTCCCTCCACAAACCCCTTCTTCCTGCCTATGTCTCCCATCCCCCTTGCCCTATTTCTAGCAAGTATTGTGAATAAACTTACCTGATCAAAGGAGAGGTTTACTACAAGATGTCGTGTAGATGTGTTTGAGAGAACCAAGGATGGAAACCACAGCTTTCTTCCTCGTGCTGAGAGCAGATGGTCCTGATATTTTCTTCATGGTATTGCATAGAACTGGGTTTAAAGTTCAGAAAGTTTTCTTTTAAAAACAAACAATAACAACAAAAACAAAAATAGCCCAAAACTTTTTCCCCTCATTTTTGTCTATGTTTGTTTTCCTGCATGAATGTCTATGCAACAAGGTGCCTAGGGTAGTCAAAACAGAGCATTAGATCCTTGGGAATAATGGAGTTCTAGCCAGTTGTGAGCCACCATGTGGATGTTGAGAATTGAGCCCAGGTCCTCTGGAAGAGCAGCCAGTGCACATACACTGAGCCATTTCTCCAGCTTTGAACAGTTCATCTTCTTTATGAACACCTCTAGCCGGTGAATTCCACAACACAAGTGAGTGCTTGTGGCTTACGTGCAAATCAAAACATCTAGGATAGGACAGATAGTCGCCCTCAACTGTTCTGAGCCTGGCACGCCCTGGGGCTAGTCCAGGTTAGCCCACATGCAGAGTCATTCCGGTTCCAGGTGCTTTGTGACGTGAGGCACAGTAAGAAGTCTGTCTACCAAGGAAACCAAAGAGGCAAGGAAGGCTGCTGTGAAAATAGTGCAATAGGAAGCAGGTCCATAAATGGAGAGAAGCAGGGGCAGCTGGGATTTGCTACCAGTGTACCCAGGGAGATGTGTTGGATAGCTTTAGTTGCCAACTTGACAGGCTATAGAATCGCCTGGAAGAGACTCAGGGGGGAACTGTCTAGATCAGGTTGGCCTGTCAGGGAGTTGTTTTGATTGCCTTATGTGGAAAGATAAGCCCTAAGTGGGCCACACCTTCTCCTGGTTTTGGACCCTGGACTGTATGAGAGTAAGGAAGCAGCCAGAGCACTAAGCGAGCATGCGCTTCTTCCTCTCTACCCTTGACTGATGTGACTAGTTGCTTCAAGTTTTGCTTTGACTTTCCTGCCATTATGAACAGTAACTGGAATTGAGCTCAAATAAACCTTGTCTCCCCTAAATTGCTTTTAGTCAAGGTCTTTTATCACAGCAGCAGAAATGACATGAGGACATTGGATTAGAAAATTGCCTAAAAACTTGGTTAGCATCAAGGGTGGAGAGGTTTTGACAAACTGGGCTGAGTTAGTGGAACCGTTTAAAGTTTGGTCAAGGAGGGGATCCTTGACAAATCCTAGCAAATGCAAGGCAGCTTGAAGTCAGGCATGTCCAAGGACACCATACAGTTTTCAGTCACAAGGACTTATCCTTAGAAGGGCATGGTGGTACACACAAAGAATCTCAGCCTTCCGTGGGCTAAATCAGGAGCTTTGTGATTTTGAGGTCAACCTAGATAACATAGCAAAACTCTGTGCATTGGGGAGAAGCTGGGAAAATGACTCCATGGTTAAAGTTATTGCTGGACAAGTACGAGGAATTGAGTTGGAATCCCAGCATCCTTCTTAAAGCCAAGTGTAGTGGCCACATCTGTAACTCC
>JABTXL010012687.1:5894642-6058390 GCA_025134845.1 Neodon shergylaensis | reverse complement strand
ACATGCCTGCACAGGTGAGGGCACCAATATAGACAGTAACACACACAGACACACACACACAGAAAACAAAAATCTCCAAATTAAACAAATCCACAAGTCTTCCAAAGCTAGTATGTTCTCATTTATTTACCCCTAGTATGTATGTGTGTGTGTGTGTGTGTGTGTGTGTGTGTGTGTGTATATATATATATCTTTGCAAACCTAATTATCCTCATTCTCTTTTAATAGGAAATCTGTTTTATCTTCTGGTTCTTATTTTTATTTCTGGAAAGCTGGGTGACATTGGTTTTTGAAAACAATAACTCGAGGGGTTTAATTGATGAAAGGGAGCACAATTATAATTCAACCAAGAAGAACTTTATAACAAAAGCCCTGAAGAAACTAGGAATGTAAGGGACATATCGCAACCCAATAAAGCCATATTACAGCTGGTTTCCTGTGAAAAAAATTCCAGACGGGGTTGGTGGAGGCATTTCCTCTAAAATATGGAATGAGACAAGGGGGCCTAGTCTCTCTATCCTTGGACAATACAGCACTTGAAGCCTTAGCTTATGTAATCAGACAACACAAGGAAATAAGGATAATAAATAAAAAAAGATGTAAAATTATCCCTATTTGTAGATAATATAATCCTATCTTTGGAAGAACCTAAATTCTTTACCAGAAAATTTTGAGATGTAACAGTTTATAGCAAAGCAGCAGGACATACAATCAATAACCCAGTAACAAATTTAATGAGAAAGACATTAGAGAAAAAATTCCATTCACAGCAGCCTCATATAAACAAAAACTTAGGACTACACCTAGCCAAGGCAGTGCAAGGCCTCTTTATTTGTTACAAAGTCACATTTTAGTGTGTTTGCATATGCTTGTGTGTGTATGTGTATGTTGGGGAGTGCACATGCACCATGGGGCCATATCTGAAGGTCAAAGGACAATTGTCAAGAACTGTTGTAAGGAGCAGCAGCGGGCTGCGTCCTGCCACCCGGCTAGCTTTACCCAAAATAATTAGACGGAAACTGTATTCTTTTAAACACTGCTTGGCCCATTAGTTTTAACCTCTTACTGGCTAGCTCTCACATTTTGCTTTAACCCATTTCTAATAATGTGAATAGCTTCACGAGGTGTGGCTTACCAGGAAAGATCTTAACCTGCGTCTGTCTAGAGTGGGAGAATCATGGCGACTGTCTGATTCGGCTTCTTTCTCCCAGCATTCTGTCTGTTTACTCCACCCACCTAAGGGCTGGCCTATCAAATGGGCCAAGGCAGTTTCTTTATTAACCAATAAAAGTAACTCCTCCATCAAAGAACTGGTTCTCTCCTTCTACCATGGGTGTCCTGGGATCAAACCGAGGTCATCTGGCTTGATGACAATGGTCTTTACCCACTGAGCCATCTCACTGGCCTTTAGATGAAGACATTAAACACCCAAGGAAACAAAAACTGAAGGAGACATTAGAAGACAGGACAGCCTCCATAGACTGGCAACTTTAACATAGTGGAAAAATGCAATATTATCATAAGTGATCTAAAGATGAAACAAAAGCCTCACACAACTCTAATGGCATTACTAACTGAATTAGAAAAAACAAAAACCCTAAAGTTTAAAAGGAAATGCACAGTTATAACCTGAGTAACTAAATCAATCTAAGGAGAAAGAATGATGCTGGAGGTAGCAAAAACATTTGTCCTCAAATTAACCACAGAGCCACAGTAACAGACACGGTGTGGATGACAGAGACACAGCAACAGTCACAGTGTGGACAACATGGATATTCACATGCAGAAGAATGAAGCTATATCCCCATCTTTCACCCAGTAGAAAAATCAATTTAAAAGTGGGTCAAAGACATTTTTAAAAAGTCTGAAAGTGCCAAAGGAAGACACAGAGGAGGCTCTTCTAGATACAGACACAGGAAAAGACTCTCAGCAAAGGGCTCTAGTGGCTCAGGAAGTAATCACAGTAATTGGCAAATGGAATTGCATCAAAATTGAAAAGCTTCTGTATAGCAAAGGAAACAATCTACAGAGTTGAGAGACGGCCTGAAGAACAGTAGAGAATCTCTGTCTACTATAAACATTTGATAGGGGACTAACATCTACAAACACTAAAGAACTTACTGCACCCCAACCCATATCAAGTCATCCAGTCAACACATGGGTAAGTGAACTGAGCAGATAATCATGAAAAGAAGAAATATCAGTGGTCAATAAATATGTGGGAAAAACATGGCTAGCCATCAGGGCAATGCAAATGGGAACTACACTGAGATTCCATTTCACTCCAATCAGGATGACATCATCAAAAACAAACAACAAAGACAACAAATGCTGGTGGGAATGTAGGGGAGAGACACATTTACACACTGATAGTGTGTATGTGAGCCAGCTGCAGGCCCTGTGAGAATCAATATGGAGCTTCTTTGAAAGCCTAAAGCAAAGCAAATCCACCCTGTGGTTCATATCTAGCACTCCTGGGTATTTATTGGAAAGACTCAAGTCAATATGCCACAAGAAATCTGCACATGTTTGGTGTAGGAGGTCCTTCTGTCTTTGTGCTGCTTTCATTGATTAATAAAGGAACTGTTTTGGGCCTATAGCAGAGCTTTTTTTATTTTTTCAGATTTGTTTTCGGTGTGTCTCCAGCAGTACCTAGCTGGATCTTACTCTAGTTGGTCTAATCTGTTTACTTTGACGGTGGTTAGAGTAGTGGATGGAATTGCAGTCACATATAAGGAATATTAGCTTCAACAGGGCACCACGCCAGCAACTGCATTCAAGAGTTGACAGAACAGAAAGGAATATTGGGGGAAAAGACCCCAAGGGCAAATGTCCCATGCTACTGAACTGCACACCTGTTTGTGCAGAGCTCTTCTGTCTTTACCCCAGCCTTGTTCATAGATGGCTGCGTGTGATACTAGGACCAACAGAGGACACCTTGTCATTCCTAATGATTCCTGATGCTTGTCATCCTCAGATGAGTCAAGATGGCTGTGCTAAGAATGTGTGGTGTTCTTTGTCTGTGCACCTGATGTGCAGGGATGCCTTACAGTACATAAACCACTTTCAGTGCGTTAAAAAGCTATGTATGAGTCTTTTGCCGACATGCATGTGGAGGGCTCCTATACTGTGCCTGAAGAATAGCCTGTGTGATACTTCTTTTTTAAACTTAGATTTCATTATAATATAAAATTTCATGTTTTTACCACTTACTGACCTCTTTGTGAATTCTCCCCCCCTCAAAAAAAAAACCCAATATATCTAGAGAAGATAAAAGATATATTTTAAATAGTGTCAAAACCGCATGGTCACATAGATGCCTGTATAATCGTATCCTTTTACCATTATTGTTCAAACCAAGGAGAAGGCATCAACACTGAGCAGCTATGCTATGCTGTTTGGACTTTAGATCTCCGGCATATGCGCTATATAATCTCCGTTTTCATCATAAGTAGCCTTTTGTGGGTTATTACCATGATGAAACACCAACACATCCACTGTGTGTGTAAACACATGGATGAAGGCAAGAGTATACCTCACGTGCTTTCTGCTGCGTTCAAGGTCTCCGAAAGAGAACTTGGAACACAATCAACCCACACTCAAGCATTGCTGTTGCCCACTGTTGGATGCTGGGGGTGAGATGCTGTATTTTAGCCTCTGCTCTCCTCCCTCCTGAATGCCAGGATTACAGTGTCGTTTCTATAACCAGATTTCAAAGCGTATTTTCTTGCAGACAGTCTCTATGAGTGCCGTGTAATCTTTCCTACCTCTCTTGGCAGATCAGCCATGCAGAAGCTAGGAACGGAAGTGTTTGAGGAGGTCTACAGTTACCTCAGGAGAGCAAGGCATCGGAAGGCCTGTGAAGCAGAGATCCGGGAGCACCTGGAGACGGTGGTTCCTCGAGCCAGCGACTGCTTTGAAGTTGACCAGCTCCTCTACTTTGAGGACCAGCTGCTGACCACAGAAGGAAGAAAGCCCACTCTCCAGAGCTGCCACTGTGAAGCTGCCACCAAAGAAGCACATAAATTTCTGTGAAAATCGATGGGGTTTACACTCTGAACTACATTGTGAGAAACCAGTGTGCAACTGGAGCCGCCATCTTTACCTTCGGCCCTGGTCAGAAGTTCGGCTATCTGACTGCTGGTGCTTGCAGCCCCAGGTCAAGGTCATAGTTGATGTCTGGGGTCCTGGAAGGCTTTCCTTCATGCCTGCAATCTTCACTCAGGGTTTCTAGTGGGGTGGAAACTCTCTGACAATTCAGATGCTCTGTGCTGTGTCCATCCAGGACACGCTCAGTGCACCACCACCATAATCTCCAGGAAGTATGGCCAACGTGCTTGTGATGGACACGGGACACCGGCCTGGACATTGGCCTGCTCATCTTCAGTGATTATTTTGATCAACAATTTTTTTCCTTTCTATGACTAACGTGCATGTAGTATGTAAATAATGGGCTTGGATCGAAAAATCCCCAAAGTGATTCCCTTCTGTGATTTATTCCCAAAACTCACTCATGGAGCAATAAAGTCTTTTGTTCATGATAAATACAGATCTCATCATTATAAGACAAATCACCTATTTTATCTTTTTCTATTTACCTGTATTTTTTATGTGAGTGCTCTATCTGCATGTATGCCTGCAGGCCAGAAGAGGGCATCAGATCCCAATGTAGATGGTTGTGAGCCATGATGAGGTTGTAGGGAATTGAACCCAGGACCTGTGGAAGAGCAGCCGGTGCTCTTAACTGCTGAGCCATCTCTCCAGCTCTTATCTTTTTCTTGTAACAATATATTGCCAAATGTAAGACATTTTGTAAAGGTGATGTTTGCTTTGTTTTGTTTGCTCTTTGTTGCTACTAAAAACATTTAAAAATTTACACGTGGATGAGGTATGAGCTGGTGTTTTAAGGATTTTATATATATATATTTGAGTCTCCATGTATGTGTGTGTATCATGTGTGTCTTAGTTAAGATTACTATTGCTGTGATGGAACATCATGACCTAGAACAGGTTGGGGAGGAAAGGGCTATTTGACTTAGACTTCTACATGGTAGTCCATTATTGAGGGAAGTCAGGACAGGAACGCAAACAGGGCAAGAACCTGGAAGCAGGAGCTGATGCAGAGACCATGGAGGAGTGCTGCTTCCTGATTGCTCATCTCATGGAGGACCCTGCTTGCTTATAGACCTCAGGACCACAGCCCAGGGATGGAATCACCCACAATGGGCTGGGCACCTTCCCCATCAGTCTCTAATTATGAAAATACTCTGCAGGCTTGCCTACAGCCTGATCTCATGGATTCATTTTCTCAACTGAGGCTTCCTTCTCTGACGACTCTAGCTTGTGTCAAGCTGACATAAAGCCAGGGCCAGAAGAGATTCTTGGAGTCTGGAACTAGAGTTATAGATGGTTGTGAGCCTCCATGTGGGTGCTGAGAACTGAACCTGGGTCCTCTGCAAAAACAGCAGGTGCTCTTAACCACTGAGCTCTTCCTCTAGCCCCAAGATGTGTGTGTGTGTGTGTGTGCGTGCACATGTGTGTATGTGTGTGCTAATATTATACTTAAATCAAGTCACACAAGCTATCTCCTCAGGCATCAATTATTTTATTCATTTTTAAATAATATTTTTATTTATTCTTTTAAATTTCATGCACTTATACATAAAATGTAGGGTCATCTGGGAAGAGGGAATCTTACTCAAGAGCCGCCTCCATGGGACTGGCCTGTAGGCAAGTCTATGGTGCATTTTCTTCCCTGGTGATTATTATGAGAAGGTCCAGTGCCACCCCTGGGCGGGTGGTCCTGGAATGTATAATAAAACAAACTGCACAAGCCAGGAAGAGCAAGCCAGTAAGCAGCACTTCCCCATGGCTTCCTCATCAGCCCCTACCACCAAGTTCCTGCACTGTTTGAGTTCCTGCCCTGACGTCCCTGAGTGACAGACTATGCTGTGGAATAGAAAGCTGAAACAAACCCATTGCTCCCTCCACAAGTTGATTTTGATTTTGCCCTAACTAAAACAACATCCTTTCTCCACTCCCTTCCTCTGCCCTCCCCTGTGCACCCCATCCCATCACTCTACCAACTTCACAGCCTCCTGTTGTTGTTGATAATTTTTACTCAGAGGAGAGGAGAGGACAGTTTGTGTCTTCACCTCAGGAAGAGTCCTCTGGATACCCCCAGCCCTTTGATGACCGACCAGATGGCAAAGTGGTCTGAAGAGAAGGGGCTGCAAAAGAAGCCAAGTTAATGAATGTATCCAGTCTCCTTGATGATGGTTATTATAATATTAGAACAGGATAATGCTTGTGTGAGTTGCTGGGTCTGAGAGGAGTTGCAGTGTGCCCCTAGAACAATGTCTTGTGTTTTAGAACATGTTTCCAAGAAGACAGGTGCAGATAATATCCCACGCCCCAGGGGCTTGTGGTGAATGCCACATCAGCCTTAGAAGAAGGGAGAGCCAGAATAGCAGGGTTTGGGAGCACAGCCACTTAAAGACGATCACTGGGGTTTACCTTCCCTTTCGCTCACTGGTGTGGGAGTGAGCAGCAAGGGTTGACCTGACTTGAAAAAGATCGTCTGTCATTACCTCTTTCTCCTTTCGTCTTAATTTGGGGCTACTTCAGTGTGGATAACTGATAATAATAACTAATCAAGGAATGTGACAGGGATAAAAGTCACAGAAATGGGAGCTGAAGGGATTTTGTGCCTTGCTGCTCTCTCTCCCTCCCCTGGTTCTCCCTGTCTTTTCTTCCCTTCCCCTCACACACACACACAGACAGACAGACAGACAGACAGACAGACACACACACACACACACACATTCTGCCTTCTAGGTATACAGAAGAAATGCCTCCAGCTATTTTGAGTGATGCAGAGATAAAGCTCATCAAGTAGTGGAATGAGAGTTAATTATTTAAAGGCTTCAAGTCTGGGGCTGGAAGAAATGTCCTAGGTCTTCTAAGAGTCCAGCCATCGCCCTGGGCTTAGCATAAAGGGGAGTGACACATTAAACTATAGCTCCCGAGTGAAGACATTGCAATCTTCCTGAAGATGAGACATTTAACTAGGGTGTCAGAAGCAAGGAGGACCAGGTTCCTGGAAGAGTAAAAGAGAAACGAAGAGAAGGAACAGGTGTCTGTGTGCCATGTGCATGCCTGTGTGTGTGCTGGTGAAGCAGGGTTAGAGACACAGTAAAGAAGCAACATTTAGCAATAGGTCTGCCTCCCATAATCTGTCTGAGGGAGAAGCTGAACACCAGATGGTGTGGCTCCTAGACCTTCTCCTGCCATTACTGTGATCTCGAGCAATTCATTTCCTCCGAATCTGTTTCTTGTCTACCGCTGACTAGCACTGAGAAGAGTGCAGCTAATAGAGGGAATCATGGGAAATTGTCGTCATGGTGTGGTCTTGGTGTAGAGGTACCTCAGATGGCTGTAGATGCTCGTCGTGTTGAAGGAAGACCCAATGACTGGGGTTAGCCTACTTGAACTTCTGTCATTGGACCTTCACCCATGAGCATTCCTTCACTTCTGAGGTTCTACTGTTACCGTTGCAAACACAGCCCCAAAGAGAATCACTTGCAGACATTTGAGTGACCCTTGAAGGCTGCTTTGCAGATACGGATGAGTGGCTGGCTCGCGGGACCGGCTTTACCTTCCAAACAATCTCCACCCACTTCGCCTTGCTAAACTGCCAGGATAGCCTCAAAACAATCATCACACGGTGTCCTCAGGTTTTTCCCAATTTCAGAAAACTGTTCATAAATATGGCTCAACAAATAATTAGTATATTGGTAAATATTGACTAGGACTACAACGGTCATTGGAATCTATGTAGGACCACAACAAAACCTGTTGATGTTTAATCTTTGTGAGTCAATAAATAGCAGACTAGGTGGGGCCTTTAAGAGGGTGACTGAGTGAAAAAAAATTCTGCCTGCCTGGATGGTGCATGCAGTTATTGGTCCGCGGATCATCTACCTGTCATAAAACATGGCTCCTATGGCCGTGTGATGCCTGTGCCACCTGATGATTTGTCAAAGAGTCTCCATCAGCAAGAAGGTTAGCACAAGATGTAGCGCCTTAACCTTTGACCTTCTAATCTCTAGAACTAATGTGAGCAGTGCTTTGTTCTTTATAAATGGCCTGGCCTGTGGGCACTAATGCAGTTGTTATAGCAACAGGAGACAGACTAAGACACGCAGAATGGACAACTGGACTCCACATTAGTCCGGGAGGCAGCACTTGAGCAGCTAGAAACATTTTTGTTCATCAGAAATGCAATTTTCACTGCTCTGATAGATGGAGTTGTCTGGTTCACCTCACCCCTCCCTATACTCCCTGACGGTGACCTTGTAACCTTAAGGCTATTTCTCAATGCCTTGACTCTCCATGGAGCCCAATTTGGCCGAGTTGGAAGTGTGCTGTTCCCTGGATATGTTCTGTCACCCTGCTGTCATCTCTAGCCTGTCCATCTATCATATGACACATGAATATGGGAATTGAAGCAGAGTCCCCCTGCAGCAGCCCAGCCTCTATACAACAAAACACAACCATTCATATAACCTACAAACTCCAGAGCAAGAGACCACTGTGTTTTTACTGCATGCTGTTCGGGGCTGGTACTTAATCATCATATGTCACCATGACAACAAGCTAACCTTCTAGCTTCCTGTCCTTTCCCTGATACTCAAAGACCCAGACTTTATTTGGGACGGGGGCAATGATTTTTACAAATTTTACAAATAGGGAGGGCTGTCTCACAAAGAAAAAATAGAGACATTCCTTTTTCAAGAAGCCCAGACAAAGCAAGGACCCTGTCTTTGTGGCTTTCAGAATGTTTCAAGAAAGGACATAGAATCTAGAATCTACTGGAGCCGTGTCTTCCAAGACAGGGTGCACTCTTTGTATCCCTGACGAATGCACACTGGGTTTACATTTCTTCCTAGGTACTAAGTTTAGGCATACACTGGTGTGTGTATCAATTGAGAGACTCTCACTCCGTGGTCCACAGCGCCCTGGAATTCTCCATGTCCCGCTGACCTCCGACTTTCAGCTGTCCTCCTACCTTAAACTGCCAGGTCCTGGATCGTGGGTTTGAACCACCGCTTGTGGCTCTGCTACGTTTAAAGTTAAAAACAAGGCTCCTTAGCAGTGACCGCGAGCATTGCTGAAGACAGCGCTGGAGTTTGGTGACTTACCTTGTAATAGAAGATCTACAAAGAAGCTTAGCTGTTCGAAGGAGCCCAAGCAAACAACAGAACTAAATAAAGTGTGTGTCTGAAAGCAGAGAATGATGAAAGATTGAAGCTAAGTTGTAATTCACCCATTTATAAGAAATTCAAATGAATATATCTGAAAGGTAGAGGGGGACCAGGGTGGTTCATGCTGCAGCAGTCAGACCTGGAAACGTTGGTTTGAAGCCATGTTCTGATTAATATAGATGCAGATGTTTACACATGGAATATTTACATATATAGAGGGGGGGTGAGAGAGGTCAGGGTCACTGAACACACGTAATTCCTTTGTCTTCCAACTGAGGGAGCCTAGCGCTTACAACACAGTTAAAGTCTACCTAGACAGTCTTGGTGTCCGGCACAGTATTCTAGTGGGAACCAACCGGCCCTGGAGTAGGAGCTGTGCATGGTGAAGTAAAGAAGAGCACAAGAGTCGGGGAGGAGGAGGGGCCAGCAGCCACAGGAGCAGAGGCTGGAGGTTAAGGGAGGGCAGAGGAAGTCCTGGAAGAACCGAAACACTGACTGACAAACGACAGCACCACCAATCCTGCCGTCACAGAAGCAGGTTCCACTTTTATCTAGAGAAGTTAGACCCCCTTTGTGGAAAGTCCTGAAACAGCCAGATCTACCTCCACTGTCACTGGAGGCAGTAGAGACAAATCCAAACAGGTCATGGAGAAGGCAGCTCGAGATACGGCCCCTGAGGAAGTGTGCCACCTACCCAGACAGTTGCACTAAATTGCTGTTTTACATCTGCAAAACATGGGAAGGTGCAAAGAGGCAGAATCTGTGTGCGTGCGCACGCATGTGTATCTGTGAGAGGAGAGAGAGGCTGAGACCCTAGCAAATCTGCTGTTTCACACTGGCATGTTAGTAATGTGGAGAACGTAAAGCCCTTCAGAGCAGGGTTGCTGGCAGGGTGACTCACTGTAGGCTCCAAAGTCTTGAAGGTTGTTATCTTAGTTCACTGTCACTGCTGCAACAGAATGCCTTAGACTGGAAGAGCCAACAACTGAGATTTCTTTCTTTGTTGTTGTTTGTTTACTTGTTTTTTTTTTTTTTTGAGACAGAGTTTCTCTGTAGCTTTGGAGCCCATTCTGGAGCTAGTTCTTGTAGATCAGGCTGGCCTTGAACTCACAGAGATCCACCTGCCTCTGCCTCCTGGAGTGCTGGGATTAAAGGTGTGTGCCACCACCGCCCGGCAAGATTAGGGCTGGCAAGTGCAAGATGAAGGGGCAGGCATGTTTGTCTGGTGAGGACCTCGTGTTGTGACACCTCACACATCAGAAGAGATCAGGGAACTCTCTGGAATTTTGTTTTTTAATAAGGTCAAAAATTCACTCATTCTTCCCACACCAACCCCAACCCCCATTCTCCAGTTCTCTCAAGACCAAACAGGAGGTGGCTCTCAACACTGCTCCTTCAGCTCTCTGCACGGCTTGGTAACTTGATCTGGCCCGACATAGAAAACCTGAGACCCGCAGCTTTGTAGCCCTCCTAACTATGACTTAGTACTGCAGCCCCACCTTTAGTCACGCCCTGGTCTGCGGCCCAACCCCGAGGAAGCTTTTAGCTTCCCGAGGCTCTTCTCCACTGCCGGGCCTAAAAGCCCCAGCCTGATTCGCTGCCGTCGTTCCCCTAGCAAAGCCCGCACTGGTGTCTCGTTCTGCTCATGAACCCTGCAGGCATTGGTGGTCTGGGGTAAGAATCTTCTGCCGAGCCACGAGAGTGAACGAAAGCAAAGATCTATGGCCGCGGCTAATACAGTGGATTTGGCGGAAGCACTGGCCCTGGAGCCCCCCTGGCGACATCTTTGTTACGTGATGTTGTATGCGCCCAATCCAAAGAAGCTCTTCGGTGGCCGCATCCCACTGCGCTATTCCGTGCTGGTGAGGAACAACTGCTCGCTGCCCTAGCTCTGTGCCCTTCCTGAGGCTCACCTTTCCATCTCCCAAATAATCCCCACTCCCTCCTCTCTCAGATGTACATGCGCTTTGATGGGCGACTGGGCTTCCCTGGAGGTTTTGTGTCCGATAACAGCCCCACCCTGGAGGACGGGTTGAATGACGAACTGCTGAAGAAGCTGGGTGAGGGTGTGTCCACTTTCAGTGTGGTCCACAACGACTACCGAAGCACCCTCAGCGATGACAAGTCGAAAGTGGTGGCCCACTTCTATACTAAGTGTCTGACCCTAGAGCAGCTCCAGGCTGTGGAAGCCAAGGCACCGCTAGCCAAAGACTACGGATTGGAGGTGGGACTAGCCTGGGATCTCTTACCCCTACCTCCCTTCCCTGTGGTCCCTTTTCAAGGAAAAGCCCCTTGGGAGGTTTTGGTCCCCGGCCATTTTGTCCTTCCCAGTGTGCAGGACTAGTCAAAACTCTAAACATCTCCAGGCTGGGTAATATTGTCAGTATGGCCACCTATGAAAGTATTACACACACACACACACACACACACACACACCATGACTGTCCTCTGCAGAGATTTTTCTAGAACACACTCTCCCAAGTATGATAACGATCAGGTGTGATACCACAATAGCAGTTTGGGCCCAGGGGAGTAGGGGCACAGGTGTATACATGGAAGGGATTCTCCAATTCTGGCAAGTACCAAACTCCTGGGGAGAAGGGGAGAAGCGACTCCTGCCTTCACTCTGGCAGCTCCCTAGGGAGAAAGGAACTTGGAGACTTCCCTCCGACAACCCTCCTTAAAAAGGCTTGTGAGTCTTCAGTTGTCTCGAGTTCCCCAGCCAGGCCTACACAGCTGGAATAGAACTCCTTGCGTACAGGGTTATGCCTGCGTCTGCCATACCTGGATTCAGGCCACAGGATAGCGCTGTAGGCGGGATTAGCGTGGAGATGGACCCAGCATGCCTCGGGAACCTTTACCTCTACAGGGTTATACCCAAGGGGCCTCACAGAAATAGGAACGCTTGGGACTTGTTCTGCAGGGGTATCTGCTCTAGAAACTTTGCTGCTGCGGTGAGAATGATGTCTTGTCCTGTTTGCTCCCCTTCACAGGTCTTCGGCCTGGTGCGGGTGCCCCTGTATATCTTGCGGGATGGCGTGGGAGGCCTGCCCGCTTTCCTAGAGAATTCTTTCATTGGTGCTTCCAGGGAGCAGCTCCTGGAAGCCCTCCAGGACTTGGGAATTCTGGATCCTGAAACCATCTCAACCCTAAAGGAACGAATTATACAAAGGAGGCTGAGATGAAGGACCTTGGTTGTAGGAGTCTGGGAGGGGAGGGGGTGTTTTCTGGGCCTGAGAGATGGCAACGGATACCAGATTAAAAGGCAGAAGTGTAACACAATGTGTTTTGAACAGAAGATCTTGTCTTATGGCATCAAATTCTACAGCCCTTTGCAGGGGCCTGAACATGTGAGTCCTTCCCTACGCATGTGCACACAGACCCGGGGAACCCCAGATATGCACACGTGCCATCTCCCTCATGTCCACTTTAACCAGGAACCAGCATCCCCACCTCCTTGCTAAGCAAGGGAGACTCCTTCCCTTTTTGTAATACTGCCTTCTAGTATCCAGCTTCATGTTCGCTGGAGGAGCAGAGGCAGGGGATTTCCCCTTGAAAATGGCTTTACCTGAGACTCCACCAAACCCGCAGGTTCCATAGAGTTGGGAGAGGCCTTAACGAGCTCTGTCCCTCTCTTTCTTCCATCAACTGAACCTAAGGGCCAGAAGGTGGAGACAGCATCTTGGCTTGACTTTGATTGAACATAAGACCTCTGAGTGTTTTGCCCTCTCTGGAGAATTTAGGAAGGGGATTGACCCAGCCTGTCTTGCCTGCCATGTTCTAGGGAAAGACGCTGTGAATGGAGCCTCTGGGCTCTTCAGCTTCCCGGTGTCGTAAGAAGGCAGAGACTCAGCCCTGCTGGTGAAGACTCCACTGAAGGGCCAGATAGTGACCCGTTTAAGCTTTGGGAACCACACATTTCCCCAAATCTGGTTTTAGATGGTTCTAATATATGTTCATGTACTGCATGGTTAAAGTCTGTGCATTTTGTGTAGGGGCTAATGTGTGCCGCTTTCATGTATGAACACACACCACTAAATCTTGGGATGCTGTGGTTTGAATTGTATCTGACTGGCAATCTTTGCCCTTCTTGCACTTAGACATTTACAATTTCCCTGAAACCCCCGCCGTAATATTATTGACGGATGGTTCGTTTTGTCATAAAGAGGGATTCGTGCAGCTCTCCCGGACTGTGAAGATTTAGTTACCACAGCGTGAGTTGGCATAAAGTGAAGACAGTTCTAGAAGTTTGTCTCTTCCTGGCATGGTCATTTGCTCTGTGGTTGCCTGTATGTGCTGACACAGCAGGAGCTGCTAACCCAAAGCTGAGCAAAAGTCAGGTGCTGTGCCTTCTGGACATCACAAGCTCTAGAACCATGGTTTCCCAGTATTCTGTGTGGACTAAGACAGCCTTGCTTCATCTTGCATGTCATATACTGTGTTTCATAGCCCCAGAATTTGTAAGCATTTTAGTGACGTTTATCTCTTAAAATGCTACTTTAGTCTTGTATTGTTTTCCTGACTTTCTAGAATTGTGTGTGGGTTTTTGCTGTTTGTTTGTTGTGTTTGTTTGTTTGTTACTGGGTTTCCTTAAAACAATTGTTTCCTCTGTCAGGCAATTTATAAATCTTCACACCTTTAGACTTGGTTATGATGTTTTGTCTTTTGGTTTGGGTGGGATGTGTTTTTCTGGTTCTTGTTCTTATGGCGGTTCAGAGCTGCCAGAGAGTATTTCGGGAGACCATGGTGGCAAATTTGAGGCCCTGATCTGGCCTTGGACATGAGCAGTGTAACTTTTTCAAGCTATTCAAAGCCAGCTAAGACTCAAGGGTAAGTAGGTTGAAAGTCATTTGCTGATGTGGGGTATGCTGGCTAGTTTTATGTCAACTTGACATAGAGACATCAGACAGAAGGGAACCTCAGCTGAGGAAATGCCTCCATAAGATCCAGATGCAAGGCATTTTCTTAATTACTGCTTGACAGGGGAGGGGCCCAGTTGGTGTTTTGGGGTTCTATAAGAAAGGAGGTTGAGCAAGTCATGGGAGCAAGCCAGTAAGCAGCATCCCTCCATGACCTTGGCATCAGCTTCTGCCTCCAGCTTCCTGTTGTGCTGGTGGCCATGCCAGAGGAACAGCAGGTGGCAATAGAAGTTCAGGTGTCAGCCCAAGAAGAGGAAAATCCTTGATGGGTAAGGCTGTAAGATCACAGACTGCAGAATGTCTTTTGCTTCTGCTGTGCCTTTACATGTCTGCCACCTCTATCTTTCTCTGGTATCTGGTATTGTGTAAATGGGTGTGGGGAGATCCCCACTGTCTATAATGTAGTGTGTTTATCTCATGGAAACATTCTGTCCTATTGGGCATTTTTACCTGTGGATTATTATAAAGATGATTTCTTGCTAGGCTGCACTAATTGATAAAGTTAGTGTCAATAGAGTCTTGATGATTAAAAAAAAGAACAAGGACATGTCACACAGCTAGAACACATGAGCTTCTATTGAGGAGTCATACAAACTGTGACGTAGGTTAATTATTTTAAAAAATGGACTCCCAGTAGTCCAGATAGTTTAAATTCTAATCTTAATGTTGGGAGATGTGTTTACAGGTTTTCGGGTGCAAGATAGCCGAAACAAAGCTTTGAAAATAACTTAAGACTACAATATTTTCATCAAATCGCTTTGAGGTGAAAAACCCAAGAAGACAATCTAAAGTTTTAGAAAGGCACAGAGCTGAATGAGGAATGTGTTAAGGTCATGAACAAGAACAAAGCAGCCCAGTTATCATTAGCAGACATGTCTTTCTTGCTAGGATTGGTGGTTGATGAGTAAAGGTGATGATTAACTTCTTATACCCATTTCTGCCCTCAATCTCCTGATAGAAGAAACTACTGATGTGTGGGTATGTACCGTAAAGGTTTTAGGTAGAGCTCACGGATTCTTTTCCATATATAAAAGTTTAGGTGTGTGATTCCTTTAAGATTCCTTACAAGATTACCTTTCAAGATAAGCAGTGAAGTAATTGACCCTTTCTTTGTAACTGCAAAATGCAGCCTGCCAGTAAAAGACCTAACAAAAACACCTTGCTTGCCAAATGGTTAATCTATAACAAGTTTCTTGAGTATGAATGAACATGGGTTCTTGGGATAATTTGTCTTTTGCCTATAATATGTAAAATGTTTAAACATGTAAGGGATATGGATGACATGTTTTTTAATGTTTATTTTATATTCATTGTAATCATTCGCTTGGAAACCAGAATGTAACCACACTGTAATTTTATATTGCCTGAAAGATGTTACTGAGGTATGTAAGCTGTAAGGGAAAGAATAGAGATAGAGTTAGAAGGAACACATCAAGAATGAGAGAAAGAAATCACCAGGAAAATAAAGAATAGAAAATTTAAAAGAAGAATAAAGAAAATGCCCGAAAGGAAACCATCAAGAGAGTGTGTGAGTGTCCTTTTCCCTAAGCTCCTCAGATAGAAAGTCTAGTGTGTACCAACTCTGTGGGTTTCCCTTTGAGCCCTGTGCTGCTGGAGGGTGGTTCCTCAGGCAGCAGTACCCCGTTCTGTTTCACTTCCTGTCCTGGCTTCCTGTGATGATCATAGAAAAGTGTAAGTCAAAGAAGCCCTTTCTTCCCCAAGTTGCTTTGGTCATGGTGTTTCATCTCAGCCATGGAAACCCTATCTAGGACGCGGGGGTAAGTGATGGGCCAAAGCACTAACAAAGATTCGTCACCAGATTTGACGAGATCAAGATCCAGAAGTAGATAAATTCTAGCTTTTTAGACATCAGTAAAAAGGGAAAACAATGTTGGAAAACTAGTGCAGGATCCCTATGGTACAGGACCATGGTGATTTGAAGAGAATGGTCCCATAGACTCATATGTTTAAATGCTTGGTCCCAACTTAGTGGAACTGTTTGAGAAGGGTTAGAAGATAATGGCCTTGTTGGAGGAGGTGTGTCACTGGGAAAGAACTTTGAGGTTTCAAACACCCAAATAAGGCCCAGTCTCTGTCTGTCTCTGTCTGTCTCTGCGCCTCTCTCTCTCTCTCTCTCTCTCTCTCTCTCTCTCTCTCTCTCTCTCTCTCTCTCTCTGCCTGCTGTCTGCAGATCAGGATATAAAGTTCTCACTACTGCTCCAGCACAATGCCTGTCTGCTTCCTGCTTTGACAATCATGGACTAACCCTATGAAACTGTAAGCAATCTCCTAATTAAATGCTTTCCTTTGTAAAAGTTGCCTTGGTCATTGTGTCTCTTCATATCTTCATAGCAATAGAACAATAACTACCACAAGGACCTTACAGGCCTGGGGGATGTCCTAGTGATGTTTCAAGGCAGTATTGTGTGGATATTGAGGGGCTCAAAGAGCAAGGAGACAGGGAAAGTTGCCCCCATAGTTCTTATGGGAGAAGGTAGTGACCTGGACCAGGGAGAGGGCAGTGGAAGTGGACAAAATTATCCATATGGAGGGAGATCTTGGAGCTGGTGTTGGCAGAGTCTACTGAT
The DNA here is from genome assembly GCA_025134845.1 of Neodon shergylaensis. Classification (NCBI taxonomy): domain Eukaryota; kingdom Metazoa; phylum Chordata; class Mammalia; order Rodentia; family Cricetidae; genus Neodon; species Neodon shergylaensis. The sequence continues at coordinate 6,041,617 of JABTXL010012687.1, read as the reverse complement.
CCCTGTGGGAAGAGACCAGGTAGAAGGTAGAAGGTTCTCCAGTTTGTATCTTTAGGCATTCAGGTGACAGAGGAAGCCTGCTAGGTCAACCTCATAGCACACTGTTGAAGGAATTGAGTAGTGCTTGCTGGATTATTTATTAGAACCTTTTCTGTGGCAGTGATCAAATATCATGACCAGGAACAACTAACTTATAGAAGGAAGAGGGTTTGGGGGCTTCCGTAATGTGAGGAAGAGCAGGAAGCTGGCTGGTCGCTTCTCATCACACAGGAAACCAAGGGAATGAACTAGAAGTAGGGCAAGGCTATAAAGTCTCAGAGCCCCCCAACTCGTGACAAATACCCTGCAGAAAGGCCTTACCTTAAAAGTTCCCTGACCTACCCAAACAGCAGCAGCTGGAGGCCAAGTGTCTGAGCCTACGGGGGCAAATGGAAGCATCCTTGTTTCTCTCACTGTTCTAGAAGCTTAAGAACATGGCTCTTATAGGTGCTTTGCATCTGGTGGGGACGTTCTTACCGGTAAGGATGCTGTCATTTTCCAAAGTGGCACACGGCATGCATGGGAAGACAGAGGAAGCTTGTCAGAGAGCAGTGGTTTTCAGAACAGCTCCACCTGACAAGGAGCTCATGAGTCTACTAGTCCATGAGTAGATTAAGCTCTCCTCATTTAGGAGAACCTCAGAAAATTCTGCCTGATCCTCATCTCCTCCTCCTCCTTATTTTTCTTCAACAATATCTCACCATGTAGCCCTGGCTGTCCTGAAAGTTACTATGTATCACCGTTTTCATCCCATCATTCTGTGAAACGCAGCAGCTGCGTTTCAGCAAAGTCCCATGGTTACATTGGGAGAAAACACCCCCTGAGTTGTTCAGACTTATGCTGTCCTCACCTGGATCAAATCTTCAGGGCCTCCAGAAGCTGGAAAAACTAAAGTTAGTCCACTTTCCACCTTAAACAATAGTAAAGTTTCAATAACGGAGGAAACTAAAGATGGTTTTATTTTCCTCATCTCCAGACAACTTTATCTTCATCTTCCAAGTTCACTAAGATCCATCAATTTTTGTTTCATATCAGAAAGAAAACTTAGTCAAAAAGTTCACTAATTACTCCTTTCCTCAGAGGTAATAAGCAATAAAAGCTGTAATGATTAAATCCAGAAAAAAAAAGTTACTGTGTATACCAGGCTGGCCTCAAACTCCACCTGCTGGGATAAACCATGTGCACCACTATGCCTAGTCTGATCCTACTTCTTTATACCTCGCATGAGGATTACTTTCAACATGAATTTTGTGCACAAAACTTTTAGTTAAAGTTGACTGAAATTATTTACTAAGGTTTGTCCACTGACGGTTCGTATTCTGGAGACTTAGCCCTCACTATGGCAGCTTCGAAAGAGAACTTTTAAGAAGTGGAATGATTAGGTCACTGGAAGAATGAGGCAGAGAAAGGCAAGTCAGTTCGAAGGTCACACCCAGAAGAGGTTATAATGAGCGACAATAGAGTCACCAGTTCCTGTCACTAATACGGGGACGGAGAGCAGTTAACTTTGTGAAACAGCCTGACAAGGACGTGGCAATGGGATTGGAAAGGGTGCAGTGTGGTGGGTTTAAAAGAAAGGAGTGTTTGGTTACGGAGAACCCGGGAGATCTTACTCCAGGTTCAAGTGAGGGCATGGGATGGCTGGTCACAGCCAAGAGTACTGCTGTAAAATGTTGTATGGAGGAGCAGGCCGCGTCCCACCGCCCGATTAGCTTAACCCCCCAAAATAACCACACAGAAATTGTATTAATTAAATTACTGCCTGACCCATTATTTCTAGCCTCTTATTGGGTAACTCTCACATCTTGATTAACCCATTTCTGTTAAATCTGTGTATCACCACATGACTGTGGCTTACCGGCAAGATTCTAACCTATGTCCATCTCAGGCTGGAGATTCATATCATCTTCCTGTCTCTGCTTTCGTCCTCCCAGAATTCTGTTCTCTCTACTCTGCCCACTTAAGGGCAGTGCTATCAAAAGGCCAAGACAGTCTCTTTATTCAACCAATGAAAGCAACACTCAAACAGAAGAACCTCCTACACCAGTAAAGATTCAGGGGGAATGGGGAGGTAGAAGGGAAATGAGCAGTCGAGGGGATAATGATATCAGGAACTGACATGTTAGAGAGGTCAGGCAAACCGGACGATATCCTCAGTGACAAAGAGGAGGCACAGAGACAATATGGCAGCAGAAGGGGAAAGTGGCCACACCAAGACATGCCCTCCTGGGACAGGATCTCTTGAAGGAAGAAGGGTGAATAAGAGGCCTGGAAGACTAATGCAGGATCATGTGGACTACAGCAGGGCCCCAACTTTTGGCCTTTCAAATATGGGGTAGATGATCAGAAACAGCTCTAGCATCGGTGCCTAGAAGATTCAATTGCTGTGTCTTATCCTCTGATCTAACCCAGATCTAAGGGCCACATGTCATCTGGAAACTCCCAGGTGGCTGGCTAGTCAAAGGGAAGGGAAGTGTGTGTGTGTGTGTGTGTGTGTACTGCCAGGTACCCAGCCTGTGTCAAGTACATCTAGGTCGACATTACAGGACGTCAGCCACTTCTGAAAAGGACGTGAGGATCCCTGGGCAAGGACATAAAACCTCCCAGCTCAGGTTACGGTTCTGCAAGGAATACTGAACCCAGAGCCCATCCTTGGAGGTTGTCAATGATTATTTTTCCAGTTCCCATGATGCTCTGCTGTGGCAAGGTTAAATGTTCTCCTAACCTGCTCCCGGACCTCCTTGGATGGCTTCAGTTCCACTTTTTCTTGTGTGATACTGACTTAGTTCTGTGCTGTCTGGTACTGGTGAGGGGCAGATGTCTATAACTCCCCTGCCTTCTCTAAAGAACATCCCTGTCTCCCAGGCAGTGGGGTCCTTCACCATCAGCCATCACACACTTCTATGTGTACCTGCCTGGCAGGAGGGAGAGAGACAGGCTAGGCTGTACATGTCTCCTCTCCCCAGCTCCCGTCCTGCTGGGGGATGCTCAGCCAGGATGGAAAGCACACAGGACTCCCTGTGCCCCTTTAAGCACAGTACTCTGGAGAGGGAAGAAAATGGGAACCCCTGCAACCTCCACCCTGCTCCCAGCAGGCAGGACCTTCAGCTGAGCACTGGACTTCCTTATCTCAAGCTGGGGGTTGTGATTCCTGGGGAGAGGGTTAATGGAGGGAGCACTTGGCATTAGCTTTGCTCAGATCAGCAAGCACTGTGTCAGCAAAGGCTGTTACTGCTCCTTCCTGGGAAGGAGGGGGCCCTGGTCACCCCACTCTTCCCCTTCTCCCCCCAACACACATTGATGCCTGTCTCAGCAGAATCAGCAAGAAGTTTCTACTTCTCAACGTTGCGTTTTCCCTGTTTTCAGAAATCACTTTCAGACTTCATTTTGTCCTGAGCCCAGGTCCTTGTCAGTTGCCAGGGGTGAGGCAAAGCTGCTGTTTCCTGGCAGGACCATGTGGGGAAAGAGGGTGGTCTCCTGCCAGTGAGCTTGGGCTCTGAGGGAGGCTGCCTGGAACAGATGGGGCAGTGGGAGTGAACTAGGAAGGAGGTTTATTGCACAGCAATTATCTAAATCCTGTACCCCAAATATTCCAGTGTTCCGGTGAACAGAAAAGCAAAAGTGGACAGGAACATTTCACCCTTGATAACAAGGAACAGCAGAGCTTAAGCCGTCTGGAGGATGCTGGGTGTGGGGAAGAGAAGAAAAAGGGGACTACTCTGCTTAACACAACTGAGGTAGAAGGGTGTCGGCAGTGCAGGGAAGGAATGTCACTATTCTTCAGGCCATAGAACGTCACCAAAGAGAAACAGTCCTCTCCTCAGGCCCTCCAAGTCCCCTCTGCCAGGTATAATCCATATGGGAGTTCCCATTCCTCGCTGTAGTGGACACAGTCTGTCAGACACCATTGGAGAATTGAACTACCGATGTGCCCCTGCTGGTCCGTGTGCCTGCCTTCACTTTCAGACTCAGAAACATGAACTAGTGAAGGACTGCCGGGGACATGAAAGACACAGTAGGCTCCTCCAGAGCCAGCCCCGGGCTGGAGGAGATCTACATTCCAGACCCATCCCCAAAGTACAGCATTCACCCTAATCACTGGAGCAAAACCAGGGCCACCCAGACCCAGCCTCAACCCTTCTCCGTGGACCGCTGGCAAAGATTTTCCTCTCAGTGTGGCAAACTCTACATGGGGCTCACGAAGTATAAGCAAGAAATATAAATGCAAATGGGACATTCTAGGCAGGAATTGCTGTTCTTATCCTCATGTTCTCCTCCCCCTAGGGCTTCTAAAGGCCCCACCCAATAGATTGACAAGCACCCAGCAGTAGTTCTAGGCTGTGGATGGAGAAAAAAGTCTATGGAGCAGGAGAGAAGGTCAACCGAATAATCTAATGTTTGAGAGACAAGGAGTGTACCCCAATCACTACAAATGCATTCCGGGGCAGCCTCACCATTAATTCTAATCGTACATGTGTACCGCTTCCACCCACAATATGCCCACAGGGCCGGGTGGTGGGGCATCAGATTAACAGATTCATCAGGAGCCTCTAGTCTGGCATGCAGGGATGAAAGGGATGTGGGATATTTGCCTCCTTTGTAATAGACTTTGCTCGCTAGTTTATGTCAACTTGTTACAAGGTAGAGACATCTGAGGAGGAAAGAGCCTAAGTTGAGAAACTGCCTAGTAATACTGGGCCATAAGCAAGCTGTAGACTATTTTCAAATTACTGATTGATGTGGGAGCACCCAGCACATTGTGGGTAGTGCCAACCTGGCCTGGTGGTTATGAATTCTGTAAGAAAGCAGGCTTAGCAAGCCATGAGGAGCAAGCCAGTAAGCAGCACCCTTCCATGGCCTCTGTATCAGTTCCTGCCTTCAGGTTCTCACTCAAGTTGAGTTCCTGCCTTGGTTCTCCCTCATGGACTGTGATTCAGGATAGGTAAGTTAAAGAAACTTTCCTCCTCAAGTTGTTTTTGGTCACAGTGTCTCATCCCATCAATAGAAACCCTAACAAAGATGTTGGGTCCATGGATGTCATTCTAAGATAGGGACAAACCACCAAAGTTTAGTAAACCAGAAGCAAACTTTATTCCGGGAAAAAAATAAAAAAATAAATCTCCATGGGGCACAAAAATCTTATCAGCTAGCTGAGACCACAGCCAGAGATGGATTTGTAAGGCTGTGGCAAAGGGCAGCTGTCAAACTCTCCCTTTTTAGATTAAGAAACAACAAGCATTAGGCAGTAACAAAGGAATTTTTACAATCTTGAGGTGAAACTTAGACACAAATTGCCCTTCTTTGCTATTTCCATTAACAGGGTTTTTCAGTTAAACTAGTATTTGTATTTAGCCCATTGTCTTTCCCTGGCATTCCTTGATAGTGTTTACCAAGGCTCCACACTCCCCTGACACTGCCAGTTTCACATGGCCAGGAAGGGTATGGGACAATATAAAACAAAAAAGATCAAAAGTCACGTACATTCCATCATTTAACAGTTAACTCAGCTCACATCAGTTGCTGGTCATGAGTAGCCAGGGCTTATCTAAAAGCTGGTCCTCAGTTTGCAGAGTGACCCTAAGTTTGCAGAGACAGCTTCAGCCTCGTAAATAGAACTATGGGTTGTAAAGTGAGTAACCCACTGTTAATAGTTAATCCTTAAGCTGCTGAGAAAGCTGTAGACAGTCTGCTCTCAGTCTCCTAGGCTTACAACTTTTTATTTCTTTATTTCTCTATTCTTATTTCCAGAATCTACATTTTTTATGTTCTTATTTTTGGATTCTACAAGAGATAGAGATTGGTACCAGAATTGAGGAGCCTGGTAAACCCAATGGATTCCATGACTGTGGGCCCACTGCTGCTCTTCTCTGGCTGGGAAGTGAGCTCTTAGTCAGGAGCAATTCTGTGCGTAATACCATGATTGTGGGTAAGGCGTTCTGTAAGTCCATGGATGGTGGTTTTGGCAGAATCATTACATGCAGGAAAGGCAAATCCATAACCAGAGTAAGTACCTAATCCAGTAAGGACACAGCATTGCCCTTTATTGTCCTTTATTGTGAATGAGGTTGCCCAGGTCAGTGGCTGGTCACCCTGGGGAATGGTGCCATATCTGGGCTCGGTGTTGGCATCTGCTATTGGCATATCTGGCACTCAGTAACAGCTGTAGCCCTGTCAACCCTGGCAAGTGCAAGTCCATCTCTGTCACCATGATCAAGCTGGAAACAATCACAATGTCCCTCGAGGGACGAGGGCTAGTTCAGTTCCAGTGCTTGCCCTGAATTCCTAAAGGTCAGGTGAAAAAAACTGGGCATGTTGTCACACACCTGTCACCCAGCCTTGGGGAGATGGAGACGGGTAAATTCTGGGGCTTCCTGGCTAACCAACTTAGTCTGGTTGGCAAGTTTCAGAGCAATGAGAGACTCTGTCTCCAAAGAAAAATGGGCAGTGATTAAAGAATAGCATTCATGAATGTTCTCTGGCTTCTTTCCACCATCACAAACTCAAGCATATCCCTTATGTGTGTGCACACATGCACGCACACATATACCCACACACATTATAGGCCCCTACTGGCTCTTTCTGGCAGCACCCCCTTGTCTATATCTATATATCTATATCTATATCTATCTATCTATCTATCTATCTATCTATCTATCTATCTATCTATCTATCTATATAGTTTGAAACACTGGATTTTTGATCAATCACATGGGAGAATCCAGTGGGGACTGTGTGAGTTGGTTTCACTCTGAAGGCAGTTGAAGGCAATTGGCAGGCGTTGGCCATCTTAGGCCCCCTTAGTCTTCCTAGACTTGGTCTTGGTCCTTTAAGAGGTGAGACTGGAGCCTCTTTTCCCCTTCTTGTTCCTTGACCAGGAGGGAGCCCATCTGCAAAAGGGTTTTGTGAAATGCAAACACTTCATTCAAATGTAAATTACAACCTTTGCCTTCAACTCCAGGAGACTTTCTACTTTTAACTTTTACTATAAGAAACTTCAAACTATGTTATATTAAAAAAAGAACATAATAAGCCCTTAATGGTCCCCAGAAACCCAGCTTCTAAAATTGTATTCATACCCTCAGCCTCTGTCTCACAGAGGATGATTTTTAATGTGTGGTTCATACATATTTCAGTATGTAGCTGTAAAAGGCAAAGAATTCTTAAAATTGTAACAGCACTATTATCTTACCTCAAATAATTATGCTATTCCTATACATCAAGCACCTGATCCCCATTTACAGATACAAAATGAAATGTTTTGCAATGAACGAATGAAAGCAACATTCTCACATTTTAACAACCAGGCCTTGACCTTTTGGAGCCTGACCCTCAGTGACCCATGATGCCTCATATAACTTACTAACTCAGGGAACCTTGCACAAGAAAATTAGCTAATTCTGTAAGCCTTGTTACTCAACAAGCTCAATCTGCCCAGTGGGATACGGTTCAGGCTGGAGGCTGTCCATTCCGCTTGGGGAGAATAAGACCACTGCCACAACTTCTGGGCTGAACTGGAAAGAAGCTTCATTTATCACTGGCCAGGAGCATATCTGGGACTCCCAGAGAACAGTGGTGAACTACACTACTCAGGAGCTGATAAAGGCAAAATCCACAAGGCTACGTGCTTCCTACTTTAGGCTAATCAGGGGCAAGCAAACATCTTGATGTACTTCCGGCCTACTCACCTCCTGCATCCTGTGCAGTTGGAACAACCAAGCTTGTCTACAGAGGTAAAATTCCATGGCTTGTTACTTTACATGAACAGCTCCCAGTGTCTCAGGAAGTTATCTGTCTGTCCCTGGGCAAGTGGGGCTTACAGGTTAGAGGTGTTTCTGCTTTATAGCTCTCCTAAGTGCAGTAACAAACTTAAAATATAACTTTAGTTATCACAGAAGCCATGAGGATAAGGCAGAGGAACTCCCCTGCCCCAAACATATCCTCTCAACTGTTATACAAAACAAAACCAAAAAACCTCTCCCTTCCTCTCAGTAGTGGGCTTCCCTTTGGGCATTCACCTGTTGCTTTTTTTTTTACAGTGTATTTCAATAAATTCTCTCTTTGTCTGCTGGTGTCTTGGTGAAATCTTTCACCACTAATGTCACCAACCTTCCATGTGACATTTCTCACAGTAGTATTCACAAGGTTCTCATTATTTTATTGTTTGTTCAGTTTTGAGCCCAAATGTCACCCAAGTCCAGTTGATTTGTTAAACCCAACCACTCAGGACCAGAAGGTGTCTTGATAAAAAAGGGCCTAGAAATTCTTTTACAGCACACAGAAGCATAGCACTAGAGACTTCCTAGTCTCCAGAACAAGGAGAATAAAAATTTTAATTGTTCAGTCGTTGAGGGGGGAGTTACATGGCATTATCCTCATGGTCTGACTGCCACGATCCTGTGGGTGGGGGGACCTCTCCTTGTCTTGTTGAGTAACAGGTTGCTTTAGTTGGTTTTTCTTGAGCCCAGTCGTTTGTGCAAGGTTCTCTGAGTTGTTAGGGGTTAGGCTCCAGATATCTGTGTGAGGCATAGGTCATTGCAGGTCAGGCTCCTAATAAACAGAGTTTGATTGGAAATGTAATTTTTGGCAATTTTGTTTCCATAAGTAAGGGTTGGATGGATGATATATAGATGGTAGCCATAAAATCGACCAGGTCCTGGAATGGGTTCTCTGAATATCCGACAGCAGGGTTATTAGGTAATAGTTGGCAATGTAAATTAGACTTAAAACTCAGCGTTTTTAAATTAACATTGGAAAAAGAAATCTCTGCTTGCATGGAGACTTCAGTGAGAGAGGCGGGATCCTGTGACGCTAAGAAAGCTTGGGGACAGCAGATCTAGGCAGGGTACTTGCTGCTCCTTGGTTGGTTGGGTATAGGCAGACAGTTATGGTGCCTGCATGGTTATCATTCTGGGGCTTAAGTCAAAGATTCAACATGAAATTAAGAATAAAGAGTCTATTTTCTCCTTGGCCCAAGGCTGTAAGTTGTCTGGCTTCTCTCGTTTCTGCTCCATTCCATCCTCAGGCCGTGTTACTAAGTTTAGCACATCTCGTCATTTTTCCCTTCCTGGCTTCAGTTAATCTGTCTACTCAGTCTTTCATGGTAAGATCTGCCTCTGTATCTGACTCTTCCTTGTCATTCAGTTATGGCAGAAGCTAGGTTGATCACCCTGTAAACATCCCTTAACCAGGATCTTCTGCAGGTGCCCTCCTGGTTTTTCAAAAATTAAATTAAATTTAGGCAATTTATATAGTCACAGAAAAATTGGGAGACTAGTACAGGGCATTCCTACATAGGTCATTCTGTTTCCCCATCAATATCTTAAATTAGTATAGTATAGTTCTTAACACAATGAGCCAGTTTGGAAGCATTATTATTCACCAAAGTGTTATTCAGATTCCCCTGTCTGCTATCTTTGTTCCTGGATGCTCTTTTTTACATTCCACAGGCAGTGGAAATTTCCATCTTTATTTTATGATTGCTATAAAAATCCCATGCTGAAATTCTAACCCTTTGTTGGTGTTTGGGGGTGGGGTCCTTTGGGAGGGGACCAGATGGTAACACTGGAGCCTTCATGAATAGCACTAGGGACTTTACAGGAGACTACAAGTTGGTCTATGAATCAGGAACTGGAACCTCACTAGACACCAAGTCTGCCAGCCCCTTCATCTTAGACTTCTATGTCTCCAGAACTGTGAGAAATAAGTTTTAGTTGTCCGTAAGCCATCCAGTCTAGGCCATTTTGATCCTGCAACTCCAAAGAGCTAAGATTACGCCTTGACAGTTTTGAAGTTTGCCGGGCAACTACGTAATGACCTCCCTCTGCTGAGACTGGCTGGGTGCTTTCCTCACGCTTCAGGTCAGAACACTCTCTTTTGATGGGGAAGGCCACACGCAAAAGAGCGGTGCTCACCACCTCACCTTGGTTGCGCTCTGTCACTGGGACACACCCATGCAGACGCTGCTCTTAGTTGTCAGGCCGTTGTTGGTCAAGTCCTCCCAAAGCTGCCAAGTTGCTCTGTGGCTCTCCTCTCTTTATACTGTCTGCTCGTGGGAAGGAAGTCACGATTCAGCTATGCTCTACCTGAGAACAAAATAACTTGGAAAATGACCTCTAATTTCTCCACTTGGAGGATTCTTTGCCTACTGTGTTCCATATCAGTTCAGGGGTATGGTCATTGATTTTCTGCTTTGCAATATAAATTAACAAACCAAAAGTGAAGCTGCTTTAATTTGTTGCTGAAGTTGTTTCTGCTTTGGAAACTCTTCCAGCAGTGGCGGTGACTTCCTTTCTTTCATACGACAACAGTGTGGGGTTTCTTCTTACATTTTTGCTCTTCTTTTTCTTTTGGGGTGTGGCGGGGTGAGCTTCTTTCCTGATATCACAAGATGGTTGATGTTCATTTGTACACTCACTGAGCTTGCCTGGAAGCCAAAGAGTAAAACAGCCGCACTGGTCAGCCTTACAGACTAGTCAGTGGTGACACACCCCTTTAATCCCAGTAGCCACACTAGTTGTCATAGAAACCGGGCAGTAGTGGTGTATGCCTTTAATTCCAGCCCCAGAGAAGAATGTAAGACAGGAGGAGACAGCTCTCAGCCACAGTCTCATTCTGAGAATTCCTGGAGACAGGATTACCATTTCAGACTGAGGTAGAGGTAAGAGACAGTGGCTGGCTCTCTTGCTTTTCTGACCTTCAGGTTGAACCTCAATATCTGTCTCTGGGTTTTCATTAATCGTGCTACAGAACATTGTTTTCTTTGTTGGGATATGATGTTATAAGCAACATCTGGGCCCTAAGAGGGTTGTTATCCTCAGGAATCATTGCCTCTGTGGGCCTCTTAACTCATAGAACAACAACAAAGTAAGATGTTTATTAATCCTTGAGTGTAGACATTCCCACAAATGCTTCTATGTTTGATGCCTGTAGGTTTACACAGGCCAAACATAAACTTACAAACTCATATCAAGCTTTAACCTGTTATTATAATCATAATGCTATCTTTGGGATGTTTTGGAGGTAGTCTTTTGAGTTATTATAGATTGGACCAAGATTCACACTTCATTTTATAGTAGTGGTAATCATAAACCTGATGTAAGAATCTTACGCACCATAATTCTTAACACTCTGCTTGCATGAGGTTCTGGGATAACTCCCTACAATATTGTAGCCCTGAGAGGAGTCCATTGAATGCGGAGAGCTCTGGTGCTTAATAAAAGGAATCCCACAACTAGCTCAGAACTAAGAAATATACAGGTATTTATTAATAGATAAAACTTACAAATCAGGATTCTCTGTGTGAACGATAGATAAAGATGAGATCCAAACAAACTGAACCAACAAAACCGGGGTCCGGGGGAAAGGCAGGGAGGAAGAGGGCCGGACGCTCTTCTGCATCCAGGTAGTCTATGAGGCCACGCTCCAGTAGGCGGGTAGTTGTTAGCTATACACCTTCCCACAGCAGTCCATTTTCTTTCTAAACAGAGGGGCAATGTGTAATTTATTTCTCTGTCTTCTAAAAATAATCATTTGGAGCACCTATCATCTTCCAAGAATAGTCATGGTGTTACTTTTTGACTCTGGACGGCTATCCACATGGAACAGCTCTGGGCATCTCCCTCCAGCCCCGACGACTAGGGAAGGTGGTTCTGTGTGACAGGGTAGGGGACGGGAATGCAGGGACAGGACAGATGCAAAGCGTCATCTGAAAGACACGGTGCCCAAGTTTGCTCTCCTGTTGCTGTAATAAACACTGTCATCAAAAGCAACTTGCGGAGGGAAGGGCTCGTTTGGATTATATGGTCCCGGTTACAGTTGCCACTGGGAGAAGTCAGGACAGGAAGTCAGGAAGAAACCACGGAGGACAACAAAGCTGCTTCTTCATCTCGGTGGTTTCACAAACGATGTGATTTTTAAAGCCAGGTTGGGAAGAATCTCCAGCCAATAAAATGCCTGTCTTAACAAGCATGAAGATCTGAGTCTGGATCGCCGGCACCCACACAGAAGCTGGGAGCGTGGACATCCTGTAGCCCTGAACTGGAGTGGGAGGGTCCCCAGCGCTCACTGACCAGCCATTCTAGATAGCCAGTGAGCTCAGCGTTCAGCGTCAGACACTTTCTCAAAAATAAGGGAGAGTGCAGTAGAGGAAGACACACAGCATTGACCTCTGGCCTCCCTGCACATGTGAACATGTGCCTGCATGTCTTATACACACACAAATAATTACACATACCTACATTAACACACGCACACACGCAAACAACAGCAACAAAAACCCACCATGCCCCCTTAATACCCCATGAAAATTTTCTTGCAGTTGGTCTGGGGTATGATCCTGGGATTAGAAGTTGTCAAAAGGGTTTTATAGGCCTTTTGCCAGATGACGCTAATGTTTAACCAGGCTATTTGCCAATCCCTTGAACTTTAGCCAGAGGATGGCAATTGTATAACACTCATCACCTCACCATGCTACGACTTTGTCATATCCACAGTCAGCGCCCCCCCCCCCCCATCTAACTGTGACCTGTGGCATATCCATATACCCTGTGTACCAGGCTCCACACCACTGCCCAGAGCCCAGGGCCAATGCACTTGCTTGTTGTTACCATACTTATCATTGGCCTCTTCCCTTCCCGTCCCAAAAGTGTTATCACCCAAGACGAAACCTGTCCTGGCGCTGACCCTGCTCCCCATTTATATTTACTTAGTCCCCACATTTCCAGGACTCAACACTTGCTGCACCATCTCTCCTTTTCCCCCATTGCCCTAGGGCAGGCATAGTCTCAGAAGCCAGACTACCTCCCTCTTAACCCTAGTTTCCAGAAGAACCCAAAGGCAATTTCCTGAACACTGCGTCGTTCCTTCAGCTGCCGGGACTCCTGAGTGAATAAATTTCTGCTCTGGCTCCAAAGCCTGCTCCTCCTAGCCCTCCAGATGGCCACTTGAGCCTGTATCCACCAAGCTTCAGCTCAGGGGCCTAAGGGCCAATCCTGAGGAGGCTTTCAGTTTCTCCGAAAGCCCTTAGTATCTTTGGCTCAGCCTGAGAGCCCCATCCTGATTGGCTGTTGCCGGGGTCTCGCGAAGCTCCGCCCCGAGGAGCTGTCCTCTGCGGGAACCCGGAAGTGCGAGCCTGGAGATGGCGGGGGATCGGAAAGTGGAGCTCAGCGAGGCCCTGGCGCTGGGTCAGGGCTGGCGCCACGCCTGCCACGCGCTGCTCTACGCGCCCGACCCTCGCAAGCTGTTCGGCCGCTTCCCGTTGCGCTTCGCCGTGCTGGTGAGGACGCGGCATGCCGGCCTGCTCCCCGCCCCGCTGCCCGCGCGTCCCGGCCAACCATCGTCCCTCTCCTCCCCCAGATGCAGATGCGCTTCGACGGGCGCCTAGGCTTCCCCGGCGGCTTCGTGGACGCGCAGGACAGCAGCCTGGAGGACGGGCTGAATCGTGAACTGCGCGAGGAACTGGGCGACGCGGTGGCCGCCTTCCGCGTGGAGCGCTCCGACTATCGGAGCTCACACCTCATGGACGGACAGCGCGTGGTGGCCCATTTCTATGCCAAGCGCCTGACGCCGGAGCAGCTGCAGGCGGTGGAAGCCAGGGCACCTCAAGCCAAGGACCACGGGCTGGAGGTGGGACCAGCCTGGGACCCTCTCCCATGTCTCTCACCGAAGAAAGCCACTGGGTGGAGATTTTGACATGGCATTCACTCTCTCAAGTGGCATGAACTAGTTGGGATCGTGGTCATTTCCAGGCTGGATAACACCACCAACTTGGTCTCCCTTAGTAACTTTTGCAGAGAGATTTCTAGAACACACACGCAAGGCTTTCTTCTGCTCTGTATGCTAATACTCAGGACACTCCAAAGCTTGACCTTGGGCCCTTATTTTCCTTTAGCAGGAGGTGTGCCAGTGATCCTAGTGCTAGGGAAAGGTGTGTGTGTAGGTGACTGTCCAACTGCGGGTGGGGACAATATTGAAACAGGTTACCCTGCGTACTTTGGCAGTGTGTAGACCGAACAGTCTCTCGGAATCAATCACTGGTTGAGTGAGGAGGTCAGAGGAAGATTTGGATATTTTGCCTTTTTCTTGATCACCCAAGTGACACCTAGACAGTTGTGTAAGTTCTGTGATTGGACATACTGCTACAGCCATGCCTGGCCCCTGGAGGCAGTAACCAGCGAGGATGAGGGAGAAGATGGAGCAGGATTAGCATGGGTGGAGCTCAGTACCCAGCATGCATCATTTGTAAGCTTTCCTGAGGTGGGATTATTGGGCCCGGTTCTATCTGGTTGTTAGGTTAGATCTCCACTCCGGAGAGCTCTGTTACATGGTAGGTAAGGGAATGTGTTGAGATACTTGAAATACCGCATGCTGCCTGTCTGCTTTTCGTAGGTCCTGGGCCTGGTGCGGGTGCCTCTGTACATCCTTCGTGATGGTGTGGGAGGCCTGCCCACCTTCCTGGAGAATTCCTTCATTGGTGCTGCCCGGGAGCAGCTACTAGAAGCCCTTCAGGACTTGGAACTTGTGAATCCTGGCACTATTGCAAACCTCAAGAACCCAGCTTCTAAGTAGAAGCTGCCCACCATGGACCCATGGAAGCCAAGATGAGGGCTTTGGTATAAGGGAAGGAGGGAGGGAGGGAGAGGCAAATATTTTCTCTTTGGGGGCTGAGAGGTGAAAGTTGATATAAGATTAAAGGCAGAGGTGTGTTTTCCACAGAGGACCTTGTCTGATGGCATTAGGGATCAAAGGCCTTGGTTGTATCTGAGTCCCTCCTTATACATGGATAAACAGCCTGGAAGCTCCAGGTATGTACACGTGCAATCTGTGATCACACAGCTGGCACACTCTCGTCTGTCCAGTTTAACCGTGATGTGGCATTAGGCACATCCAACTACTTCCTGGTAAATGATGGTAGGGTTTGGGTTCTTCCCCACCCGCTGCAAGGGCTGCGGTCCAGGATCCAGCCCAGCCCATTCTTGTTAGGGAAGCAGAGAAGGGGGTTTCTCCCTGAGGGTGGGGCGTGGGGGTTACCTGAGGCCCAAGCAAAGGTGTTGCTTTCAGAAAGTCGGGTAAGGCCCTAAGCAGCCCTGCACTCTTCCCCAAATGCTGAGGGTTGGCACATGGCAGGGAATTCTTGGGCTGAACCTAGACCTGAGACTCCAGTCCTGATGCCTTTCTTCCAGTATGTTCATCTTTCAGCTCCCTTTATTTCTGTCTAGCCTGCCCTGCCAAAAACAGTCATCCAAAAAGGCAGGCTGGGGCTCTGTTCCCTCCAGTTCTTTCAACAGATAGGGGTTAATTAACTCCTGCTCGGTGGCAGGTATGGCAACTGAAATGGAGGCCCGTTACTCTTGTCCTCCAGACTTCTAAGTGAGGAGTAGGCACATCGCATCATACATAAATAGCACTACATGGTAAATACTATAAGCTTTGTCTGGCACATGGTGTTCAGGAACCCTTTAACTCTGTCATATCAAACTTACTCGCATGATACGTGGTTTGTGTTGTTGTGTCCCAATAAAGCACTGATGAAAAAGCAGGTGTCAGACTAGACCATAGCTCTGTGACGGCTCTGCTGGGAAAGCTAGGTTACTGCTTGCGGTACCCATATGTGCACATGTTTACAAGGGAGTAAATGATGGAGCGGGTATGGTTCGGTTGACATTCTTTTACTTGGGTTGGTCCCGAATGGCCCTGGTAGAGAACATTAGGCAGAAAGAAGAGAGGGCTAATCACAAAGAAATCTGGAAAGAAGTGTCTAAAAGGGCATGTGTGATGGGCCTGCAGTGGGAAGATCTTGTCGGAACGTCCCCAGCACGTACTTCCCAATCACGATCTTGCAACGTGTTTCACAGTCAAGTAACTTATTTATTTCAAGACCATTCCTGTGACTGACGTGTATCTTTTGAAAATTCTCAGTGGGGGCTGGGGATATAGCTCATGTAGCTTTGCCTAGCATGCATGCAACCCCGTGTCTAAACCCTGGCATTGCATAAATAACACCTGTAACCCCAGTGCTCAGGCAGGAGGATCAGAAATTCAAGATCATCCTTGGCTACAAGGCTAGCCTTCAGTCCGTGACAACCTACCAAGACAACAAAAGTCTAGATAGTATTAAACTGGTAGATAAGGCCTGTCAAGAGAATTCAAGGTAGCTTCATTTATAGATCTGACACCTTAGTAGAGATGGTTCAAAGGCTCGGCTTGCCTGGGACCAAAGCACCTGTATGGTGATCTAGTTAGATGAGATTCCTCCATAACACGATGCCCAGAGAAGGGTACCAAGAGCCTAGGGTAGAAGCTGCAGGATAGTCTTTTAATACTATAGTCAAGGGTTGGGGATTACACTCCTTCTCTTGCTGGTGGTATAAGGGGGAAGTGATAAAGGATCTGCCACCAACGTTGGCAAGAGCCTAGTGTAGAACAGAATAGGGTCACTATAACTAGACATCAGGAAGCAATGGGAGGCTGTGCTTCAGAGGTGGCAGTGCTTTTGGTACAAGATCATACAGGCATGGGCATGGCCAAGTGCATGTTTCAGGCAAGTCACTTCTGGAGTGGATCTGAAATTGGACACAGGTTTTCATGGGAGAGGATGGTGACCTTGATCAGTGCTGGGCAGTGAAGGTGTACTCAGACAGGCATGGGAGGTAGGAGGGGGTCATGGTGTTATCTGATAGAGCCTGGTTGTCTGGTTGTTGGAAGAAAGCAGGGGTTGCAAAGATGGCTTTAAATTTTGAACTACAAGGTGTTCATGTTGTGGATGAAGACAAAACCCAGTGGATAGGGGAACAGGTTTGAAGACATGGAGACATAACATCTGTGAGTTAACTCAGTAGACAGCATGAAAACTATTTTGAGATTATCGGTAGAGAAAAGAAGTGGGCAGGTCAAAGCCCTGAGGTTTGAGAGGACGGGTAGGACATGGTAAAGGAGACAAGGAACAAGGGGGAAAGATGAATGAACAAACTCAACATTTCTAGATGCTTCAGAGAATTTTAGTGACTTATCTCAGAGAAGTCCATTGGACTGAGCATCAAAGCTTTTGATGGCTTTGCTGGAAGCAGTAAGTAGTGTCAGGGAATGTGAAGGTAGAGGACTGACAACACACTTCCGAGGCAGGGTTGAGCTGTGAGGTGTTCAATTTAAAGGAGAAACCACCCTATACGTTCAGAGTTCATTTCTATAGCTGGTTGCTAGAGTGGGAAGTCAGGCATTCTCTTGGGGTGGGCAGGGGGGGTGCTGTACATGCATCCCTGTTTCCCTTCCTACCTATGATGAGGCGACTGATTGCCAGCATGATTGGGTTGTGAGATGCCTATGGGATTAGTAAAGGACACCTAGGTATGGCTGTGAGATTGTTTCCAGAAAGATCATGATAGCCTTGACCTACTCGATGGTATAATCTCTTGATGGATTCAAAACTGGAATAAACTGTTGGCAGTTAGTGGAACTGTAAGAGGTGTGGCCTGGTTGTAAGAAGTGGGACTTTGGAGCTATATATAGCCTGCCTGGTGTTGGCCCAATCTTGTTTCTCTTCTTTTTTTTTCTGGTCACCATGAGTTGACCATTTTTTTCTCTACTATATCCTTTCCTACACTGTTTCTGTTTTGCCTTGGGCCTCAGATCAATGCAAGAAGCCAGGCATGAACTGAAGCCTTTGAAAAGATGAGTTGAAATTAATCCTTCCCCTTAAAAACATTTCCAAACGTTGACAAAAGAACTGGCTACCATACTAGTCAGTGTTCAGAAACTCATATGGAGACACCCACCACAGTGCTAGGCTTATTTCAGGGAGGAATAAGGGGAGAGGTTGCAGTGGTGGGCTGTGAGGCTTAGAGTCTAGTCTGGGTAAGATGGGCACAAAGAGACAGTTGTCTTGAGCATGATCATTGAGTCATCTTAATGAGGTAGGGACCAGGAAGTGGATCTCAGACAGCGAGAGGCACTTGTGTCTGGGGAGCTGAAGTGAACTCAGGGATAGTTAAGGACCAAGTGAGAACACAGGATGACTGGCCAGACGTGGGAGACAGCTGTTAAGGGGTGACACCTTGGGCTGGAGAGGCAGAGAGTCGGGTGAGCTACCAAGTGTATTTGAAGCCAGAAGTGGACACACGGTAGAGACGAGGTGTACATCAGGAGCCAGCATCCTTGGTGACTAAGAAATGACCAGAGCTGACAGAAGGACAGTGCGGACATGCCAACATATGGTCTCCTAGGTCAGTAACACTTGAAAATGGGGAAGCTGGACAAAGCACTGGGAAGCAATGCAGAGTCACGTAGACGCCAGCCACCGGATGGGTTGAATGGTGGAGAGAAGCCGTAGCGATCCCACTGTTCCTACAGGGCTGTGGTGTTAACTCTTCCTCAGGAGACAAACGTCTACTCACTCCAGACTGGGCACCAACAAAACACCAAATACCAAGTACACCCAAGTCTAGCTTTGCAAACCAATAGATTTATCATGCCTACTTAGAGAAGCATGTAGTTTTACTTTCTCGTCAGGACTACCAGACCCCAAATAATGACACAGAGACTTCTTATTAATTATGAAAGCTTGGCCTTTAGTCTTATCCCACTAGCTTTTATAATTAAAATTAACCTGTTTCTATTTTGTCATGTTGTAGTAACAGGGGCTGCTGGGCTGCGTCCCCAGCACCCGGCCGCCCACATGGCTAGCTTTGTACCCGAAATAATTACACAGAAACGGTATTCATTTAAAGACTGCCTGGCCCGTTATCTGTAGCCTCTTATTGGCTAGCTCTTACATATCGATCTAACCCATTTCTAGTATCCCTGTAACACCATGAGGTGCACTTACCAGGGAGGATCTTAACCTGCGTCTGGCTGGAGTGGGAGCATCATGGCGACTCTCTGACTCAGCTTCTTTCTCCCCCAATCCTGTTCTGTTTACTCCACCCATCTAAGGGTTGGCCTATCAAATGGGCCTAGGCAGTTTCTTTATTAGTTAACCAATGAAAGCAACAGATAAGATACAAGACCCACCTCCATCATTTCCCCTTTTTCTGTTTAAACAAAAAAGAAAGGCTTTAACTTTAACAGTAAAAATAAAGTTCTAAGGCTTCCTTGGCGCCAATGTGGACTTGCTGTGTGCCTGAAACTGTGCTCAGCTCAGGAGCACCAAAAGGCTCTGAGGCAGGAGCGGCTGCTCCATGCTGAACTGTGCTGACCTCAGGCAGGAACTACCGTAATTACTGTGATAACAGCGCAGTTAAGGTTTAGACTGGGCAGGACACAGGCATTACCATATTACTTGTACATGGTGCAACTTAAGTTTTTAAGAACTGCTTAACATTTTAAGAAATGCTCCTGGATAGTAAAAAAAAAAAATGTTACAGATTCACAATAAAACAGATTCAGACATAAAAGATCACACTGTTGGATGAATGTACGTAGGCTTGAGAGAGAAAAAAATATATATAGAGAGAGACAGAGAATAAAGTTAATGCCTTAAAAAAGGGTAAAGTCTTTAAAGAGACAGAGTTCAGATAATAATAGATTAAAAGAAATAAAGAAAAATAAGCCACGTAAAAATGGAAAATTCACAGAGAGTCTGGATTCTTTGTATTATGTTTTCTTTAAAATTTTTGACTATGAAGGAGCTAAGTACAGAGAGACATTTCATTACATGGGCTGCCAAGCTAAACCAAAATAAATTTCATGAGGGTATTATGACTTCAGAATTTGGGTCTAAGGACATGATGCTTTGGAAAGGGTCTCCTTTTGTTTTCACAGAGACTGTGACCCTCTGGATTGCATCTATTCCAATTTGGTATGATAGACCTCGCCCTCCTGAAAGGTTGCTGTGAACATCTTCAAAAAATTTACTT
Organism: Neodon shergylaensis; assembly: GCA_025134845.1. Classification (NCBI taxonomy): domain Eukaryota; kingdom Metazoa; phylum Chordata; class Mammalia; order Rodentia; family Cricetidae; genus Neodon; species Neodon shergylaensis. The sequence goes on along the minus strand of JABTXL010012687.1, from coordinate 6,021,731 downwards.
CACTCAACTGCCAACTGAGATGAACCTGGCACACAGGTTACCCCATGAAAGATATGATTAACAGCGCCCCCATTCAGCAGGAAGCAGTTTGGAGAGAAAAAACTCCGCCCATGTTCCCAAATATTGTTTATAAATATGCTTTTACATTTAAAGGGGGATATGATATAGATATGAATAATTTGCATTGGTATGGATTTTAAGGTCAATTTTGTTATATGTATATGTATTTCTGATATTGATTAAGGTATTGTGATTGTGTAGTTCATTTTAAAATGTAATGTATAATTAGGAAATATAGGTTGTTAATGGATAATAGTCAAGCTTGTAGTCATGTTAGTTAGATTTTCTAGATATATAGAGATATATTTCAGTAGGATAGGCATTCTTCATATCTTTCAAAGACTGCAGAATATGGCATTTAAATGTTTTAATAACTTAGTACTTTTCATGACAATGAGACACTCTGCTCCTGGCAACACCAATCTACTTCAAGAGGAAGATGGGCATCGAAGAGGATTCTTACGGAGTTTGATAGCCATTTGGGCAAGAAACTGCTCTTGCCTGGACTATTGCGTAAACTGGACACAGAGAACCCGCAGAGAGAGGACTACTGAACTTGCCTAAAGGTGAGATGATCTTTCGGGGTTCCTGATTCATGAAGGAGTCTGCGAGACATTCTTCAGGACAAGCAGATAGTGACTGCCTTTGAAATTTCCTGCTTTGTGGAAATGTCTGCTGGAAACTATGGGCCTGTAGGCCGAAGATGGATGCCCCAACGGTACTGAGAAATTTTGGATGACTGTCCAGGCAATGAGATGTCTCTGTCATTTCTAGAGTTTTGGATTTCTTGTTTGCTTGGGTAATATTGTATCTTTCTGGAGTCTTTCATGGAGTTAAGAATAGTTAGTTATAGTTATACTTTTCCTTAGTTATGATAAAGATTATTGTAATTTTTACTTGATAACTGTTTTGTTATATGTAATTTTGCTATGTTAAAGTTAAAGCCTTTCCTTTTTGTTTAAACAGAAAAAGGGGAAGTGATGTGGGAGTGTCATATATCAATCTGTTGATTTCATTGGTTAAGTAATAAAGGAACTGCTTGGCCCTCATAGGTTAAAACATAGGTGGGAGGAATAAACAGAATAGCATACTGGGAGGAAGAGGAAGTGAGGTCAGACTCGACAAGCTCTGCTCTCTGGAGCAGAGAAGCCATGCTCCAGTCTCCCGGACAGACATGCGATGAAGCTCCGACCCAGCATGGACGTAGGCTAGAATCTTCCCGGTAAGCGCACCTTGGGGTGCTTACACACATTATTAGAAATGGGCTAGTCCAGGTGCGAGAGTTAGCCCAGAAGAGGCTAGATAGAAATGGGCCAAGCAGTATTTAAATGAATACAGTTTGTGTGTTGTTATTTCGGGGCATAAGCTAAGCTAGCAGGCGGCTGGGGTGCTGGGGACGGAGCCCCGGCCACCCATATTTCAACATCATGTGTGTCTTTTACCTTTCCGTTCTGTATGTCTGCTCCATTCTGTGTGCCCGCATCTCACTGGTTTCTCCCACCATGCCAAATCTTCTTCCCAGCCTTCCTCTCTTTTCCAGGAAGTCCCGCCTATTTTCTCCTGCCTAGCCATTCAGCTTTTTCTTAAACCTATCAGAAGGCCCCTAGAAAAGACACATCTTCACAGTGTACAAATATTCAGCAACAGGAACATATATGAGGGATTACTTAGAGAAGAGAGAGAGAGAGAGTTTGTGTGTGTGTGTGTGTGTGTGTGTGGAGTGCATTGTGTGTGTGTATGTATTTAAGATTGTAAACTTGACTGAATGTAGAATTACCTTCAAGACAAGCCTCTAGGAGTACCCACGAGTGATTACTTAGATTAGATCCTGAAAACTTGTCTCTACAATGGGTGCATCATCCAGAGGGCTGGACCCTGAACTGAATAAAGCGAGTTGGGTACCAGCATTCATCTCTTTGCTCCCTCATTACGGATGCAGTGTGATCAGCTGTCTCAAGATCCTGCTGCCCCAAGTTTCGTGATGTCATAGACTACACTCTCAAACTGTGAGCCAAGAAAACCTTCTCCCTGCAGTTTCTTTGGTCAGGGTATTTGAACAAACAGGGAGACAAGTATCTGACCCTCCCAAAAAGCTACACTGATAATTATTTTAAAAAATCCTACCTAGCGTGAGCGATTACCTCTCATAGCTGCATACGTGTAGTCTCTCCTTCTGTCAATATTTTATCTCCTGTGTACTCACGCACTCCGAAGACCACATACAGCTAGGGCGGAACCTCATGTAGGTGGGATGGGTATGCAGGAGGGAACAAGTGGCTGGACCCTCAAGTGAGCTTGTAATGACCCTTCCTTCTCCCTCCCTCTATGAGGAAATATCAGTCAGCAATCCGAAACTTGCTGAGGGTCTCCAGTCAATTACTACAATTGCAACTGAAAGAATGAAACCCGTGTAATGCAGAGACACGGCAGTGCCTAGCAAGGACTTCATCACCCTGTCTTTTCTACTAACCTGACCCTGGCTTTGTGTCTATAATTTCTGTCTGGAAGCTAGACACAACTGTCAGCTTGACACAATCTAAAGTCACCTGGGAGAAGGGCTTCTGAGAATGTCTGTGAGGTATTGCCTTAATCATGTTAACAGATGTGGGGCGATTCCTGCGCCCCCACTGCCAAGCCCCTCGTGGATGCCACTGCTTCCCCGACTTGGACTGAACAACAGAGAAAAGTAGCTGAACACTAGCATGTATCCACCCTCTCTTCTGACTGCAGTGTGGCCATCTGCGTCAAGCTCCTTATGCCTTGACTTCCCCATCTTGATAGATTGTACCTTAAATTGTAAGCCAAAATAAACCTTGTCCCCACTTAAGTTGCAGTTATTGGGGTATTTTTTCATGGCAACCAAAAACGAAACTAGGACAGCTCCCCTGCCTTCTCTCAAGAGCACCCCCCTCCCAGGCAGTGGGGTCCTTCACCATCAGCCATCACACTCTTCCATGACCTGGTCCTGGAGATGCCTGCCTGGCAGGATAGAGAGAGGCAGGATAGAGAGAGGCAGGCTAGACTGTACATGTCTCCTCTCCCGTCCTGCTGGGGGATGCTCAGCCAGGGTGGAAAGCACACAGGACTCCCTGTGCCCCTTTAAGCACAGTGCTCTGGGGAGGGAAGAAGATGGGAGCCCCTGCAACCTCCACCCCTGCTCCCAGCAGGCAGGACCTTCAGCTGGGCCCTGGACTTCCTTATCTCAAGCTGGGGGTTGTGATTCCTGGGGAGAGGGTTAATGGAGGGAGCACTTGGCATTAGCTTTGCTCAGATCAGCCAGCACTGTGTCAGCAAAGGCTGTTACTGCTCCTTCCTGGGAAGGAGGGGGCCCTGGTCACCCCACTCTTCCCCTTCCCCCTGACTAACACACATTGATGCCTGTCTCAGCAGAATCAGCAAGAAGTTTCTACTTCTCAACGTTGCATTTTCCCTGTTTGCAGAAATCACTTTCAGACTTCATTTTGTCCTGAGCCCAGGTCCTTGTCAGTTGCCAGGGGTGAGGCAAAGCTGCTGTTTTTTGGCAGGACCATATGGAGAAGGAGGGTGATCTCCTGCCAGTGAACTTTGATGCTGAGGGAGACTGCCTGAAATAGATGGGTCTAGTGGCAAAGGAGGTTCGTCTTACAGAAAACATTCTGTACCCCAACACACACGTGAAACAGAAGAAGTTGTGAAATGGACGAGAACATTTCTCCTGTGATGAAATTTACAGGTGACATTGGAGTTGGAGTCATGTAGAAGATACTCATCAATCGCCCACTCCAAGGAAGAGGAGCAGCAGGCATGAATATGATCAATGCATATTACACGCATGCGTGGGTATGTCATAATCCCTCACTCTATACAGCATCTATGCCCTGGACTAGGAGCTCCCAGGCAGGTGTTCCCACCCTCACAGTCTCCACCCTCTCAGACTACAGAAGGTCACACCTGACAAGACTTATGACATCCTGACACTCACTGACACCCTGCAGTAGTTACAGGGTGTGGATGGAGGCAAAGGTCTATTGAACAGGCGGAGGGCTTTGAACGATCTCATGTTTGAGGGATCTCATGTTAGAGAGTGAAAGAACTAACTCCAGTCGGCTTCAGGGAATGGGATGTGGCGACATCGGGTCTGTTCCACACCACAACAAAGAAAGGACTGTGAATCATAGAAGGGGTGAAGGGCTGGCTTGATCTTGTTACAGAAACAGCTCTTACTTGGGGGATTTAAGGAAAGCATGGAGCTTGGAGGGGGAGGAAGAGGTGAGACACACAGGCAACTCTAAGGGAGGAGTTTAAGGAAACTGATCTGTTTAAAAAAGAAAACTTAATAGAGCCTCAGAAGAACAAAGAGCACCTCAACCCAGGGAGAAGTTCCTCTGGTGCAGACAGGAGAGTGGATGTCCTCAAATACTAGGAAAAGAAAAAACAAGCAGTGACCATAGAACATGGTAGAATTGAGACCAGACAATAGAAAATGATGATTGTCGCTTATCCAATGGATGTGCTAACAGACAAGTCATCTGGAAAAGAAACAGGATTTTAGGGTCAAAAAAAATTCCTAAACACAGAGATCCCAGTTTGTCTGGATAAAAGATGACATTGTGCCCACGAGCATGGATATTATAGTGCCCATGAACATGGATAGCACCCATGAACATGGATAGTATAGTGCCCATGAACATGGATAGCGCCCATGAACAGTATAGTGCCCATGAACATGGATAGTATAGTGCCCATGAACATGGATAGCATCTATGAACATGGATAGTGCTCATGAGCTCTCTGGAAAATGCAGGAACTTCTTAGTGTAGTACAGGAAAACTAAATAATAGCTAAGATAATCCTGAACTATCAAAGAACTGCTGGAGGCATCACCATTCCTGGTTTCAAGTTGTACTATAGAGCTATGGTCATAAATATGGAATGAATGGTATTAAAAAGAGGCAGGTTGATCAATGGAATGACTCAAAGACCCAGATGTAAACCCACACACCAATGGACACCTGAGTTTTGATAAACAAGCCAGAAATATGCACTAGAAAAAAGACAGCATCTTCAACAAATGGTACTGGTGAAACTAGACATCTACAGGTAGAAGGATGCCAAAAGGTTCATGGGCTGCCATGGCAACCTAAACATGCCTCTTCCTAGGATGCAGTGTAAGTGTATGTTTGAAATATGCTCTAAAATGAAGCTAAGTCATCTTGAAGATTTCCCTAGAGAAAAACAAAAAGCAAAAATCCACTTCTCCCTTAAATCATGCAATAAAACACTTATTTTCAAATCTGCAGGACACATATCAACTCGCAAGGTTGCCCATAGGTTTCCTAGCAATTTGTTACTGTGACATTTTCTAATCTTCAAGCAATTGGCATGGTACAGAGAAGCACAATTAATGCTGAGCTTTGAATTGGAGACCAGACTTACTATTAATTGATTCCCTCTGAACGGTGCTAGGAATGACTTCCCATCCTATTCTACCTGTATGACTGGTCCGTGAGATTCGGTCTTTCATTTTCTTAATGTGTGTGGTGGTATAAACGAAAATGACTCCCATAGGGAGTGGCACTATTAGGAGGTGTGACTTTGTTGGAGTAGGTGTGGTCTTGTTGGGGGAAGGGTGTAACTATTTGCGCTGGCTTTGAGGTTTATTTTACTCCAGCTTCACTCAAGGTGTTAAGGAAACCACTTCCTGTTACCTATGAGTCAAGATGTAAGGACTCTCAGCTCCAGCACCATGTCTGCTGCACATAATCATAATGATAATGGACCAAACCTCTGAATATATAAGCCAGTCCCATTGAAATGTTTTTCCTTTGTAAGAGTTGCCATGGTCACGGTGTCTCTTCACAGCAATAGAAACTCTAAGTAGGACATGTGAAAGCCTCCATCCTTCATTCTCTTAGCATCCTTTAATAAAACAGTGCCTCTATGATTTTATTCTCAATTATGCCCAATGCAACATAAGTATCTTTCTGCATTGTCTATATAGAGCTTTTAAAACTAACATGGACTAAACGAAAGGATTATATTCTTTCAATTTGGAGGTATCATTTTAAGATAATTGATTTAGTAAATCTCTGGTCAGAGCCACTAGCATCAGATGACAGTGTGTCTTACTTTGATCATGGTGGTTAGGTGTCTCTGATTATGGTGGCTAGTTGGGGTCTGTAAGAACACATAATAGTGCTGTGGAATAATCCTTCTGTACACTGTGTGAATATATGTTGCTATGATTGGTTAAATAAACGAGCTGACCGGTCAGTAGCTGAACAGGTTAAAGTTAGGTGGGAAAGCCGAACTGAGAATGATGGGATGGGGAAGGACAGAGTCAGAGTTATCTACCAGATGGAGATTGAGTTGGATACACAAAACGGGATGGAGATAAAAGCCATGAGTGTCGGGCAGCATATAGATGAACAGAAATGAGTTAAGTTGTAAGAGCTAGTTAGTAATAAGCCTGAGCTATTGGCCAAGCATCTGTAATTTATATTAAGTCTCTGAGGGAGTTATTTGGGGGGAGCAGCTGCCAGTTATTTGGGAGCAGGCGGGCAGGACAGGAAAACTCTGCCTACATATTATGTATAGCTAAATAATGCCATCGGGGATGCAGGAATGGATTTGTTTTCTCTGCTAAATATAGAATTTAAGAACAGCCACAGGCAGAGGTTCCAGAATAGGGTTCAAACAGAAGTTTGAGGACAATTTATTAGAGTTTAAAAGGCAAACCCCAGGACAGGAAGCCTGCAATCTTCCAGCTGCCTGGAATGTTAGAGAATGGAGAAAAACAAAAGCCACACTGCTCAGTGATAACCTAGCATTCAGATACCAAGTGTGGGTGTCTACACAGTGGACAAAACCACACTGCTCAGGGATAACCTAACATTCAGACACTAGGTGTAAGTGTCCACATAGTGGGGAGGGGAGTTTAGAAAAAAGGGTAAGGGAGTCAAGAACCTTGCTTAGGGACTTTAAAATCTACTTGGGTTCTGGCCAGCATCTGAATGAAAAAGAAGAGAAGAAAAGAATTAGACCCAGGCCCAGTTGATCCTCATGGCAGATCCTAGGGACTGCACCAGAAGGGTAGAAATTATGGAAAAGAAAATGATTATCATAGCAAGGTACATGGTGCACACTTTTAATCCCAGCACTCAGGAAGCAGAGGCAGGCAGGTCTCTGAGTTCTAGGCCATCTTGGTCTACATAGTGAGTTCCAGGACAGCCAGGGTTACACAGAGAAACCCTGTCTTGACCATCACCCTGTTTGAGTCCTCCTTCCTAGTGATCCCTGACCTGCTCCACCAGATTAACCCTTAACAGGGGACAAGGGCTCATCTTCAGCTAGAAGTAGAGTCCATTCTTTGCAATTGCTGGAGCAAGGAAAGGAAGAGAGTGTGGGAGAGCAGGAAGAGCAAGAAGAGAGGCTGGAAGGAGAGGGATAGAGGGGGAAAGGCATTTAGATATGTCTATGGAGGCACAGTAGCATCCTCGATTCCATGACCACAATAATGCTATAGAACAATATGTAATCTAAGCATAAGCATGTATTTAGCTCACACATGGGCATCCCTGAAGCCTAATTGTGCTGAACCGTTCAGGTCAGGGCCTCCGATTCACTGCCACCTCCCCTAATCTGACTAGCCTACCAGCTTCAAGCATTCGGTCCCTGCCACCCTCCTTCAACAGAAACTCTGGGCTTACAGGCAAATGGTGCTGTTTCTGTCCTTAGGTGCCGTCTGGGATCTGAACTCAGCTCCTCACTCCTGTGTGCTAAGTGTTTCGCCCACTGAGCCACCTCCTTAGGCACTTGTCTGCTCTTTTAAAATGACAAACAAGAAAGAGAAATTGGCCTCTCAAGGGTAGCCCAGTACAGGCTTAATTTCTGCTAGCCCGTTTGTTGGCGTCTAGGTGTTAAAGCTGGTTCTTGATGCTCACACCCCTGATGTTGTGCCCTGTCGCTCAGGCAGGTGTCAGGGCTCACTCTTGTTCTGCATTACATTCGGGACATTACATCCATTACATATAGGGCAGTAGTAATACTGCCTAACTGCCACCATCTCCTCCTCCACTTCCTCCTCTTGCTCCTCTCGCTTTTTCATTCTCCCATTCTCTCTCCCTTTCCTTGCTCCTGGCCACCAAAATTCCTGGAATTCCTTAGTCAAATGTCCAATTTAAGTTGCAAATTCAGGAGCTGTGTTCGACTTCAAATGTGAAGGAAAAACCGTTCTTGCTTAAGTGAGGCCATCTTCCTTTATCATGGATGCCACAGCAGAAGACTGTGGGCCTCCCTCCTCTCAGGAGTGTAGGCAGGCAGATACCATTTTGGAACTGCAGATACATTTCCATTTGCTGATGGGTGTGTTATTACTTATAAATAACACAAGGCTCAATTTCAACCTTTTATTAGTTCATACCAGAGACTCTCAGAGGCACACAGGATTTCGGATTATTCGGTCAGGTTTATTGAGTCCATTGTTCTCTCGCGGGAGTCTCACATGTACAAGAACAGCTCCAAGGCAAAGCCGGCTCATCTTCCTGTGTCCTCTGCGCTGCAGTGATTGGATCATCGTTGGCCAGTCGCTGAGGTGGGAGGAAGACTCTGGACAGATTGACTCTGATTAAGTAACCTGAGTCAATGTACCAGAAATTAACTCCCAACTAATTAGCAACGATCACATAATGCTATGTAAGGAACTCGCCATCCCGGCAGTGTGCATGGAAGTGCCCCCAAAGAAGCGACATCTACATTAACACTCTACAAGGCTGACGGATGAATTAGAATTTCAGTGATTGTTGGCAGTGGGAACATTGCAGGTCCAGAGCCTACTGATAATTTATCTTCTGCTGTCTTTGCTTTTTTTTTTTATTAAAGATTTCTGTCTCTTCCCCACTGCCGCCTCCCCTTTCCCTCCCCCTCCCCCAATCAAGCCCCCTCCCTCGTCAGCCCAAAGAACAGTCAGGGTCCCTGCCCTGTGGGAAGTCCAAGGACCACCCACCTCCATCCAGGTCTAGTAAGGTGATCATCCAAACTGCCTAGGCTCCCACAAAGCCAATAGGTGCAGTAGGATCAAAAACCCATTGCCAAGCCGGGCGATGGTGGCGCACGCCTTTAATCCCAGCACTCGGGAGGCAGAGGCAGGCGGATCTCTGTGAGTTCGAGACTAGCCTGGTCTACAGAGCTAGTTCCAGGACAGGCTCCAAAGCCACAGAGAAACCCTGTCTCGAAAAACCAAAAAAAAAAAAAAAAAAAAACAACCCATTGCCATTGTTCTTGAGGTCTCAGTAGTCCTCATTGTCCGCTATGTTCAGCGAGACCGGTTTTAACCCAGGCTTTTTCAGACCCAGGCCAGCTGGCCTTGGTGAGTTCCTGATAGAACATCCCCATTGTCTCAGTGTGTGGGTGCACCCCTCGCGGTCCTGAGTTCCTTGCTTGTGCATAGCAGCATTGTTTGTAAATAGCCAGAACCTGGAAACAACCTAGATGCCCTTCAATTGAAGAATGGATGAAGAAAGTATGGAATATATACATATTAGAGTACTACTGAGCAGTAAAAAACAAGGACTTCTTGAAGTTTGCAGGCAAATGGATGGAAATAGAAAACACTATCCTGAGTGAGGTAAGCCAGACCCAAAAAGAGGAACATGGGAGGTACTCACTCATATTTGGTTTCTAGCCATAAATAAAGGACATTGAGCCTATAATTCAGGTTCTTAGAGAAGCTAAATAAGAAGGAGAACCCAAAGAAAAACATATAGGCATCCTCCTGAATATTAACCTTCATCAGGCGATGAAAGGAGACAGAGACAGAGACAGAGACCCACATTGGAGCACCGGACTGTCTTTGCTTTTTAAAGAACATTTATTGCCCACTTCTCTTTGGAACCTAACATCTTGGTGAGTACCAGGTAAACCCTTCTGGAATTGCATAACAGACACCTCAATTCCACCTACGCAAAGGCTAAGAATGTCAAAATAGCATACAGGGCCTATAGTAGAGGCTTCCCCATTGCTGTAGCTGAGGTACCCACCATTGTATTTGAAAAGGTTCATAACTTTCTTTGCTCTGTTGCTATGAGACTGTTACATGGCCACTCATACCTGCCTGCAGAATAAACTCTCTTACTGTGAGGCAGAAGCTGTGTCTTCATATATCAACAGCAGCATGCAGCATAAACATGTATTTCAGTCCTGTGTCTGCAGCCTGCAGCCTGCAGCCAGCCCACCTGGGTTAGCTCTTCTGGTCTGGGTTGTTCTGTGTGTTTCTCATGGTTGCTCTTCCATGAGGGGGGCACAAAAACTACAACATTCAAATCAGCAGTAACAGTGCCATGAGATTGGCTCTGAATTAAACACTATTATTTCTTGTCAATTGAAGTGCAAAAGACACAAAATGAAACTTGTATTGTTCTGCCTGATCTCCAACAATTCCCCAGAACTAAAGGCTTTATTTGAAATCACTGTCCTCCTAGGCAGCCCCCTCGCTGTGCCTGTATTTTCTCAGAGCCCCCTCCCCGTGCCTGTATTTTGTAAGAGCCTGAAATCAGAAAGGATCCCCTGGTTCTGTACCATGGTAACTGATCACATAGCTAACAGGGCCTCCATTGCTGTTTAAAACGCTTGGGTGGAGACACGAAAGACAAACAGCCTCATCTCTGCTGGCCCTGCTGGCAAGCTCAGCGCCAGAGATCAACATCCAAGCATCCGCATCCAGATCTCAAGCAGTCAATTGAAAAATGAGATTAGGCTGTTTTCCAAGGATGTTTTGAAGCGTTTCTTTGCTTAAGTGACTATAAAATTAGTAATGTGGTTAGAGTCAAATTAAAGCTTAAGTGTTGTCTTTGAATTTATCTCACAGGCTGCACTAGGCTAGGACATTTTTGCATTGATTTGCAACATCCTTAAAACCAGCCAGTCATCAAGACTTTCACAACCAAGAAAGAGCCTTGCCTTCCCCTGGGGGCCTGGAGGCATGTTTCTGAACATATTTGCTTTAGAATCCAATGACATTGTATGTGCATGTTTGTACATTTCTATATGTCTGTGCATGTACATTTGTGTTCATGTTTATATATTGTGCCTGTATGAATATGTATGAACCTGTGTGTATATGTGTATGCACAAGTTTGTATATGTATGTATGTGTATGTCTATGCACATACATGTGTGCATGTATGTACATGTGTGTCTGGCCATATTTACCATATGGGCTCACTATGAAGAGGCAATCAAATGTCTACTGTGTACAAGATAGTTTACCTAAATAATTATATTTTATAAGTATGTATATTTTATAATTTTCCCCATCTACTCTATCTTCTTCTCATTTCTCATATTCTTGCTTGTATATAATTCAATGATCTATAATATTGTGTTTGCTAAATATTATACACCTTAGTTTCTACAGTTATTAGTCTAAAGCCATGTTCATAGTCATATGCCTGTATGGGAATGAATTATTTTCTTTTATACATTAATCCATCTACCTATAACCTATGTAACTGCCTACCTATTTACCTATCATCTATCTATCTATCTATCTATCTATCTATCTATCTATCTATCTATCATCTGTCTATCTCCATCTATCTTCATTCTATCATGTTATCATCTTTTTACTAACAAGACAAATACATTGGCTTGGTTTCATTTTATTTTATTTCTCTCTCTTCATCTACTTTATTGGTATTTTTTGGACAGTAGATCTTGCTACAACATCTGAGTTGCTACTAGCTTCCTTATTTCTCGATGTACCTATTTGGCTTTTATTTTCATTTTTAACAGCCCCTGTCTGGGTTGCAAATATGAGCACCTGTTTATCTAAGAAAAATTTTATTGCGTACTCACACTTAAAAGACATTTTAATCAGCTATAAAAAATCTAGATGCAAAGTACTTCTCCATATAATTAAGAGTCTGTTGAATCCAGTATTGCTGTTAGGACATCTGGTTTCATATTGATTGCTATTCCCCTGTGGAATTTCTTCCTAACTCTTAAAAGAATTTACACTCTGTCTTTTACTTGATATTACCTGATATCAATCTCACTACAATACTTCACTTTTTCTATTTTCTTTTCCTGTCTTTCACCCTTTTTCCTTTCTGGTGATGGAGTCCAGGACTCATGTGTGCTAGGCAACTCTCTACCACAGGCTTATAGCTAACTCTTTTGTTGCTGTTGTTGTTTTGTAGCCTAGACTGGCCTCAATCAAGTTCATCATAACCTTTAAACTCCTAACCCTCCTGCTTTGCCCTCTCAAGTTCTGAGATCACAGGTGTGTAGCACTATGCACAGTTCTTTCTATTTTGAGACAGGGTCTCACTAAGTTGCCGAGGCAGGCTTTGAACTTGTCATTCTCCTAATTAAACCTCCCAAGAACTGAGGCTACAGGCATGAGCCACATGACCCAGCTTTGTGAACTGTCTTTTGTGTTTTCTTGGCACGACTGCTTCACAAGTTCCAATCAGTACTTGATCTGTTGAGAAGCCACTTTACCCACGAAAAGACTGTCCCTGTGTGACACCACCCTGTCTGGAGTGATCTCTATGCTGCGTGTTGCTGTCCTGGGAGTCTGAGTAAGGAAGTGTGAATGGGTGAGTGGCAGGTGTCAGCCAGCCTGTCCTGTCCTTTCATCGCCGCCACCCCACATGGCATTGCAGACCTCTGGCCACCTCTGTCCCCTGTGCTGAAGCTCTCTGCATTGTTCAGTAGCTTACCTGACACTGAAGTGAGAAAAGAAAGAGTTCTCACTGTTTTAGAAGATTTAGTCCTCTGCCTGGCCCCACCCACACATTTGAATACACTGTCATGAAGGCAGGAGCTTGTGGTGGAAGAGCTCTTCACGGCTGGTCAGGAAACAGAAGGCCAAGGAATGGAGGCACTGGACTAGATTGTTCCCTGCTCCCCATTTTGTTCTACCTGGGCCCCCAGATCCCAGGATAGTATTGCCCATCATCAAGATAGGTCTTCTTTCCCTGGTTAATCTTCTGGAAACACCTTCACACAGACACCCAGAGAATTAGGACTCCATCTCCTAGGTGACCTTACATGTATTCAAGCTGACAATGAAGACTTGCTGTCATGTTCCAATGGGTCCATTCAAAGCCAGGCGGTCAAGAGGTAAGAGTAGTATTTCAAGACCTTCCTTGACCTGTTCTTTTTGTGGACTCTGCCTTCCAATTGTCTTCTGAGGGCCACCTCTCCCTGCTCTAGACAGACTTCTCTCTCCCCAGGGGGTTTTTACACTTTGATATGTGGCTGATAATGTTTTAGATGTATGCTTGGATCTGCTCCCACAGCTTTTCTAGGATAGATCTTGGGAAGGAGGCCAACAGTCCATGGTAGTCCATCACTTAACAGAGCTAGGAGGAGGTTCAAATTCTGTCTGTCTGTCTCTTTCTCTCTTTCTCTGTGTATGTGTGTGTGTGAGTCTGTGTGTCTGTCTGTCTGTCGGTCTGTCTCTCTCTCTCTCACTCTGTGTGTGTGTGTGCGTATGTCTGTCTGTCTCTCTCTGTGTGTCTGTCTTTCTCTCTCTTTGTGTGTGTGTGTGAGTGTGCATAGGACAGAGATCAATGTCAAAGGTGGCCCTTATTTATTCTCTACCTTATATTTTAGAACATGGTCTGTCATTGATTTGGCTCGAATGGCTTTCCAATGAACTGCAGAGATCCACCTGTCCCCGCTCCCATCCAGTGTTGGTAATATAAGTACACACCTGGATTCCTATGTGAATACTGGGGATCAAACTCAGTTACACATGCTTTCAGACACTTTATCAACTGAGACATCTCTCCAGACCCCCAAAACAAGTTTTATTTCTTTAAGACAGAGCCTCACTCTGTAGCCCAGGTTAACTTCAAAACTCCTGATTTCCTGCCTCAGCTTCCTAAGTAAGTACTGAAATTACAGGCATGAACCAACACACGCAGTTGTAAACACCTCCTCATACTCCTCAGACCACAGGATCAGCACATCTCTGTATTCACCTCTCACCTGGGCAGACCACACCCAGGAAAACCTGATCTGGGACCAGGAATATTGTTTGAAGAATAATATATATACGCATACCTGTGTTACATAATGTTACATAGCCCTTTATTTTCTCCTCAAATTAAGCCAATTCTAAATCTTCTTTTAGATGACTCAGATGCCCTGAGAAGGATTTAATAATAGCTCTTAATGATTCGTTTGCATATCTTCTTCTGAAGTCATTCGCCTTTGAAGAGTGTTGGGTGTGAAACTTTGGCTCCCAGGAAGCATGGTGAAGCGCTGCGCAGCGACGGCTTGGTGAGACGGTTCTAATAGTAGTTAATAACCGCGTTTCTCTACACCCTGCCAAAGCAGTCAACTGTTACAAAACCACTTTAGAATACAACAATAAACAGATGAGTAGCTAAAGACTTTAATTAAGCATCTTAAAATAAAGCACTGTTTCGTTCCCTTTTCTGAACCTGGTGTCTACAAGCCGTATAAACTGGTTCTTGAACTAACTGCTTGGGTGGATCTCAGAGATTATAATTTGCAGCGGTGTATTGTTACACAGAAAGTGCAAAGATTCTTAATGCATTTAGTACCTGTGCTTCAATCTGACCCCAAACCCTTTCCTACATCCTACATTCCAGAACCAAGAGGGAGAGAACCTGCCTGCCTGAGCCTGGCTGTGTGGAAAGTTCCTTCTCTCTGTGTGCCTTAGTTTCCTCCTGTGTTCAGTGAGTTTGCTGAAACAGAGTTCCTGAGCTCCCTTTTGCTGTGGAATTCTATAGCATCTATAAGCACACAAAAGCTTTCCTACTTTTGAGTTATTAGTTACTAGCATTTTATTGATGTTAATGAATTCCGCATTCCCCAAATTTCAAACATAAAGGAAAGATGAAATTGAAGACTGATTGTTTACGTACCCACCTCCTCGACGGTACCACTGATTTACTCCTGTGTCCTTCCTGTCCATCCCTCCATTCCCTCACTCCTCCTTTATCCAATGGCATTTTGATCTATTTCAAAGTAAGTCACGGATACCAGTATCACTTACAACTAATCACTTACATGGAGGACTTGAAGCTCAATGATGGCTTAGTGCTTTGTTTTTAAAATAAAGTTACATACTGAAAATTATGCTAATCCTATGTGACAGCTGCATACGCTGGTACAAGCTAAATCCCAATCATGATTGAAAAAAATGTTGCAATCATCCCTAGAATGTTCCCTTATGCCCCCTAGTCAATTCCTACTTCCCCCACCCTACCTCGTATATGCAAAAATAGAAACTGCTCTCTTTCTGGCTGACTTTCACTCAGCGTGATTCTGGTTCTTAGGGCTAGGGAGGCTAAGACTGCCTGTTTCTCAGTCACCTCAGGATCAGAAGTAAACTCCCGTTAAGTCTCTCTCTCTCTCTCCAGACTCCCTTGCAGCTAGGTTACCAAAATGTTCCAGGCTCTCCTACTTTGATAAACGCAGGCAGGCTTTATCCCAAAAGAGAAATAATTGCTCTCATATAAGACATATAGCATCAGTGGTTTCCTCACCAGAATTAGTAATAGTTGTCAGTTAAATTCTCCTTCAAGGCTGATAGCATTTTTGTAAGCTCATCATTATCTAATTCCATAGCCAGAATCTTCTCTTACTCCCAAGTCAAACCCTTGGCAAGTACAACTAATAAAACTTATATTTTCTACTCTTACTGAACATGATAGGACTTCCATGCTAGAAATTATACTACATAGTTTACATTCATGAATTTATTTATTCCTCACAATAACCCCCCATACAAGACAGGTTTTACACATGCACTCCACAGGTCAGAGAATTGTATCCAGTGAGGAAAAAAAT
Organism: Neodon shergylaensis; assembly: GCA_025134845.1. Classification (NCBI taxonomy): domain Eukaryota; kingdom Metazoa; phylum Chordata; class Mammalia; order Rodentia; family Cricetidae; genus Neodon; species Neodon shergylaensis. Next base: position 6,005,861 of record JABTXL010012687.1, on the reverse strand, counting down.
CCGAGCTGGAGAAATGTGTTCCAAAACAAGTAAGAAAATAGTAAGGCCAGGATTTGAATAAGGCTGTCAGGGTAGATCTAAATGTTTTCTAAAATGCTTAGATTATTTTTATTTTATGTGCATGGGTATTTTGTTTATATGTGTGTCTGTGCACCATATGTGTGCAGTGCCTCTGGAGGCCAGCAGAGGGAGCTAGATCCTCTGGAATGAATTTAAAATGATTGCTTGCCACCATGTGGGTACTGGGAATCAAACCCAGATCCTCTGGAAGAGCAGCCAGTACCCTTAACCACTGAGCGATCTCTCCAGTTCCCTAAGTGTAAGTTCTTAAACATTATAAAGACTTCTTTTTCTCAGTTCCTTTCCTGAGTACACAATTAACTGTAGACATATTCACACACTACAGAAAAGTAGAAGAAAGAAAATACAAATAAATTTTGTCTATTGCTTTTTGAAGACTAAGGTCTGCAGCTGTACACACTACTTAGTTTCAAAATTCAAATTAAACAAGTTAAAGATTCACTATTTTGGTTACTTTCAAGTGCTCAGAAAATACATGTGCCTCCTGGCTACTATTTTTCATGGCAAGGGAAGAGAAAATTTCTATCATTGTGGGACATTCTAGAAGGCAGTCTTCTGGCCTTTACCACAACACCATGGACATATGTAAACACATACATGTATTTTTGTATACGAGGAACAACATTTCACGTTACATGTAAGACTATTATCTTTTATCTGCAGCATATTTTTGTCTCATTTTGACCCTTCTCCTGTCTTCTCTCTGATAAACCAAGTGTGTCCAACTTCTCTTAGAATGAAAAATTGAACCAAATTCTAAAGAAGGGCACCAAGGGGAATGACAGAAAGTGCTGCTCTCTCATTGAGAGAAATCGAATGGTGAGAGCTGGGAGAAATGGCTCAGAGGGCACGTGTTGCCTTCGCAGAGGACCTGACTTGGTGACTCACAAAGGCCCACAACTCCAGGGAATCTGGCACTCTCTTCTGGCCTCCATGGGCACACACACACACACACACCAAAATAAAAATAAATAAATCAAATGGCAATTTGGCAACCTTCATAGTTTTCACCCAGACCTTATTCTAGAACAAGATTCAGTCAGACCAGTGTCCACAATCCGGCAGTCTATCTTAGCACAAGACGACCTTTGGAAAATGTGTGATGAGCTTTCTAACAAAGTATTAAGATTTATCCCAAGGAGACAAAGGTGTAAAAAGTGGTGCAATTTGGGAGATTTATTGAGGATATATTTCTATGAATCTCTGATAAACTAATCCTGCCATGATTTTACTTGATGTGAAAGACACTTTTCAATCCTGAAATTAATAAAATTCATTTCCCTACTGAATAACAAGTGAAAATACAATGACAAATCTAATTCGTCTATTGAATACGAACATGAAATTTTTGGCAAAATTGTTGACATTTGCATAAGTTAAAACTCAAAGCAGTGACTTTATTATTTCATTGCCAAGGCCAGATGAGGCAATTTTGTCTCTTATTTCAAAACTTGCATTAATATCATTTTTAAAAAATCACTTTTCTTTTGTTGGGGGATTTTTGATATTCTTGATATGGCAGAAAGACATTTAAGAGATTTTAATTTTTTAGAAAAAATTTTTAAAAAACTTTATAAGGCTGAGAGACATCTGTGCTTGTAAAATGTTTTATGTTATGTTTTATATTGTTAGTATTTAAACTTAAAATAACAAGCTAAAAATTAGGGTCAGAGCCATAAGCATCAAAAGCTAACTAGAAACGAAAGTGTTCATTTCTTGTGATGCAGAAGACAATGACCTAAGCAGGTTGATAGAGGGCTTGGAACAGCACCCCAAGCCTATGAATCTCAGTCTTTTGGAGGTTGTACAGGAGTAGTCTGGGACCACCTCTATGTCAGATGTTTAAACTGAGATTCACAACACAGGCAAAACTTCAGGTGTAAAATAACAACAGGAAAATTCTGTAATGGTAGTATCACTATAACATGGAAAACTATATTAAAATGTAAAAGCATTAAAAATATTAACTAATGGTTTAAAATGTATTTCCTTATTTGAGGTCCATTTAGGCTTTAAAATTTATGTTTAGCCTCCTTGTGTTTGCTAACTTTGTTGGGTTTAAGCTATTTGGATAAACTGAGTCATAAATTTTTGTATTGATACTAAGAGGTTTGGACCTCCTCTTTTGGGGAAAGAGTGTTGTTGTTTCTATGTCAGTCACTCTGGGTAATTAGAGATTCAATGGCCTTCTTAGAGAACAGAACGCTCATGCGGAAGCTGGATGAAAACTTGCGCAGCTGGTCTCCTTGGTTAACAACCTTGCTTCCAGCTCTAACAGGGCCCTAATGATCTTGCTTCTTCTTATCAACAGACTTGACGGCTTTTGTTCAAGAATGGGTCAATACTGTTCAACTGATGGTATTGAGGTCCCAGTATTACCCCCTTGAGCCCCTGGACAGACAGGACCCGTGATTGAGTCCTGTCATCAGTGCTTATGAAGGGGGAAAGATATACCGCCCAGGGCAGCTTTCCCAGGGCAACTTGGTAAGCACCTGCCAAGATGGGTTCTATAGATCAGCAGGAAGGTGGGCCTGAGTCTCAGTTTGCCCTAGGGCAATGCTAGCCCTTAGACTCCCTCCTGTTCCTAATTCACCCTGGGACCTTCCAGGAGACAGCATTAACAGCTTGGTACAAACTTGTTCTGTGTTTACACTCGGAATGACTAATTCAGTTTCTTTATTAGCTTCAATTCAAGATCATTACAGAGCGTGGAGTTCTAGTCTTGTGAAAGCTGATAACTTACTATAGACTATTAAAAAATACAAGTTAGTCAGTCATCTTTAAAGTACTGATATAATTAATTACAGGAATAAATATTATTTAGGTCCCTGTATATGTTTTTAAAGTCTAACTCAAAACAAGTAATGAGAAACAAAGTTTGCCTAATCATACATACCTAGGCAGCCCTCATACTTCAGAGATCTGCAGAATATGGCATTTAAAATAATTATTTAAAAGCTTATTATATTAGACAGAGACTCTGAGATCCTAGCAGTAACCCAAGGTCTCCAAAGAAGATTATGGGACACCATGATGACTCCACTTGGATTATGACAACGCTGACCACTGGGCAAGGTGTGCAACACCTGCTGCCCGGACCTGGTCCAGACTGTGGACAAACAGCAGGACTTGGAGAACTGATTGAACCACTTTTTCCTAGACAAAATAAGGTCAGTTTTTTCCATGTCCCTTTTCCATAGGAAAAAAATCCACCTTATGGGCCTGGCTTAGACAGTAAGACTGCTGTTCTGGATACTTCTGCCTCTAATGCTATGGAGACCTGAGTATGACTGACTATGTATGGACTCTGGTCCGTGTCATTTTTAATAGATTCAGAAACTGTTTGGTCTGTACTCAGATATATTTTATTTATCCTTCTAGGATCTCTGATAGTATTGATGTCTAGGGCAGTTATAAAGTCAGTTTAGCAGCAAAAGGTATCCGGATCCTTCCACAAAGCTACAGCTAGCTTGTTAGCTCTGTTAAAAAATGTTTTAAGGCTGGAGGGTACAAAAATTCATAAGCTTTGAGGGTCTAAAAGAAATGACTTAAGACGTAAATACAGGTTAAAATATGGAAAATGTTTCTAATTTCTTCTCTTTCTATGGTATAGTTCTAATAAGCTAACAGAGCAATGACTACTAACTGTTTGGATCACAAGCTCAAGATTTTAGATTTATTCTAGTTGCCACTTAAATATAAACTGAAAGGTGTTTCTCACTGGGCCAAAGACATCTCTGTCCAAACCATACATGGTTCTCTGGATAGCAGAAAAATATACATGCTTCTAACCAAAATCAGTAGTTTTGCTAGGACTCAAAGGTATGAATCTATTCCATCTGTTTACAGATACCCGTTATCTGCTCTTTTTCTACATTATGGGTTTTTCTTTAAGTACGTAAATTTTAACTCCTGTTCCTAGTTTAAACTTATCTCAATAGGCTTGCACTTGACTGGCAGACACATCTAAACATCAGCTGCTGACTATAACTTGCTCTGAATGGCGGTGAGCCCTGAACTTCCTGAAAACTGATGTGGGCCAGTTCAGCTGATATGAACGTTCCCTCTCCCTTCAATGAAGTCTGAGGAGTGTCCCATTGCCTAAATTTCCTCCCTACTTTAGCTAGCCTTTCAACCTGCTTGGGCCTGGATAACAATACCCCAATGTCAGCTGGAGGTAGATGTGGAAAGGAACACATCGCCCCATGCTCCCTGCCCAGAATAGATTGAAAGGCTGAGACAAGGGGGAACTCCTGGGCATGGGGGACAAGATAACTACTTATAGTGCCTGTTGATATACCAGAAAAGTAGGTCCAGAGTTGTCAATTAATGGATTTATTAACTTAAGTAGTTCTTAGGTCCCAATAATACCTCCTTAAAACACTGGGCAAGCAGGACCCAAGATTGGGTCCTGTCATCGGTGCTCGTGAAGGGGGAACTGTGGGAGTCAGCCATGCTAAGCTAAATAGAAACAGACCATCCAAAGGAAGTTCTTCACTTCCAACCATTATCACCTGCCAGAGTAGGACTCGACAAGTTTAATCGAGGCCTGAGTTTCAGTAGTTTACCCTGAAGCAATACCTGGTTGTAGGAAGAACCACAAACTGAGATTACCCGACCACCATCCAATAAAAGGCCATCCAAAGGAAGTGCCTAATGTTGCAACCTCTGTAGATAGGACCACCTGCCAGCACACACTCACCAGGACACCCCTAGACAAATGTCAGCCAATCAGGGGTCCTGAACCTCAGAAACCCCTCACCCCCACCTTTACTACTATAAAAACCCAACTCTAACTGAGTTCGGGACTCTCCGTTTATTCCAATACATTGGACATGCAGAGAGACTGAGTTTGCAAACTTGCATAAAATCAAGGCTCTTTGCTTTTACATATGGGACTCAGTCTCCTTGTTGGTTTTTTGGGAGACTTCGTGGATCTGGGCATAACAAAGGTTGGCCTACAAAGAATGAGACTCTGGTAGGCACCACAGGTACAGATTATCTGCAGAACACCACTGTCATCCGAGTAAGAAGGCTGAGGAACCAAAGGCACCATACCTGATTTTATGAGCCACTTACAGCTCCTCTGTCCCCACGTGGCTTTATCTCTGAGACAAGTACCTTGCTTTCCCTAGCATTTCCCTGTGACAGAGACTTAGTCTTTTACTACATTGGTCACCTGCCTACCTTCTAGAATTTGTTCTTTCAAATGGGGGTGATATTTCTTTTAGGGGTATCTTTAAAAATAAGATGAAGTCCATGGAGTTTTTTTTTTGAGAAAAAATGTGTATTTCCACTTGCACCAAACTTTCTATTCACCTTCAGGGGCCTTGGGAGCTGTCCCTTGCTCATATTACTGATAACTGAAATTCAGACTAATATGGGAAAGGCTTGATGCTCACTGTGCCTAGGTTTTTTTCATTCATAGAATAGGAACACCATCCTTAACCACAGAGAATCAAGGCAAGTATTAGACAAGTTAGCATTTGAACACTCTAGGCTAGAGTTTTTTAAATCAGTGGAAAGTTTGACTGATGGATCCTTAACCACATTCCCTTCAAACAATTTTTTTTTTTATTTTCGAGACAGGATTTCTCTGTAGCTTTTGGTTCCTGTTCTGGAACTAGCTCTTGTAGACCAGGCTGGCCTCGAACTCACAGAGATCCGCCTGCCTCTGCCTCCCGAGTGCTGGGATTAAAGGCGTGCGCCACCACCATCCGGCTCGTCAAACAATTTTTTCAAAGTTTAAATTAATTTCCACTGTGTAAAGATGGAGAGTGCTCACACTTTAGAAAACCATCCCACATTCCTAGAAACCCCTGAGGTCCAGCAACAGTGGGCCATCTTGCCACATGGATGCAGGGGGCTAGGCTGGTGACAATGCCTCCTCCCTGGCTCGTTAGTGCACAGATCCTGTCATTCTGTGTGTGCTGCACCACCCGGTTCTCGGTACCTGGCTGACTGCTGCTGCCCTCTTTCATCTGGTAGCCTTTCTGCATTCACTTCCCGCTAGGCCAGCCCATCTCTGGACCGGAGACTCCTGTGCTCTCAGTGGATCCTCAGGGTTAGGAATAAAGTTTGGCAAGGGCTGAGATGCTCTGTCCTCTGGGAGAACACCCTGCATCTCTCTAACTGTTAAAAGTCTCAGTTATGATCTGAGAACTGTTTTTGCAGTCTGGAAAAAAAATCCCCAAACCAACAAACTAATATGGGAGTTTCTGTCACTCCACTTGCCAATGTTTCCAACTTCTCTCTGTCCCCACTTTCAAGCCACTGCCAGCTGCCCAGACCTTTGAACTAGCAAATACTGTTAAAATACTGTCTGCGTCCTTATTCTTTTAGACTATGTAAATAAACCCTTGAACTTGAGAAGCGGTAGATTCTCAATTGCTCACTACTCTTGGTGGTGCCTGTTTGTGAGTTGGGGATTCAATGGGAATGCAGACAAATAATTGTGGGGAGGTGGGGAGGGCCAGTTAGGCTGAGTGACAGTGACAGGAGCAGGTGGAAGCAAAGTTGCTGTCACTGGCTTCTCCTTAGGGCAGAGACAGTGAGAACATCGGGAGTGTTGGCGAGGCTCCCGGCAGGTACTCCTTAGTGTTTGTAACTGATGTAACCAATAGACCTGAGCAAGGTCCTGCTGTCTGTTGTGAAACCAGTGCTGAGTGGGGAATCATGAATTTATAGTTTCAAAATTCAGCTTCTGGGAAATCAATTCTCGATTTAACCACCACAGAGTAGACAGATCTCTGCGAGTGGAGCCGCCCTGGGAACACACACTTGCTTAGCAGGTTGACGGGGTCCCTGTCTTGTGCCCCTGCAAGGAAACACGCTACTCTCTCCATTATATTCCAACACCACCTGGCCTTGATAAAACCTGAAGGTGTCCCATTCTGCGGCAAATTCCCACAAACTCCACGTCTCTTTAGCATCATCGTGTCCTTAGCAACCTGCACAGCATGGTGGTGTCGTTATGCTTCCTGGAACCAGGGTTATGAGCCTATATAACAAATGGAAAAGTGGAATTTGAAGATAATAGGTGTATTTGAAAATCTGCACAATATAATAAATTGTAGGAGTGTTCACAGCCATCACATCTAGGCAAGGAGTAGTTTGGGCATTGCATGAACTGTTTGAGATCAAATATCATTGATGAAAGAGGTCAATAAGAAGGATTGGATCAGTCCAGTATTGGGCAGGGTTTCTAGACTGGAATTTTCCATGCAAGCTGTTGTTGCTTTTGTCCAAGGTTGATTGGTTTTGGATCTATTAGAATTTTGCTAATAGTTCTTGATATCAGCTATATGGATATGAGACTCTTTCCTTCATAACCCCATCATTTCTTTATTTCTTTATTTATTGCATTCGTTAGTGCTTGACCAAAGACTTTACATTGAGTCAAGCAACTTCAGACTTGAGAGCAGGGTCAGGTGCTTTTGCTGGAAATGTACAACTTAGGTCTAATTGACTCCCCGAGTCAAAACTTTCTAAGCTAGTGTGGTGGTTTGGATGAAAATGGCCTCCATAGGCTCATAGGGAGTGACACCATTAGGACGTGTGGCCTTGTTGGAGGAAGTATGTCACCAGGGTGGACTTTGAGATTTCAGAAGTTTAAGCCAGGCCCAGTGACTCACTCTCTCTTCCTGTTGCCTGCCAATCCAAATGTAGAACTCTCCACTCCTTCTCCAACACCATGTCTGCCCGCCTGCTACCATGCTTCCCATCATGATGACAATGGACTAAACTTCTGAACCTGTAAGTCAACTCCAATCAAATGTTTTTCTTTATAAGACTTGCTGTGGTCATGGTGTCTCTTCACAGCAAGAGAAGCCCGAAGACAGCCAAGTTCTGAGAACTGCATGCTTAAGCTGGTCACATCTTATGTCCTTCACACTTAAAATCTACCAATGACTTCTCATTGGATTCAGGGAAGTGGGGAGTCAACACTGTATGTTTCCTTGGCTGACCTTGACTGATCAACTACCATTAGGCTGTCTTTGCTCCTCTCATTACCAAAATGGTCCCTCAACTGCCTCTCGCAGCAGAGTCCCCTCCATAGGACCTTGCTTGTTCTCTGCCTGGAATGATTCTCTTTTCTCACTTCACTAGCTAACAGTGGTTCATCATTTAGGCTGCAGCTCATCTGCCAGATCATAGATCTTACTACTTGTTCTCATACAACAATATTGTTAACTCAGGCAGCGTGCTCCTGAATGGCGGAAAATGTCTATGTTTTCTCCCACGGAACATATAAAAAACATAATGTAACCTGGTACATAGTAGGTGCTCAGACCATATTAATGATTGAAAGGTGTTCCCCCACTGTGAGCTCATCCAGTGCTGTGACTCTAGACCCCATCTTACAGTCAGTGACCCTCAAACAAAAGCCATCAGCTCTAATCTCATAGCATTTAAAGCATTGCAAACTGGCCTTTGTGACCCCAGAAAGTGGTATCATTATTCACCAAGTTTCCTGAGCCCCCATACTTGTTCTTTCTCCTTGCATCTCTGTCACTGGACCCACAGTTTCTCCTACCTCTTCCTCCCAATCTCTACTCCTCACCTGCTCCCTTGCTCCTGCATTAGCTCAAGCTTCCATGTCTCCAAAGGCTTGCTTCCAGTATTCTTTGATAGAGGGAGACACTCTGATTTGTGAAAATGAATGAAGGCCACAGTAGTGAAAACAAATAGAAGCTGCTTACTCAGAGTTCGGTACTGTAAGAGAGCAGGCCCCCAGGGCTTGCATTTATAGAGACTCAAGGCAGGCACAGGGTGTGTGTTGGGGGGGGATAGAGTCTAATGCACTCCCTTTGCCAATGGCCACAGAGTGGTGTGGTTGATATGTGGTATATCTCCTAGGTTCAAGTATTAGAACTTTGTCCTCAGGGTAACAGTACAAGAGATGGTGGGGTAGGATGGGGAAGAGGCTGCTTCTTGTCCCACAGAGTGAGTTCTTTTGAGAATAAGTTGATATAAAAGAGTAAGATATTTTGCTCCCTGGTCTCTGACTCCCTGTCTTGCTGAGTGACTGTCCTCTCTCACATGCCCCATTATAGGGTAAACAGACTTAAATCCACACCAATGCTAACAGAAGTTGCAACATTTTTAATTCATATTATGAATTAAAGAAACTTCTTTTTTAAAAAGAAAGTACCCAATCTCAAGTAGTTATAGCAATGAAAAATGGATTAATACACATAACAACTCATTTCCAAGGAATGGGAAGTAGTGATGCTGTGTAATTGCCATATATATGTTATTAAAGGTGAAACAGGGTCTCTTCTGAGCTCTGTTGGGAGCATCATTGGTGCTCTGGGCTATTTGGAAGAAGTAGACTGAGCTAAAGTTGTTACAGTGACAGGATACAGTCACAGAGAAAATTGTTTGAGACTCCCTGAATTGTTCCAGCTCTGCACTGTGCAGGAGCACATGTTTTGTGGATGAAGTAGCCTTTGAGATTGACCTCAGGTCCAGCTACCATCTGAGTATAAATACATGAGAAATCCTGAGTAAAAACCATCACTGTGCATGGTCAGCATCCAACCTGTGAAAGACTGTGATTAAAAAAGAAAAAAAGGTAGCTGGTGTTTATAACTCAAAGTGTGGTGACTGCGACAGGGTCCTTGAGCACCGCTGTGATAAGGAAGGAGCAAACCAGAGGGATTGCCGAGACTGGTTGTCATCCACATGGGACTTCATTGTCAGATCCACAGTCATGCCGAATAGCAGCTCACATTACCGTGCCTGGCTTTGGAGGATCACCCTGGCGTTCTTTAAAGGAAAATGTTATGAGAAACAAACAAACTAACAAAGAAACAAAACTAAGGCTCGATAAGCAATGTAAAAAAAACTGCTAAGCACATCCTCAGGACGAAGAAATTTCAAAAGCATTTGAGTACATTAGAACTTGAGGGAATGGGATAGTCGAGGTGGAGGAAGGCCAGAGATGAGAGCAAGGGAAGAAATATCTTGATTGAGGGAGCCATTATGGGGCTAGCAAAAAACCTGGCACTAGAGAAATTCCCAGGAATCCACAAGGATGACCCCAGCTAAGACCCTAAGCAATAGAGGAGAGGGTGCCTGAACTGGCCTTGCCCTGTAGTCAGACTGATGAATACCTTAAATGTCACCATAGAACTTTCATCCAGCAACTGATGGAAACAGAGACAGAGACCCGAATCAGAGCACTGGAGTGAACTCCCAAAGTCCAATTAAAGAGTGGGAAGAGTGAGGATATGAGCAAAGAGGTCAAGACCATGATGGGGACACCCACTGAAACAGTCTACCTGAGCTAATAGGAGCTCACCAACTCCAGCTGGACTGGGAAGGAACAAGCATAGGACCAAACTAGTCCCTCTGAATGTGGTTGATAGTTGCATGGCTGGGGCAGACTGTGGGTCCACTGGCAGTGGCACCAGGATTTATCCCTATTGCTTGTACTGGCTTTTTTTGGAACCTATTCTCTTTGGATGAAACCTTGCTCAGCCTATATATAGTAGGGAGGGCCTTGGACTTTCCCCAAAGCAATGTGCCTTACCCTCGCTGAGGAGTGGATTGTGGGAGGGGATATGGAGAGGGAATGGGGAGAGAGAGGGAACTTGGATTGGTATTTGTAGTGAAAAAAAGATAGTTTGTTTTCATTAAAAAAATAAAATCTTTTTTTTTAAAACAGGAAAGAAATGCCAGATCTCACTGGGCAGTAGTGGTGCACACCTTTAATCCCAGCACTTGAGAGGCAGAGGCAGGCGGATCTCTGAGTTTGAGGTCAGCCTGGGCTACAAGAGCTAGTTCCAGGACAGGCTCCAAAACTATGGAGAAACCCTGTCTTGAAAAAACAAACAAACAGCCGGGCAGTGGTGGCGCACGCCTTTAATCCCAGCACTCGGGAGGCAGAGGCAGGTGGATCTCTGTGAGTTCGAGACCAGCCTGGTCTACAGAGCTAGTTCCAGGACAGGCTCCAAAGCCACAGAGAAACCCTGTCTCGAAAAACCAAAAAACAAACAAACAAACAAACAAAAACAAAACAACAAGCCAGCTCTAGACAAAGGCTTCAACTCGACACCCTTGGAAATCATCTCAATTTCCATCTGTTGTGATTACAAGATCCATTTTTATTCTTTATTAGAACAATAAGCCATTTTTTTAGTTAATTTTATTACTGTGATGAAATAGTATGACCAAAGGTAACCGGTAGAAGAAAAAGTTTGAGTTACTGTTTCACGAAGCTGGAAAACAATGTCAGGAAAGTCACGGATGCCAGCGGGGCAAGGAAGCGGCCGATCACATCTTTATCCATGTACAGGAAGCAGAGAGGAAGAGTGTGAGTCTGAGTGGAGAACAGAGCTGGGCTCTAAGCTCTCAAAGCCTGTCCCTGGTGACATGCTACCTTGGGTAAGGGTGCACTGTACTGCCAAAGGTTGCCCAACCTCTCCAAATAGCCCCGCCCAACTGAGGACCAAGTGAGACCTTTCTCATTCCAACCACCACACTGTGATAAACTTAAAAGGAAAACCTAAAGATTAACTGTCATGTTTATTTATAAGGAAGCCGAGTCTCAGAAGAGGTGCTGTGTCTTAGCTAATGGGGAGATCAGGAATTAGACTGTAAGTTATTAGAGACCCTATCCCTTGCCCTCAGGTGCCTCCTTAATTTGCATAACAATCCTTATAATGCTCCCATGGGCAACTGCTCTTCCTGAACACATACCATATTAAATACTTAATTTTCTTGCTGATCATATGAGGTAGGTGTTATTTTTATTTTCATTTTACTGGGGAAAAAGAAAACTGAGGTATAGAGGGGTTAAGGAACTGGCTTGAAGCCAGAGACAGAGGGTCCCTGGCTCTGAGTCCCACTCTGTCATCTGGACCTGTTCTCTCCAGGATGAGGAATAGGAGGCGGAGGCTTTGTTCTTCTGATTTCCCTCTGACACCACAGCCAGTTAGCCAGGGCTCCTCTCCCCTAAGCCCTGCACTGTGGCCAGGTCTGGTGCAGGCAAGCCTCTGGAGGGTCAGCTCTGCACGGTGGACCTCCTCCGGCATGACTATTTCTGTATGCTGGAAACATGGACAAAAAGCTGATATCCTCCATCATGTCGTCTGGAGTATCTGGACCATGCAGACAGACTCGGAGTCCCTCTGGAAAGGGATGGAGCTGGGGTGCGATGGGAAGAGAAAACAGGATGAGGCAGGCTCTTCTATCACTGCCACCTAGTGTGACACTCTGAAGAGCATTTGGATTCTGTGTGTAGTGTCCCGGAATATCATGTAGAACAGAAACACCCCCATGTTACAGTATAGTAACATAACTTTAAGTAAATCCAAATATTTAAAAATTACAAGTCTGTATTTACATTCTTACTCGGAGTGGAGTTATTGGAGAACAGTGGCGTGCTGGTCGGTGCTCAACAAGCAGCCCAGGAGGGTGCAGGTAAGATGAGGGTGGTGTGGAGGAAGCCAGGAGACCAGAGCTTGGCTGCTTTCCAATGGTACTATAGCCGAGTACAAGAACAGCTGAATATCTTTGCTCATGGAATTAGTTCTCAGGAGCCAGACGAGTCAGCTACAGTACATCACCAGTGGCAGTCCTCCCAATGTCATCCAGCAAGCATGTGTCAGAGGCAGACCTGGCTGCAGAGTCTAGATTCTTCTTGGCTTTGCTGCTTCCCGCCCAGGCTGTCTATTTCCAGGGCTGTGCCATTAGTCCCGAGAAGTTCATGAACATGGCACAGTTGGCTTAAGTAATTCTGACACACTGGTGGTTAAACTCTGTGGTTGTAATTTGTCATGGCTCACTGGGCCCCCAGAGCTGTATTCCAGTCTGGTCTCCATTCAAGCACCCCATTCTCAGGAGTATGAGCCCCTCCCCCATTCACATGTGGGATATCTTATATGAAGAACATTTCTGATTTCCGTCACTCGCCATTCCCCTTCCTCTGCTCTCCAGAACACTGGACCTGCATGCTAAATAGAGCCAGGGAGCACATTAAATGCACGGAGAGGCAGCTGTGTCAAGCAAGCAGGAGTCCCACCAACCTCATACTGCTTATAATTGAGATGTTATACAATCTTGATAAAATTTTGCAGACATCTAGCTTCTTTTATGGCTAAGCATTACTGAGCCTAGACTGACGAAACCCTTCAATATATTCCAAAATCATAATGTTAAATCTAAGGTTTTAATGTGTGGGAGTGTCATATATCAATCTGTTGATTTCATTGGTTAAGTAATAAAGGAACTGCTTGGCCTTCATAGGTTAAAACATAGGTGGGAGGAGTAAACAGAATAGCATACTGGGAGGAAGAGGAAGTGAGCTCAGACTCGACAGCTCTGCCCTCTAGAGCAGAGAAGCCATGCTCTGCTCTCCTGGAGAGACTCCATAGCTCCTCTCGGAGACACGCGATGAAGCTCCGACCCAGGATGGACGTAGGCTAGAATCTTCCCGGTAAGCGCACCTTTGGGTGCTACACAGAATATAGGAAATGGGCTAGTCCAGGTGCGAGAGTTAGCCGAGAAGAGGCTAGATAGAAATGGGCCAAGCAGTATTTAAATGAATACAGTTTGTGTGTTGTTATTTCAGGGCATAAGCTAGCAGGCGGCTGGGGTGCTGGGGACGCAGCCCCGGCCGCTCCTATTACAACAGAAAAGCAAGCCCGTTCTTATTTCAACATTAATGGAATCTTGTGGCTTTAGAACTGGATCAGGGGGAAAGTTTTAGGTATCTAGAGAGGCCACAGGAGTGTAAGTGTGTCTCCTTCTCTGAAGGAGATGCATAGAGTTATTGAGCTGGGAGTTCCTCAGTCTGCGGCAGTGCAGGCTGTAGGTGCCTGTTCCACATGCCCCAGGCACACTGACAGCTAGTTGCTTAGTGTGAGTTCCATTGTCTCTGGCTGGGAGTGCTGTTTGATCATGAAGTGTGTTTGGCCATGTACTGGGTACATGGTGAGCTAGGAACTTTGGGAGATACATTTAGAAGTAACTATTGTGTGACTTCTCACTGCAAGTCTATTATAATCAATACAAGTGTAGACTCCTAATTTCATGAAGAAACACTAAAGGGAATTCAGATAGGTTGTGAAAAAATAACAGTGAGTGAAATCGTCAGGGAAAGGAACAGAGCTGGTAGAATTATGTATATATATATACATATATAGTATTTATTACTATATATACACATATGTATATGTACATATATATGTAACTTAGTAGAGAGGCTTACAGGCTGTGTCAAGGAATCCAATAACCAATAACGCACATTCTGGTGAAAAGGCCAAGAATCCAGTACATGTTCCGATCACAAGACCGGATGTCTCAGTCCCAGGCTGGTGCTGGAGTCCCTGATAATTTCGAGGGAGTCAATCATCTCCAGTCTGCGTTAGAATCCTGAAGAAGTAAGTTCCGACGCCACTGAAGGATTGTCAGTCTCAGCAACAGGACAGATGAACTTGCCAACAAGAGTCAGGGCAAGCAGCCACAAAGCAAAAGCTTCTTTCTTGACCATGTCCTTTCATGTGGATGGCCTAGATTTAGGCTGGGTCTTTCACATCAACTGATCCTATCAAGAAAGTCCCTCATGGATGCTGCATTTTGTTGATTCCATATGAAGTCAAGTTGACAACCAAGATTAGCCATACAGTGAGTGACTTCAATGCTCCATTCTCAACTGCAGATGCATCGTTCACCAACAAAGAATCTTCAGTGTTGAACTATACCGTCATCAAATGACTTCACATGTAATATCTGTGCAGCAGACACAGAACACACATTCTATTCAGCAGCCTGTGGGGTTCTCTCTGAAATGAGTTACTTTGCATGACTCAAAGCGGGCCTTCAGAGAAGATGGGAAAGAATGGGCCTCATTCCTTGTATCTTATCAGATCACAGTGGAGCAAAATTAGAAACTGACATCCCAAGAAACCCCAGAAGGAAGCACAAATACTTGGAGACTGAAAAATGTGTTTGCAGATGAGCTGAAGAAACCAAGGAGAAAATGTCAGATTTTCCAGACTCAAGTGATGATGGTTTCCCAGAGTGTGAGGAACTTGGCAGCAGCTGGGGCAGTTTCAGGAGTGAAGGATAGAGCGGGCGGTCAGTGGTCCTCAACCTTCCTAATGCTGCCCCCTTTAACACAGTTCCTCATGACGTAGGGACCCCCAACCATCAAATTATTTTCATCGCTACTTTATAGCCGTAACTTTGCTGCTGTTATGAATTGTGGTGTAAATATTTTTGGAGAGCGGGGTTTCCCAATGGAACCACAGCTGCAAGCATGAGGGCCTCAATGAATCACCAGCACCCATGTAAAAGTAGGGTGTGGTACATCTGTGCTCGTCGCTATGGGAACATAGGATTGCCAGGGCTGGCTGGTCACTGGCTTAGCTCCAGGTTCAGTGTGAGACCATGTCAAAGGAGTATAAGTGGGGAGTGCTAGAGGGGTCCTGTTGCACACACACACAAACGTGCTCATACACACACATGCATGCACACACACAAGCACACACACGTACACACACACACACACACAAAGACACTTGAAGATTCATTTAAATGAACAGGGCAAGTCTATGGCTATTTTGTAGCAATTTTGCAGTTGCTATGAGACCAACGTATTGCCAGCCCAGCCTGAGTGTGAAAGAACAAATTGCACGCTGCCCCGTGGGAGAAACCGTGGCTCCATTTCTCTTGAGTGTGCACGCATTTCTCCTGTACCCTGACTGCACACGTTCCTACCTCGTGGGAAACAGCAGAGTGAACCACGTGTTTCAGGGAGAAGTGATCATTTCCAGCGTATTTGTGGCTTGTTCTGAGTCACGTTTTCGCTGGGGGAAGCTTTCCTCATCCCTCAGAAGTGAATTTTGCTGGGAACTTTCCATTTTTGTCGCCCTGATTGCCTCGTTTATGCTGGAAATCATTGATTTGGTATTTAGGAAATTGCCATGTTTGGGACAGCAACGATTGTAGTTAATGGGTTGATGAGTTTTAAACTTGGTATTTAAAAAAAACACATTTAAAAAAATAAGGCCCTTTACATTTCAGCTCATCGTCTGCTAGGTTTGGGGTAATGATGAGCAGTGGCGTCACACCATTTATTTCAACGCTCTGTGTCTAAGCAGCCTGGAAGACCACATTTATCTCATCTTCACTTGGGAATAGCTCGGTACATAGTGAGTGGGTTGAATAAATCAGTCTGTATCGTCTAGTGCCACCTTCCTGGACGCCGGATCTTGTTGGATGGGATCAGCCCTGGTACTAAACTGTGACCCTTCGCTCTGACACTTCCTGTCTGCGAGGCCTGTCTGATGGACTTGGGAAATGGATGCTTAAAGCCTCCTCTGTGTCTGTGCTGAGCCACCTGGATCCTTCCTGGGTTGACTCAGGAGCAGGGGTGAACAGGAAGGGCTGAGCTGTGGACAGCTAAGTGCCCACTCGGCTCCAGACACATTAATTTCCTATCTTCCTTCTAGAGAAATGCCCAGCGAGCTCAGGACTGGAGGAAAACAGGCACCAGAATCCTGCTGCTGTCAAATACCTGTCAGCTGGGCAGGCAGCTCTCTGTGAGTTCGAGGCCAGCCTGTACTACAAAGAGAGTTTCAGGACAGCCAGAACTATAAAGTGAGACCATGTCTCAAAAACTCCCTCTCTCTCTCTCTCTCTTTCTCTCTCTCTCTCTCTCTCTCTCTCTCTCTCTCTCTCTCTCTCTCTCTTCTCTCTCTGTCACACACACACACACACACACACACTCATTCTCTCACACACACACACTCACACACATACACACACTGTCACACACATGCTCACCTCCCAAGTGCTTTTCTCTTGACAGGGACAGTAGTCAGGCAGATGACTCTGTCTTGATCAGGTTCCTGTCCCCACATCCTGCTGTGAGGGTCTCTGCCAGCTGACAAGGCTTTTGGGTGGTGGGATCCTATCTCACTGGTTGACAGTTAGCTTCCCTCTGGGTGGCTTCTTAGCAGAGGTTTTCATTAGCAGGCAGGGGATAATCTCATTAAGAATTGATACTGGCAGATTTATTTTTACTGCAGCTGGAGGAAGGAAAAGGTTAGATCCTTGCAGAGCCATTCATATGTATGACTTCCCTGCCCCAGAAATCCCTTCTTGGAAACAGGGCAGCTTGGGCTTTAGAGGAAGGGAAGGAAGCTATGCAGTGCTTACCTAAACAGTCCTCTCCCTGCCTTCTGCTCACGCCACACGTGTACACACTCATTCACACTACACATATGCACACATGCTTGCACACACTGCTCATACATACTACTCACATTCGAATACACTACACACACACACACACACACACACACACACACACACTGTACCGTTGCTGGAGTGCTTGCTGTAAAGTGTGAGGGCCTGAGTTTGATCCCAACAGTTGTGCCTACCTGTAATCTTGGTACTGAGGAGGCGAACGCAGGTAGATCCCTGACTCTGCCTGAATTGATGGGGCCCAGCTACAATTAGAAACCCTGTCTCAAAAAGTAAGGTGGAGAGACATTGAGGATGATACCCAAATGTTATATTCTTGCCTCCACATGCATATTCTCTCTCTCTCTCTCTCTCTCTCTCTCTCTCTCTCTCTCTCTCTCTCACACACACACACACACACACACACATTTATGGAGGCATAAATGACAACCACCTTATAGGCTCCCATGGATATTAAATAGAAAAGTGTGTATAATTTCCAGTTTTTGAGGCTGAAACATTTGATAGATACTTCTTTTATGTGGAACACAGTGTGGGGCAGAGTAAGCAATGAGATATTTTGCTAAAGGAAAGGTTACTAAGTTATTAACTTCATATACCATTGTGTAGTCAAGTACTTTGCTCTTTAATTCATACTGTATTTTTTTAAGGGGAAGATTATTATCTATCTTTCAGAGATGTAAACTACTCAGGAGGTTGAGTCAGGAGGATCACAAGTTTTGACATTAACCTGGGCTGTTAACAAAAATATCTCAAAAAGTAAAGCTAAAGACTTGGGTAGTTTTACTCATAGTTATGCCCTGGGAATCATGTCATATCATGCTAGAGTCCACTATTTCCTCTCCTCAAACAAATTGAGTTTTACACACACACACACACACACACACACACTTCCATGAGTCTCAAGAAAGATTATTATCTACCTTTCAGAGATTTAAACTACTGTGGAGGTTGAGTCGGGAGGATCACATGACAAGATACACACTTATACTTAGGGTCACTAAACAGTCCTTCAGTCCTCATGATTCTTTGAATTTGCTTGGTGTCTGTTGTAATGCCTTTCTTTTCATCTTTAATTTCGATCCTCTCTCTTTCTGAGAGGTTCTTGATAGAGCCCTCTGGGTTCCAAAGCACTTGGGTACTCTCAACCCCTCTAACTCTGACTTCTGTAACACATATATCCTCTTAGGGCAGTGAGCTTGCCTACAATTTTCCCTAGTGAATGGATGCCCTATGGCATTGATAGCTCCAACATCCTGTGGTCTACATTGCAACCCAGGCTTCACCTTTATAGCTTCAAGCAATAGACTTTAAGGGACTGTGTTCAGGGAATCTGAGTCTCCAATGACCCCTCACTCTTCCATCTTTCACAACTAGAACCCAATACCAGGGGGATGATGATGCCAAATTTTGCTGCTAGCTCAAGGTGTAGCCTTGCTCCTTTGGAGCACAGTTGCTGTGTGCATTCTAGACCTAACACCAGATCTCTCCTGGACTAATGTGAAGAGACATTTCACCCACAAAGAAATGATAGCCAGACACAAAAATGAGAAGCAACCTGATAAAAATGAAAACCACCTGTAGCAATAGACAGCCACAAAGAAGGGTCATGTAAGGGTGGGTGGCTGTTGGGAGGAATGGCTAGGAGCTACAGCCTTTGCTGACGATAGCTTTCTACCAGGAAAGAACAGCGTGACAGGAGGACTGAAGCCTAGCAGTAGATAGATTCATTGACGCAATGACTGTGGGACTTTCTACCTTTCTAGTACAGTTTTTATTTTATGTTTTCTATTATCATTATATAGTTACAGATTTTATTTTATGTATGTGAATATTTGCCTACATGTATTTGCACCGCGTGTATTGTTGTTTGCGGAAGCCCAAAGAAGGCATTGGATCCCCTGGAACTTGAATTACAGAGAGTTGTGAGCTTCTATGTGATATTGGGAACGGAACTCGGGTCTGCTGCAAAAATTCCAAGTGTTCTTAATGACTGAAACAACTCTCCAAATTCTGTAGTGTTCTTATATACCTTTAATTACAAATAATGGCTATAAGAAAGGTGAAGAGGAGAGAGGGAGACCTCCAGCTCCACTCAAAACCACAGAGCTCACTGAGACGACATGAACAAGGTCCACCCTACCTAGTTAAGAAAGTAATGGACAAGAAATTATCAATGGGATTAAATGATGGCAGACATATCCAGTAAATGTGATGGGGATTTGATTGTTAAATGAATCGTATGGCTGATGAATATGTGGAGACGATGCCCAGGGGCAGTGTGATAATGTCTGAATGCCGGCCACACCAGGAAACACTATCACCAAGTTAGAGACCTGGGGATGAGTTTAAATAGTAACTTCTCTTCAGAAACACACATCTTCCCATAGAGGGCTCATTTCACTATGATGTTAGAATTAGGCCATGCATGTTTTCATATTAAACTTTTGCTAAATAAACAAATACTCAAAAATGATTTCTCATATGTTCTCAAAATAGGAGTATTGTATATTTTTAAAAAATTCTAAAAAGTTGTTGGGTGGTGGTGGCGCACGCCTTTAATCCCAGCACTTGAGAGTCAGAGGCAGTCAGATCTCTGTGAGTTCGAGGTCAGCCTGGTCTACAGAGTGAGTGCACAGAGAAACCCTATCTCAAAACAAACAAACAAACAAACAAATAATCTAAAAAGCAGAAAAGGGAGATTTATTCAATGTGACTTTGTTGGAAAGAGGGCAGTGAGCCAGTGACTCCTTCAAATACCTTTAAATGGCTCCTTTTTAAAATCTTTTTCAATGTTACTTTTCTTGGTTAACATTATTTTCAAGTTTTATGAGTTAAAACAGGTTTTCTTGTAGCAAGCTTTCTTATTGGAACATCTTTGGAACGCCAACCCGCAAATAATGACTCAGAGACTTGTTATTAATTATGAAAGCTTGACTTTTAGCTTAGGCTTGTCTCAACTAGCTTTTATACCTTAAAGTAACCCTTATTTTTAACTCTATGTTCTGCTACATGGTGTTACCTCTCTTTCATCTTGCACCTCCTATTTTTTCTCCATGTCTGTCTCCTGACTCTGTCTTTCTTATTCCCAGAGTCCTTCTGCCTAACCTCTTCTGCCTAGCTATTTATGGGCCACTCAGCTCTTAATTATATAACATTCAAGGACTAAAACTTTACATTGTATTTTAAGATGAGCTGCTTAGGTGCAATACCTTAAACAAGAGTAAAAACATATATACAGTATACTTAAACAAAAAATAACCTTAAATTTGTATCAATATACAAAAATTCATACCTATGTCAGATATTTGAGTTTAGTGACTGTTTAAATGTAGATTCAACAATTCACCCTTTTATCCCGTCATTTCTATACTATATCTCTCATTTCCCCTTCAGAGAGCCCTGAATTTAATCTCCCTGACCATTGCCAATAACAATTTGTAACCCCCTCCCAATCTATGATAAACATTCATAATGCAGCAAATGACCAAAACCATCCACCCCACGTCTTGGGAATGTGGGCATCATGTTCTCTAGACTGCTTCCCATTGTTCCCATTGTCTTGGGGCAATGATATATTGGGAATATTATTTTAAGGTGTGCTGCTTTTTGTTTATGTTGCATTTGTTTAATTATGTGAAGTTGTGATACTTTGATTGTCTCAAACACCTGATGGTCTAATAAAGATCTAAATGGCCAAAAGCGAGGCAAGAGAAAGGATATGTGGGACTGGCAGGCAGAGAGAATGTACAGAAGGAGAAAACTGGGAGAAGTGGTCAGAGTAGTAGCCTGACAAGGAAGAGGACATCAGGGGCCAGCCACCCAGTTACACAGCCATCCATGGAGAAAGAATAAGACTTAAAGAAGTAAGAGAATGAGAAAAACACAATGGCCAAAGGGTAGATGGGACAATATAAGAAAAGTGAGCAAGAAACAAGCCAAGGTAATTATAAATAAGAAGACTCCGTGTGTGAGTCATTTGGGAGCTGGGTCATAGCCCCTTCAAAAGCCAAAGAACATAACATCATACTACTATAATGGCATCTTTAGGGGTCCCTGAGAAAATTGGAGGTCAAGTCCCTGAGAGATTTGATCAAAAATAATAGGACCAAAAATAATAGTTGTATTATTTTTTGTTTAGTTTCTGTATGATGGGAAAATATAGTGCTACTGGAAAGAGGGGTGAGGCTGCATATCAAAGAATCCCAAGCTAACTCCAAAATATTTCAATTATATTTCTTTATTATAAGGGGCAAACTCATGGAACAGGAGCAAGAAGTCCAACCTCAGGTGTGTAATGTGGAAACGAGAGAGAGAGAGAGAGAGAGAGAGAGAGAGAGAGAGAGAGAGAGCGAGCCCTGGGCTGGCCAGTGGTTTTTCTCTGGGTACCCAAAAGGTCTCACCCTAACCTGGTTTAGCCTCTTTAAGGTTATTGGCTGGAGGAGGGGTGTCTTTGATGGAGTTGAAGAACATATATTTATAGTTTTCCTTAGTCACAATAAAAGATAAAACAGATATAAATATTGTAACTATAATTCTTGCTTGATAACTGTTTCGTTATATGTAATTTTACTATGTTAAAGTTAAAACCTTCCTCTTATTCACACAGAAAAGGGGAGAGGTGATGTGGGAGGTGATGTATGCTGTGAATATGCTTTATTGCCATTGGATAATAAAGAAGCTGCTTTTGGCCAATGGCTTAACAGAGCAAAGTCAGGCTGAAATATATATATATATATATATATATATATATATATATATATATAGAGAGAGAGAGAGAGAGAGAGAGAGAGAGAGAGGCAGAGAAGCCATGCCATGTAGCCCTGCTAGAGACAGACACCGGACCGAACTTTACTCGGTAAGCCACAGTCATGTAGTGATACACAGATTAATGGAGATTGGTTAGTTTAAGATATAAGAATTAGCCAGAAATATACTTAAGCTATTGACCAAACAGTATTGCAAATAATATGGTTTGTGAGTGATTATTTCATGGTCTGGATAGCCAGGAATGAACAGTTGGCCTCCTACAACAGTATAGAGCTTATCTGAGGTCTTGGCTGGATAGTCTGGGAGATTGGACCATCTCAGCTAGCAGTTTTGAAATTGATGCAGAATTTTGAGAAAACTTCAACAGAGCCATTCTGAGAGGTTGCCTGTTTGTTGTTGTTGTTTGAAAATACATAAACTTTTAAGTTTAATATTTATATCTGTATTAACACAAGTATGGAAATATGCAGTGTGCACAAGTCAGTTAAAGATAACGTTTTGTTCTATGTTTGAGCAGGTAAAAGGTATCTGTCAACTTTATAAGTTTGTTTGGGCTGGATAACCAAACCCCTGTCATGCTGTAAAAAGGGTGACGTGTAATAATGAGTCATGAGAGTCATGAGGACTCTAGTTAACGAGATTTATCATGTCTTAACAGTCTCAGAGCTGTTCCCATAGTAAAGGATCAGCATACATGCCAACTGTCCTGTCAGCTTTTTTTGGCTTCTTTTTTCATGTCTATAGTCAAGATCTTCAGAAGGTCTCTGTCTTAGTCAGGGTTTCTATTGCTGTAATGAAATATCATGACCAAAAGACAAGTTGGGGAGGAAAGAGTTTATTTGGCTTACACTTCCGCCTTGTTGTTCATTACCAAAGGAAGTCAGGGCAGACACTCCAACAGGGCAGGATCCCGGAGGTGGGATGCATAAGCCATGAAGGGGAGCTGATTACTGACTTGCTTCCCCTGGCTTGCTCAACCCACTTTCCTGTAGAACCCAGGACCAGCAGCTTAGGGATGGCACCTCCCCCATTGAGCACTAATTGAGAAAATGCCTTACAGA
Organism: Neodon shergylaensis; assembly: GCA_025134845.1. Taxonomy (NCBI): domain Eukaryota; kingdom Metazoa; phylum Chordata; class Mammalia; order Rodentia; family Cricetidae; genus Neodon; species Neodon shergylaensis. Next base: position 5,982,729 of record JABTXL010012687.1, on the reverse strand, counting down.
TGGGTCTCATTGAGGCATTTCCTTAACTGAGGATCTGACCTCTGACAACACACAAAACCAGACAGTATAGCCTCCCCCGATCAGTTATGATCTTCATTAATTCTGAAGTGAATCATAATTTTTTTGCTGCCTGTGGAAACAAAGGCATAACCTCTCTCACAATGCAATGTATTTCCCGACTCCCATCTTGAAGCCGAGACATTTCTAAGGTATATAGACTGGTTGAATTCAGCAGTCCCTTCCATAAGTCAGTGTCTCTCAGACACTGCCATTTGGTCATCATCATTCAAAAACTTCAAAGCCAACAAGACACTGTGCAGGATCCAGATGCCCTGTATATTTCCTCAAATTTATATGACTTTTTAAAAATATTACTTTACTCTTTCTTTAAAGACTTTATTATTTTTAAATTATTTATTTTCTCTATGAGTGTCTATAATATTTTCTTTTCTTTCTTCAGCATCTAAGCATGTTTTTAAACTTATTATATCTGTTCATTTTTTTTCTGTCTGTATCTGACTTTCTGTGTTTCTGCACTCTCCTCTGACTGTGTGAGCCAAATCGTAAACTGCTAGGCTGCCATGGATTGGCTTTCCTTAGCACATTAGCTCATGGTAGGCTGCTGGTGGGCTCCACCCCCTAGGGTCTGCAGGAAGCAACAAGAACAATGCCTAACTGCCCTGGCTCTGGGAAGCTGTTGAGTCCAAGGTGCAGCAGAAGTTTGTACCTAGCACATTGGCTGCTCAAGGGCTCTGCTGCATAACAGCTGTGCCTCTGTAAGGCACAATCACTGGTTACTAGGAAGCCCTCTTAGTTTTTGTTTGCTTGTTTGTTTGTTTTAAGATTTCTCAGGTTCTATGTGGAAATACGTGTCCCATGTTGGGTTCCATATATAGCAAGCTTTCTTTTTGGACTACTAGCCTGCAAATAATGACCCAGAGACTTATTAATAATTAAGAAAGCTTGACTTTTGGTTTAGGTTCACCTCAGCTAGTTCTTATACCTTAAATTAAGCCATATTTTAAAATCTATCTGTCAGGTGGTGTTACCTCTCTTCCATCTTGCATGTCTCATTTCCTCTCTGTGTCTGTCTGGTGACTCTGTCTTTCTCCTTCCCCTAGTCCTCTCTGTCTCTGGAAGTCCTACCTAACCTCTTCCTGACTACTTATTGGTCAGTCAGCTTTTTATAAACCAATCAGAAGGTGCCTGGGCAAAGATACATCTTTACAGTGTAAACAAATATTCCACAACCATTTCTATCAAAGGTTTCTCTTAAATCTTTTAAGCTGTGAAGAACTGTTGGTTTAAGAGGCTGAGCATGACCCCCACACTCTGGAAGAGGTTTTGGTTTGGTTTTGTTGCTTCCTTTCTACTCACACGAGCATGGGGAAGAGGCAGATCGCAGAGGCCAGAAACAAGTTTATTTATTTGAAAGCTTGGATTCCTGGTCACCTGACGGAGAGCACAAGAGTTGGAGGGACTCAGAGATCATCTCAGAAAATGGCTTCTGAGAAAGTTTTAGTCCTTGGTGCTTCCTGGTCTCTGAAAAAACAATCCTCCCAGAATCAAATTCCCTGACCTCCTTCTTCTTCAGCCCCAGGCTGTGATGTTTGCCTGTGGAAGCTTGCAGTAGACCATTATATTTCAGGGAAGATTGCTAGCCAAAGGCATTCCCTGAGAACATTGAAGACTCCAAAGTGAACCCTGCCCCCATCTAAGGAGATGCATCTTTATAGCCAAGGTTCTGAATCCATCTGAATCAGTAACTTGCTGCTTTCTGTGGAAAGAGAACTGCTCATCGCCAATGGCAGGGTCAGAGTGGAGGTGCAGGGCGGTGGTAGGATTACTGCAATCAGCCTTCCTGCTCCACATATATGCTGTTTTTCTGTGTCAGGATGCCCAGGAGTATGCTCACCAGACTCCTTCAACCTTTTGAGCCCTTGAGCAGGAACTGGGGAGAAAGAAAGGTGAGAATTTCCTCTGGCATGTTTTCTAGGGCTGCAGTAGCAAATTACACACTTGGTGGCTCATATAAAAACATTTCCTCTCAGTTCCAGGGGCAAAGAAGGCCTAAGCAAGTTATTAAAAGAGGGGTGCTTCCTCTGGAATTCTCTGAGGAGGGAAGAATCTGTCCTTTGCTTCTTCCAGTTTTCAATCTTCCTTCCCCACCATGTTGCCCTTTTATCTATTGGTTCTCTCTGCCTTCCTTGTAGCAGGATACATGGGGTTGTATGTAAGGTCCCCTGGATAGTACAAGTTCATGTCCTCAAGACCAAGGCAGGAGAATAGAGCATGTGTGTGCTGTGCGCGCGCGCGCACACACACACACACACACACCAGAGAGAGAGAGAGAGAGAGAGAGAGAGAAGAGGAGAGGAGAGGAGAAGAGAGGAAGAGGAGAGAAGAGAAGAGAGAGAAGAGAAGAGAAGAGAAGAGAAGAGAAGAGAAGAGAAGAGAAGAGAAGAGAAGAGAAGAGAAGAGAAGAGAAGAGAAGAGAAAAGAGGCAGGTGAGGGAGCCTTGAACAATCATTACAAAATCAGCACAGGAAACAAACGAGTTGGCAAAGGAAAAGGCTGGAAACCCATATGGTCAAGGCAGACCATGTGGCTAGTAGCTGCCATATTGGAAAACACAACTGTAGAGAAGTGTTTGAAGACTGAGTCGAGCAACAGTTAATTATCTGTTGGCCTGGCTCAATAAATCTTAGCTACTATTATTGCCACTGGTACAATAAAGGAAAAAAATGATAAGAGTCTCACCATGGGATAGTGCTGGAATGAATCTCCCAGACCAGAATCAAATACTAATTAATTCCTGGAAGAGTCCAGAGGGAGTATTGTGCTACAAGGACGTAGCTGTTCAATAAATCTCCATCCAACCTGTTAATTGCATTCATTAATTCTTTTATTGGTTTCTGGGTCTTCTGTTAGCTTAACCAATGTGATGGAAATGTTAAAACTTTTTCCTGTTCTCATGGATTTGTGCTTTTCTTGTGTGTCTATATATACACTTTATGTATGTTGAAGTTAAAGTATAGGTGCATACCGTGTCATAATGGTTTTGCCTTTTATCATTCACTGCTTTTCTTTATCCCTGGTAATAGTTTTTGCTTTGACTTCTACTTTGTCTGATATAGATGATGTTTTTATAGCTTTCTTTTCGTTAATACTATATTGGAATACATTTTTTCCCATTCAAAAGACTTCAAACCTTTATGGTTTTAAGAGATCTGTCATCAATGGCATGTAACTAAATTCTTATCTAATCTCACAATCTCTATATTTTAATTCTAATCCACTTACATTAGATATAATCTCATGACTTTGAGTGTGATGGTTAGTATTGTCAACACCTATTTAGACTGAGGCTCATCTTGAAAATGTCTGTGAGGGATTGTCTTGATTACTATATTGACGTGGGAAGACCCATCTTGGGGTTCCAGACTGTGTGAAATGGAGACAGCAAGCTGAGTGCTAGTATGGATGTGTTAACTGCTCTCTTCTCTTGACTGGGCTGTAACGTGACCAGTTCTCTTGTGTTTCTGCTGCTGTGACTTCCCTGCTGGGATGGACTATAACCTGGAAGTCTGAGCAAAAGCCTGGTATTTCATCACAGCATCAGAAAAGGAAGCTAAGATGATTGTATAAAGTTTGCAGCAGATAGTTGATTTTTTTTAGTATTTATATTAGTTCCTCAAGATAATCAATTCCCATTTCTTTTCTGCCTGGTTTTATCTTGTAATTTATTGCCATGTTGAATGAAATTTATAGTTTTATTTAACTATTTCAGCATCTGTGATAGTCTGTGATTCTAGAAGACACATACCTTTATTCTTTTTAACAACTGGAATTTTTAAAGGGCACATTTCTTTTTCTTTTGGGGACTAAATTTCTTAGTGACTAGATTTAAATTAAGCATTCCTGTTATGATTTTTGCCGGTGGGTCCCGCTGGTCCCGGTGACAGTGAGGTTCCCTGACCAAGAGAGCTGCCAGCCCTGGGCAGGGCTCAGCCATGAGGCCACTGGCTGGGCAGGCGATAGTGAGTCCCTGAAGGTGCAGGTTCCCAGCAGCGAGCGGCTGGGTGGGTGAGCGGGTGGGAGACACGTGGACAGACATATCATACAGAATGGAATTGGATATTTATTAGTTGAATTATGGAATGGGAAGGAAAGAGGGGAGAAGGGGGAAGAGAGGAGAGAGGGGGCAAGAAGGAGGACAGAGCAAGTGAAGCTGCCTCTCTGAGAGTCCGAGAGGAAGGTGGAAGAGAGCGAGCTCATGCGGGAAGCTGAAGATCAGCCTGCCTCAGCAGATGGGGGAGGGAGTGGGCGTGGCTTGTACGAACAATCATAACAATTCCCAAGCCGACTTTTACAAGAGGGATGTTCTGCCTTCAGTGTGTCATATTTGGTGAACTATGGTGGTCATTTGTCACTCAAAAATAAGATTACTTTTAGTATTTTGATTTACTATTAATAAGTAATCAGTGGGAGACACTTTAAGACCATGTAAATAAATATTCTAATCACCAAGACAATTAGTCTGTCCCTTTCTCTTAATTTGGTATCCACTGATAATTCTTAGTCTGGATGGTTCTTGATGACTGCAAAATGGCACTCCTGGTTCATCTGTCCATCCATCCATCCATCCATCCATCCATCCATCCATCCATCCATCCATCCTAGTACTGGGGACTGAATGTAGAGCCTTGCCTGTGTTAGTCTTAGAAGTTTGAAGAGATGTAAGCAGTCTTAGTAAGTCTGCAAAAAGGTATTATAAAGTTTGTGTTTTTAACTTGTATTTTCAATTTTTCTGTACTATTATCTTCATGATACAAAATAAATGTTTTCAATCTAAAACAATCCTATTATTTCTTTTCTTTGCTGTCCTTTAAGATAAGGACATGAGGGGGCTGGAGAGATGGCTCAGTGGTTAAGAGCACTGCCTGCTCTTCCCAAGGTTCTGAGTTCAGTTCCTGGCAACCACATGGTGGCTCACAACCATCTGTAATGAGGTCTGGTGCTCTCTTCTGGCCTTCAGACATACAGACAGAATATTGTATACATAATAAATAAATAAATAAATATTTAAAAAAAAAGATAAGGACATGAGTGTAATTCTCCCATGGAATAATTATATAATAAATTTTGTGTTCTTGACAAATTTTAATAATAAAAACTAAGTTTAAAAAATCAAAACGAGTCTGTCTGTCCTATGTTTCTTACCACCTCACTAGGCAGAGATGAAATTGGGATATTGTCTCTGAAAAGCTGCAAGAGTTCTCTATTAAAGTAACTGGGACTCAGTACTTGTTTTTAGGAAAGGTGACTGAGCTGTTTTAGCTGTTATGACCCCTTTGACAAGTTTTGATGCCTGGATTTGTTTTCTTAAAGAAAGTCATCTGGTGTTTTGCTGCCTGGCTTTACTTGCAAATGTAGTCAATCTCTACGAGTCAGACACAAGCCCAGAGTGGTGGTGATACTTCAGCAAGGCAGATGGCAGCGAGTTTTAGATTCACGCCATCCTTCCCAGGGAAAGGTCTCCACCAGGGAAAAGCCAATCAGGTGGCACCACGGCCTCCTGTTTAGGGGACATTTTCTACTGGACAGTGAGGAGTCATTGTGTCTGAAGGTTTTCACAATATCATCTCAGAGGCTCAAACAATGATGAGCAGGAACCCGAGCACCCGAAAACACAGCCTTTCCCTCCCACGCTGGTTTTTGCTGCAGTGGCCAGCAGTGCCTCTGCAGGCAGGGGCTTAGGTGGATGGAGGACGGAGTAACATCACCACAAGCAACAGATGCTCTCCCTGTGACTGACATCCTTTCTCAAAGCGGTTCTTCCAACCAGCCAGACTGGTGGAGCCTGCCCTGCAATGAGAATCTCAGGGCTGACTTGGCCTGTCTGAGACTGTAAATCACAAAGCTCTGGACACCAAAGGAAACACCTGGTCATAGTTTCCTCTGGATTCCCATCCATTCAAACTGACCTGTGGACTGCTGTAGAGGTCACTGCCATAGGCTACCTCTTGTCTTCACCTCAGTTGACATGTAAGTTCTATCCTTTACCTGTCCTGTATGAGAACTGCTCTCAGAGTGTTTAGGTCATGACAACTGCATCATCCAATCACCCAAGCCAGGACCACCATGGAAACAACTGATCCACATTGGTTTTGGCCTTGGCTGCCTTAACAGGGGGGCTAGAGGCCCTAGAAGTCTAAAAAAGTAATGGCTCATCTTTGTTCAAGCTGGTGACCTTGACCAGTTGGCTTATTATTAGACAGTCTGGCTGTGTGGCTCTAGCTGGCCCCTCAGCTCAAGCCCACGACCTTCCTCAGCTTCTCTAGTGCTGAGATTACGATGTGTAGCAGTCTGCTTATCAGCTGGTCTTCCTGAGGCATATGGGATTACTTAAGGCTAGTACTATCCTATCCCTATTTTTCTGCTTATAACCAGCACAAATGTTGGTCAGAATGGCTAATTGGAATGTAGTCTGGCTACAAAAAAATGGTCCCCGATTTCAAGACAAAACCCTGAAATGGCATTTCAGACCCAAATCAGCAGCCAAGGAGATCTAAGAAGTGACACGCCCACCTGCTTATAGTGCTTAGCAGCAGAGAGGAGCACGGCTCGCCCAGAGCAGGCCGTGCTGGGGCTACATGCCCACCCAGTGCTCATTTGAACAAACAGGCTTCTGTAACTTAGACTAAAAACCAAATCCTCCCTTTGTGTTTCTGAACTCTAAGAATGGCACTCTTAAGGAAATGATCTTTTTGCCCCAGCAGGTAGCAGTGTAGTTCCCCCCGGGTTCTATGTTTCAAAATCACACTTTTTTTTTTTTTTTCGGTTTTTCGAGACAGGGTTTCTCTGTGGCTTTGGAGCCTGTCCTGGAACTAGCTCTGTAGACCAGGGTGGTCTCGAACTCACAGAGATCCACCGGCCTCTGCCTCCCGAGTGCTGGGATTAAAGGCATGCGCCACCATCGCCCAGCTCAAAATCACACTTTATGGGATACATCTTTTAAATAAGAGTTGTTTATATATTTTAAAAAACCCTTAAGATCAACATAAATGTGTCTAGAGAGTGATGCCTACAAATGGCAAAACATAGTTCTTTGTTAACTGACAACTTTAACAAATCTAATCCACGTGATTACATTATTTAATGTAGGAATTTTGCTAATCAGATTGAAGTGAGGAGGAAGAGATGCATTTGCTTCCGTTGATAACAACAAGAGCATAGCATCACACTAAGCAGAGGGACAGGATCCCTGGTTCCATTACTATTCTGGTTCGAGTGCAGAGCACAGAGTTTTGGCACGTCAGTGCCGTCAGGCAAATGTAATAGAAGGTGCGCCGGGCTGCAGCACGTCCTCGTCATACAAGTCTTCGGCAAGTTCTTCCTCGTCTCCATCAGGAAAGTAAGTAGGGAATGGCAGGCTTTTACAGTGATCCTTATATGCAGGCAGCGTAGAGTCTTTGACCTGAGGGAATAAAGGAAAAATTCTTACTCATAAATGATACCAATTATGGTATTTAAAATTACCACTAATAAAAAATATCTGTTACTGTGTGTTTGAACAGGAATGCAACCACTCCACGCAGAGGTGATCAATGACTCTACTGTTGCTTCTCTTTGTATTCTAGTAAGCTTGATTAATCAATTTCCCTCAACTGAATCACCTACCTCACAAGAATGAAACCAATTATACTTTATACTTACAATAACTCATATGTATTTAACTGTCCAGCAGAATGGATATTTTAAAATCACATCATAATTATCTTTTACATCCACATTTATTTTTCAAATATGAAGGTCTGGTACTAAATACAAATTTAATACCTAATAATTATCCATTTTATTATCTACTCCTTTGGTCTGTTTTTATTACTTTGTTTTCTATACTTACAAACAAATTTTGAAGGTGAGGCTTAAAAACATGGAATTTTTAGTTAACTCTAAGAGCACGGAAAGGAAAATGTCACTTTTATTAAAGAAATTAGCTTACATTTGTCAAAAAGCATTTTTATTAAGAGGTTAAAGACAGAATGACAACAGCAATAAAAGAAAGCCATAAGTGTTTACAGTAGCTTTGAGAACATTTTATGGCTGAAAATATTTCAAATTATGTCTGCATTCATAGCTGACACATTTTAGCAGAAATACTGATATGATTTAAAATGCTCTATTTTAGTTTTGGATGTTACTGGGCTCCACAAAGCTTCCATACACCTCATTCAGGGAAGGAAAAATACACTTATATACATAGTAAAATAGGACATATTCATTTTAGCAAGAAGAAATGAATAATAGTCAAAATGACAGCTGCTAGGAACACTAAGTGTATAAAGACAGTTCTATCTTAAACGCCCTCATTATGATTGTTTCAAGAAATGAGCAGGACGTTGCGCAGAAGGAAACCATCACGGTCAGTTTTGTTTTGTTTCCAATTCACCAACCTTAGACTCAGCATAAATCAGGAAAACACTCAATAAGAAAACTATGTGCTTATTTGATAAAATCTGTCACAAGGGGTCCAGGTAGTGACTCCCCAGTCACGCTTACACTTTTATAGACCTGAGGTTTCCCATAACAAATCACTGATGATGTTTTCAGTGTAAGTCAATATATAATGCAACAGTTAAGATTGAGACTTTCATTTGTTTCTGCTGGAAATCGATGGTGAATGTTCTGTGTTCACTCAACCATGAACCTCCTGACACTCAGGCGGCAGCTTCTACCCTGCATCCCCAAGGCTCGTCTGAGTTGGCACTGTGGGTTTTACTGGATAGAACTAAGTCTCTGGAAGCTCCAGGCTCCACTTTACTCTATCTGGTCAACATGTTAGTTATAATTCCTTTTTCTCTTTCTTTTTAGTTTTGAAAATGACAGTAGGTATTTGGGAAGGCAGGTGTGACAGAGTGATGCTGTCACTGGGAGCCCTGGGCCTGGTCACCTTTCTGGATCATGATTCCCACCATAGAACTTCTGGTTCTTTGGCCCAAAGCAAAGCTCATCTATCCCTGAAAGGACAGAGGAATAATGACATTTTGGCACCGGCTCCTTTCTTTCCCTGAAGCCCATTTTCCCACAAGCTCTTGGCTTCACAACTCCAGTGTGTAGCTATTTTGTAGTGTTCCTTTAACTGAGGTGCCGCTCGGACACTGGGCAGAGAACACGTAGCGGAAGGACAGATGCTTCAGAAGCTACATTCAGGTCAAAAGAGATGAACGAGTGGTAGAAATGAGATAGTTGTACATACCTTCACTAAGCAGTTTTTATGTCCAGGTACAGAGCCATTCACGTAGATTATGTTGTGCTTAGTGTTCACTCTCCACACCTACACATGAAGTGAACAACTTGTGAGAGATAAAAGCCTCAGGAAGTAGCAAATGTGTTACTAAAAGCCGAGAAAGTGCCCCACAAAGCTGTGAGCACACCTGCTACTGAAGACCAAGCAAAGGCCGAAAAGCTCTGAGTCTTATTTAGTGACTGAAGATCGCAGTGCGCCTTACTTTAGGAGTGGCGGCTGATGGCCACTTCAGCTCCATGGAGTCTGCTTACACTAAGACAGACACGTGGAAATTCAGTTCTGGTTTGGTTATTATTTCTTTTCTACAACTAGCAACTGGGAATTCATAACTCATCGAATCTAATATCTAAAATAAGCCAGGCAAGCAGACTGCCTTTGAAAACATCTCAACATGGAGGAAAACACACACAGACTGGTTTAAAAAAAATGACAGTAAGAGAATAAATGGGCTATCAAGGTATTAATAATACCACACAGAAAACTGTGACAAGCAGATGATCCCTACTAAGGGTAAAATAGTAACAGTGGGAAACAGACTTATCTGATAATTAGCTTCAGGTGTCAACTTGACCGGATTAAGGAGTGCTAAGAACATTACTTCCGGTGTGCCTGTGGGGAGTCTGTTCCTTCAGCGGGTGAACTCCATCCAATCAGCTGGGGCCACAGTAAATGAGAGAGACTAGCACTAGAAGCCCTGACCCAAGTCATCTGAGCTCCAGGCTCCCAGACTTCGGACTCAGTGCCTGTCCATGCCCCTGCCTCATTCTCAAAACTTCTGCTTCAGACTGAGAATTCGATCACTGGGTTTCTGGCTGATGTTATGGGCTAAGTCAGGGCTAGAGGCATTTCAGGGGCTCCAGTCTGCAGGAAGCCTACAGTGGGATTTCTCAGCCTCATACAACAATCATAGAAGGGAATCCTAAAAATAACCTTTGTTTACCTATCAGGTTGTCTAGTCAAGCATCCAAAGTCACCTGCTCTGGAGAAGTGCAACATAATTATATAAATTCATGCAGAATCTAAACATTAAATGTATGTAGAATCAACTTGGGAAGAAGATGCATAAAATGCAACAGTGACTACCTCTGGGTATTGTTGGTATGGGTAACTTACTTTGTCTTTTCTCAGATTAGTAGATTAAATATAACTTCTCTTTTAACACACACACACACTCTCTCTCTGAATATGCATGTCCCACAATGCAGTGCTCTTTCCCCCTCTACTGGGACTGTCCGCTCCATTCTTTACCCACATCTACCTCACTCACACACCTGACATACAATCCGAGACAGCTCAGCAACACCCTTCCACTTCTCTGTGATTCCACAATACATAGGAGCACAGTGTTGGGGAGCTTTCTTTCTCTTTATAAAGAAGAAGATTCAATCTAATGCTTAGAGTCCCTTTCCTCCTGCAGGAGCTTGTGAAAATATTCCAGTTCAAATAGTAAATCACTGTTTCTTTCTTTTCTTTGTAAGTATCCATTTCACGGCTTAGATGTGAAATATAACTATGCAGCCCCCATTACAGTACAACTCAGTTTCATTTCCTTTGAGTGAGTCTCACTCCACACCTACAAACCAACCCCACACCTCACAGCCCTAATAGTGAAGCACACTTGCTCACACCTACAAACCAACCACACATCTCACACCCCTAACAGTGGTGAAGCACACCTGCTCAGGACACACATGGACACTGGACCCTCTAGGCTTCTGCATACAAGCTTACAGCCAGTCCTTTACAGACCTACCTTCAGTCCGTACGCTGTCCTGCTCTGGTTTCCCATCTGCCCAGGCATTTTGGTTCCGGGCCAGACTCTGGCAACATCCTGAACAACAAAAACAAAGGTCACGCTTTCAGTACTTCTGATTTGAAACAGTACAGACTAAATCACAGTGGACACCAGAAACAAGAATGATTAAGTTCTACTCTTCCAAATCCTTTGTTCGGCTAGGTCAGTTCTTTAACTGAATACGGATGTTTATCTATTTACTCCTATGTTGGAACACAGTCAAAGAAGGAAGTCATGTGAGAATTCTGAGTGCTTGTGAGAAAACTTCAAGAAAACAGACAAGAGTCTTGTGACCTCAGTTTCTTCAGAACACAGAACTGTTCTTGGAGTGTTTTGTGCTCCTCTCAGGTGTGGTGGACAGGAGCGAGTTCCCGTCAGCTGTTGTTATTCATGTGCCTCTGGAAAAACAGGTTTTTGCACGTAGTGGCTTGTCCTCGTGACTGAATACTTTCTCATGTGACTCCTCTTAACCCTCAGAGTATAACAGTCTGATGCTCTGAATAAAGCTGGCTATTACATGAGACTTTAGTCTGCCTTGTTTTTAGGCCCTGCTCTCCAGGTTCACGGTGCCAATTAGAGCAGTAGGCACTCCCAGATGGGAAATAAAGACAGATGAAGAAGCAGGCAGGAGACGAACTCATTAGCAGGAATACTAAGTGATCTAACTCTGACAGGAGTTAAAAATATAGCAATAAGAAACACAGTAAACACAAACATACCACATCACTATGTCAAGGGAAACCAGTGGGCTGATTTCATCTCATCCTATTTCCTAGCTTACTGGGCCCCCCACAGCCTGAATGGGCTTCTCCCTCACTTGAGAGGCTACTTTTCTCGACTCCTGTTATCTGCATCATTAGAATAATGTTCATCTAGCTCCAGCTGGCTCTGAGCATGGATACTAACCCCTCTTCTGAAGCAATCGAATGTGAAGTGAGGGGCCCACTCACTGAGCTCTTAGTGGGCAGTTTTGTGTGGCAGGCACACTCTCAGAGGCTGACACTCCCCAGAGGAAATGATGAGGAGCACACCAGGCAGCTATGTTAAAATGCCGAGTTTAACCAGGACTCTGCCCATTCCCCTTCGCTGTGTTCCCAACACTGATTTTGATTTTGATTTCCTGGCATTCTTGTGAACAGATTTCTTCGTAGACAGTAAGATAAAAATTCCACTTCTTGGTAATACAACCTGTTAGGTGAGAACTTAGTACCTAAGGGAAGCTATCATCTCTTTCTTATTGAGAAAGAAACGGAAATGTAACCAACCACCAACCATAACAGGGACTTTGTATTTCCTCTGAGGCTCCAAAGGTTTTATTCAAAAGCTCCCTAGGCAGTCTCTGCTCTACCTCTGGGAAAGAAATACTGAATTAGCAAAACAGAGGGTCTTTTCTTCATTTCTTATGCTATTATTGCTTATTTCTCCATTAATCTCAATGCCCCCCCCCCCCCACCAATACACTATAATGCTATCCTCGACAATCTCAGTTGTTTCCCCAGGGCAAAACCAGTATGTGAACCAGTAAATGGAGTAGCTACCTGCAGCTGCCTTAGGATTGCAGATAGGACGCTAGGAAACGTAGGAACAGAGAGTGCTGCCCATGGGTATTTATGCACTAGAGAACTGGGGGAGGCTAGCCTACAAAAGGGGAACGACTACAGGAACCCACTGCAGTCAGGTTGAAGTCATCTGGCCTGACCTGACAAATGGCAAGCAGTCTGTGCAGAGGTGGAGCACCTGGCACTAAACAGAACAACACTGCTAGTCTATGGCTAATGCCTGCATTCCGACTGAGGCAAGAAGAGTACTGCAAGTTTTGGGCTAGCCCAGGCTACAGAGTGAGACCCTGTCCACCTCCCACCTCCCTCAGTGAGCATCGCTATTTATACTCACTCCAGTTGAAATAGCTCCAGGTCTCCTGTGGGTCTTCGTTTGACCGTGAGAAGCAGGTTGGCCTTTAAATCCCCATCTTTTCATGACACCTTGAAAACCTTTACCAATACTGGGGGAAAAAAGTTAGAATTTACATAATGAGTGGAGTATAAGATATTTCTGACTGTACTTTCTTGACAGCACCTTGGAGTTCTAACAAGACTTCTTATCTAAATAACCAGAAAAGGCCATACAAGCCACACTGCAAATGAACATTCCTTCGTCTGTCTTGGCTTGCACCTCCCCCTGGAGTCTAACTCTGTCTCAAATGTTAGGTCAAGACTGTGAGACAATAGCAAGCTAAGCGTGGGGAATTTACCTAGGAAAGGTTCACCCTCCTAACCTTGTCAGTCTCCTCACAGACACAGCAGGCAGCCATTAGGATGTGCCCCAAAGGTCCCAATCTCCTAGTATTTGTGCCATCCTTAATCCCCTTCCCAGGAGCCTAGGGCTGATTCAGTCTAACAGAAAAATATGCTAGGAGATGGGCTATCAGTCTGAGGTTTGCTTAGCAGAGACTCCTCTGGTACTCTCTCCTCTTGCTCTGCAAGAAGCCCCTGCACTAAACAAGCACTTCTATGGAGCACAAGGTAGCGAGGGTAGTTCCTGTCAGCAACAGCCATGCCACTGAGCATGGAGGCAATTTTCCTTTAGTCAAAGTCCAATGTAACTGTGGCCTTGTGAGGGACCTGTGCCAGGTACAGCCAGGCAAGGTATGCTGAATTTCTAACCACAGACACTGAGGTTGTAGGTTTACTTAAGCCATTGTGTGAGGGCTGCCAGTCAGGGAACAACAGATGGGGCACAGAACAGAGCACTGAATAAATGCACCTCTAGTCTGACTCTGCCACCTACAAGGGTGAGCCTTTAGCATGGTGGTTTTCAACCTTTCTCATGCTGCAACCCTTTAGTACAGTTCCTCATGCTGTGCTGACCCCAACCATAAAATTATTTTGTTGCTACTTAATAACTGTAATTTTGCTACTGTCTTAAGTCATAATGTAAATAAATATCTCATATGCAAACCCAGATGGGTCATGACCCACAGGCTGAGGACCACTGCTCTAGATGATGGGCAAGAAATTGTAGAGGACACCAGATGATCTTGATCTGGGCTGATAGGAAGCTAGTGGAAAAGCAAAAGTAGAGAAAGACAGTTTCTTAATAACCTAAACACTATTTTTAAGCCAGATGGTGGTGGCACACACATTTAATCTCAGCACTCAGGAGGCAGAGACAGATGGATCTCTGTGAGTTTGAGGCCAGCCTGGTCTACAAGAGCTAGTTCCAGGACAGGTTCCAAAGCTACAGAGAAACCCTGTCTCGAAAAACTGAAAAAAAAAATTAAATGAAAACACTTTGTTGCAAAGTCTGTTAGCTAAAGAAACAAGCTAATGACACCAAGGTTCTATACTAAAGTCCATCTCTGAAGATCAAGTACATCCATCCCTATAAGTGATGCTGTGCAGGTCTGAGGACTTGCAAGTCTACTCCAGACATCATCTACACACTCTTAGGGTGGAGATTTTCTTCACCTTTCACCAGACAGTGGTGATACACTTTAACGCAATATTGTGGAGTTTCAACAAAGCCAGCTATGACTAGACGTGCACTGTTCAGACCAATTACAAAATAGCATGAAAACCACACTCTTTCTACAAGGACTTTGCTACACGTTTATTAACAAAGATGCATCGAACAATGGGCTGAAGAAAGCCCCTTGAATAACAGCTTTAGATAAATCAAGAACTGAACTTGAAAACAATTAGAAGCTATAAATGGAGTCCAACAGGCATGCGCTCTCAAATCACACATTAAGACTGGTTCAGAACTAAATTAGACGTAGCTTGCATCTCTTTCTGCCAGCATATACTACTTTCTCTCTTCCCCCAATAACTACAAAAATAAGTCGTCCTAACAAAAAGCTAAACTAGAGTGTAACATAAATTCAATGGAAAAGGTACTGGATAATTTCATAGAGAGATGCACTCCAAAGAAAAGCTATGAAAATCAAACACTGAAATTGTGCCTCAGATATTATTAATATTTCCACTTAACAATGAATTTTAGGGCATACTTGCAAAGTAATGCAAAAAGCTTAGCAATTTACAAATGAAGAGAAGGAAGTGAGGAATAATTTGGAAGTATTCTATCATTTAGCAAGCAGCAGCTAAGAGCAGCAGGGGAGAGTGGCCAGCAATACTCATCTTGAAGGAACACGCTTTAAAAATACCACATTCAAACATGGCTGCCTTTGTAGACGTTCACCACTGCCTCCAGAGTTCTCAAACTGATTATCTGCCTTAAAAAGACAGCTGAGTGCACGCACCAGCAAACGCAAGCAGGTAAATTACAGAAGATAATTGAGCTCATTTTAGAGTAAACGATTACAAGATGAAAGTGGTACCCTCAAAGTGCTAATTATGTGTCAGCTAATTGCATATTGTTTTCCAGTCTGGTCTGGAACACTTCATGAGCTCCACCATGTACAATGGAACCTCTTCAGTAAATAACCTTTAAACAAAGGCGAGACCACAAGTGACATGACAATTACTGGCTTCGCTCAGGGTGCAGGGAGAGTGCACCTGTTGATCCATGGGAGGCACAGGTAGCGAGGCTCTGGCTTCTCCCAGTTGCTATCCAACTTGAGAACAAAAGGAAAGCAAAAGCAAGGAATGAACAAATCTGTACTTAGCCTACCCTGGTGTGACTCAAATATAATACTTTTGTGAGTCACAGAAGAAAAACTTAACAGAAATTTATACACAACACAGATGCCCACCTCCCTCGCCCTCTACCCACTGTGGGCCTTTTCCTGCTCGTTTGTCTGAGACAGGGTCTCGTGCTGCGGCCCTGGCCCGCCTTGAGCTCACTGTCTAACTCAGGCTGGCTCAGAACTGACGGCAATCCTCCTGTCTCCAACAGTGCTGTATTTGTAGGTGTGCACCGCTCGTCTAGCTATGTAGTTCTTAGTTAATGTCTGCAGAAATAAATCAAATGAAAATCCAAATCAGGGAGAATGCAATTTTAGATATTCTAATTACAGTGAGGCTCATGTGAAAACAAGGAAAACAAAACTGAGTTTATTTAGCATGCTTACACCATTTACAAAGTCATTTACAAACAAGAAACCCCTCAGAGGTCTCACTTAGCAGACTGCCCCGTTCCTTGGCCCATGCTTCCCATATGACTGCATACAGGGCAGAGAGACTCTGGCTTCTCCCAGTTGCTATCCAACTTGAGAACAAAAGGAAAACAAGAGCAAGGAATCAACAAATTTTAACTCAGCCTATCCTGGTGTGACGACTTAGTCCAATGACCAGCTAGAGAGGTGAACCTAACACTACTACTGTTGTGTAGTGCGAAGAAAGGAAACAGAAAAGGTTGAGAGGCCTACACGATCAACCGTAGACTCTTCCAGAAGGTAACGCATGATTTACCATTTCCCAATGAATCCTATTATCTCTAGAGGTTAATATATGGGAATTTCATTCCCTGGCCTTGTCATGACAAATGCCCAAATACTGACAACCAACAGTTTTAAAACACACCCAGCAGGTATTTCTCTACATGTTTCTAATACTTGTACCTGGGGCAAACATGTCTACTCTGAACCACCTGGCTCAGTTTTCTAAGGCCCATTCACAGTCCCACCCCAAGTCTCTTCCTTGTCACTGGCTTCTGTGACATCTCTCTCCTCTTTTTTCCTCAGGTTTACCATCCACACCTTTGCAACCGATTTTCCTCTTTCTGGAAATTACTCTGAGATTAATCCAATCTAAAAATGCAAAAGGTTTTTTTGTAAAATAATTTTTAATATGAAATCGTTGCACCTACTGAAGAACGGAGACTATAATGAAGTCGGAAGCATCCATCACTCACTGGCAATTGCTGACTCCAGGCTTGCCATATTTCATCTGATTCTCTTGCTCTGCAATTCCAATAGGGTACTTAAAGCAATCTCCAGAGAGTCTATCATTTACATTACAAGTATTACAGTAAGGAAAGGTAGGGACACGTTCAAACTACAAAACCACACTATGGTTATCACAATCTAAAAAGTGAATGACTCCTTAACATCAAATATGCAGTCAGTGTTCTCTTTTCAGAGGGCGTTCTCTGCCCTTCTTTGGCGTCTCTCCACCCTGCTGCCATCAATGTACACTTTGTGGTTTCCTTAATCTTTGAGATATACTTTCTCCCTAAAGTCACACGAAAAGGTAGTCTGAGCATCCTGCTTCTGATTTTCTTCTCACTATGGTCTAAGTCATGGATTGGCATAAGTTAGCTTGAGCAACCTGGTTTTGTAAATAAAGTTTTATTGGGGGTACAGAAATGCACAATCATTTACGTGTTGACTACATCTGTTTTAGAGCTATTATGTCGAAAAATGTCTGATGTGTTAGACGATATCAGACTTGAACTCTTAATGATTTCATGTTTTCTGTTCATTTCTCAAGGTTTCTTCCCGAGGTGGAGCTTCCTTTTAAACTAAACAAGAAGCAGTGACAACATGGTGATGGCGGCCAATGCTCCTGAGGAGGTAGTACTCAGTGCCAGGCTTGAGCCAGGAGCTACAACAGTGGTTCTCAACCTGTGGGTCATAAGCCCTGGGAATAAAATGGCCCTTTCTGAGGGTTGCCTAAGGCCATTGAAGACAGATATTTACAATTCACAACAGTAGAAAATTATAGCTATGAAGTAGCAATGAAAAATCTATGGCTGGGGTCAGCACAACATGAGGTGCTGTTGCGGCATCAGGAAGGTTGAGGACCACTCACTGCTCTCGAAGCGCTCATGTTAAAGACGAAGTAGAAAGAGATCACGGAACTTGCCTTGGTCACAGAGCTACTGCGGCGTGACCTTGTTCACCTGTCACTTATTATCTTGCTGAATTGGTTTTTGCTGCTTGGTAGGTTTGCATTAGGAAAGCAACTATAGAAACACAGACTGCCACTAAAATATGTTCAAACAACAAAGCAAGAGACAATTCCTCCCAAACTCTAGCCTCCAACCGTGACTTAGGGTGGCTCCTGAGAGATTTATCTCTTTGTAACCCAACCACTTGTCGTCTCACTAATGTCTAAAAATTTATTTCTCTGAACAGCTAGTAGATCAATTATTGAAAACAGACAAGAAATGGAGGACAAAGTAGAAAAGCCTGTCCTCACATCAGTCACAGGAGGGGGGAAACGAGAGGATACAGAACCTATACTCAAAAGACAAGTCTCCATAGATAAAGGGGAAAACAATACTCACACAGATACTGAAGGGCTTAAATTCTGAACAGGGAACTGCCTTCCAAATAAGAAGCATTGAGGTTCGGGCACTAGAAAACTTAAGAGGAATAAAGAAAACCAAGCAAATGCGTGTGTGCTGTCGGAAGTCAGACACTGTACTCGGAAGTTCAATCCAGTTCCATGTGAGCAGTCAGTCCACAAGCATCTAAAGGCACCAGAGAAATGCAGTAATGCTGGCTAGAAGTGGTACAGTCCCTGGGAACACTTGGCACAAGGTTACGTAAGATCCGATGCAGGCGGTCTGCATGAAGATGCACAGCCCAGAATGCAGTGTGCTTCCATGGGGTAGCCCATTTCCCGCACAGGAGTGAAACGAAAGCTGAGCCGCAGACGCGCAGCAGCGAGGACTCCTCCAAGCGGCCCTCCTTTCTTCCAGAGCTGACCATCGCTGACTTAACCCTGAGGCTATCTCTTCTCCCATGCTTAGCTGCTATTTAGACTTAAGACTTCCACATGATTTCAAATCATCTTGTTTTCTAGAAACAGAACCGTACAAAGGAAGCATTCCCCACCCTTACTTGATACACAAAACTGGAGTTTCCAAAAGAAAAAAAAAAAAGCCAAAGACACTCAATAGCAGCACACGAACTGAAAGCATCCACTGAGCACAGGTGTTTGAAAAGCGAAGCTGCACACCAAGCTAGTCACAAGATAGCTGCTGACCAAGGCATCTGGCTTTGCAAGTCCTTTCAGGGTCTCCATATGTCCTGCAAGTTATATAATGGAATTCACACAGCACTGTATGTAAAGTTCACAGAAGTGTGTGGTATCTTATGATTTGTAATAACTCATAAACTTGAAAGTAAAATAATGTGCTTTATAACCCAGTCTTCACTAGTTAACTAAACCAAAGGTTAGAAAAACTGAATAGTGTCACCAAGAGACAAGTCAAGTGATATTACTGGCTTCAGTAACTAGGGAAACAAAGAGACAGGGTCAGACTTCTAACTGCCGATCTACCCCATGTCATTTCTACAAAGCTCGACAGGCATAAAGGCACCCAGTAGCTTCTGAAGTGGCCTATGTGTGACCTGAGGTGGGCCTGGAGGGAAACCAAGCCTGACACTCACCAGGTGTCTTTGGGTAAAAGCAGCTGTTTGGTCGTCACCATCATAGAGTCAATGCAAACAAACTGCTCTTTCCCAGAGTCAGAGGGCTCTTGGTGAGAATGCCCTGGTAGGCACTATCATGTGACTAAGAGAAGTAAACAGACAAAGGACTGAAGTCAGAATCCATGAGGAGAGGACAAGAATTGATAACAACTGGTGCCCCTGTAATTTTGGCTTTTCTAGGTCGTGTGAGTTCCAGCAGCCAGCAGGAACAGTTTCCAAACATCTACACAGACTTGGGTACTCTATTACAGCAGTAACTTCTCTGAGATCTAGAGAGTTCCTAGAATCATACAGACACCACACCATGGGGCAGAAATGGTTAAAGATTCTCAAATATTAGCCCAGACTAAATGAATCAAAGGCAGCGTTTCTGTTAGAGTGGTAGGCACACACAGCAGTCTCAGCAGCTAACACAAGAATCAAACTTGATGCTCCAAACGAGACCCGAGTGTGGAATTTCCTCTAGTTTCTGATGAAACAACTGCACAACTGCAAACAGGTTTCAGTTACATTGGGACACTTAAACACAACAACCACGTTCACAAACAGTATAAAATCTTATACTCCAAGAAACTGGAAAGAGCACGCCCAACTAAACTACTCCGTGGTCACACAGAAGACATCAGCACTGCTCAGGCGTGTTTCACAATTGAAGTGTGTGCTGTCCTGGTCTTCAAAGCAGACCTAACTGGGGAAGCACTTAATTCTCAGGACCTTGCTCGGAGCCCCGTGTCTGGAAGCACACATCTCAGTTCACCTGATGGAAACTGCTTGGAACTAACCCAGTGTACCTTTAAAACTGACAGTCAGTGACTTGCAGAGAGGCGGGGAGGGCATGGGCTTTTACTCACTGACTTGAATGACCGCACTTTCACCCACTGATCTCTAACATATGAAGAAACCAAAGCAAAGGAGAAGTGCAGTGCTGAAGACCTACGTTTTGGCTGTGACATCCACATACTGTCCAGGGCGAAAGTGAGCAGCATAAAGAGGGGTCCCTTTATAAAAAGAAAAGGAGAAATCATGTTATCTACCGCACAGAAAGGACTATTCACAGACTCCTCCCCCACAGGGCTCCCAGCTGTGCTTTCAAACGCTTGTAGATCATGGGCAGTTAGGAACAGTAGAAATACCCAAACAATGGAGCTATCCACAAACAAGTTCTAGCTATCACTGAGAAGGCTGAGGGACAAGGGAACCCTGTTCAAGGCACACGTGCTAGAGTGAGCCACAGACTACATCTGACTAAAGCTCCTTTATGGGCTCATGAAGCACGGGTCAGGATGAGTGAGTCCTGTGGTCATCTGGTCCTCCTGCTGGCAAACAGATTTAATGATGGCCAGTTGTCTCAGTGAATAAGCATGCTGAATTAAAGTATATTTTCCATTTCACACAAGGGGAAAAGAGAAAATATGAGAAGAATGAATGCATTGGAGTCTAATGCAGTCTCCATCATCCAGTGGACTGTGATGCACGGCCTGGACTCAGCCTCTCCTTTGCTAGCCACTGATTACAGAGGGGACGTTCAGACAGCACCGGTCATGTCAGATTATTTCTGGTCTAGGCATGTGCTGAACAAATCTTTCACCTAGCAGAAGCCTAGGTCTTTGGATTAGACAAAACCTGCCCTTACAGATACTCCTAAATCTATATTAGAAATATGTGTAAGTCACAGCCCTGACCTAAAAAAATGTGTTAGTTTTGGTTAAGAGTCAACAGTACACCATCAATTAGGAGCCAAATTAAATTAAAAAAAAATGACAAAAATGACTAGATTCTCAATGTAGCTGAGGATGAAACTGAAAGCCAGTTTTAGTTTGTTTAATTAGTACACAGAGCAGGGTGTAGTGGTATTTAAGAGCGGTTGCTTTAAGGTAAGATTAATCTAGGGTTGCTAGAAACTTCATTCTATGTATGCCAAAACATCACATTATACTCTATACACGAATACAAATGATTTGTCAATCAAAACTATTAATTTAGAAAAGAAAATTTAAAGGATTACAAGGGATCTCATTTTTTGCCAAGCTGAGCAACTCAAACTGCTGTTTGACCATCACCGTCTCACAAAGATGTAATTTAATATGGTTTGAGCTAGAGCAAAAATTAATGGGGACTTGACTTTTATAATCATCCTAGACATGACCAGAGATATGATCTTAAACAAACGAGATATGCTAATATCAGTGCCTGGACTCAGCAAATTTGGTGGATACTCAAATTTGCTTCAGAACAAATCGTTTATATTCCAAGTGGAATATATGCCCATTATAAGTCAGATCAATAGCCACTACTGCAAGTCTTACCAAAATTTTATAATCCAATTTATTTTGCCTTAAAATTAAAAAATTCACTATCTTCTTGCTGCAATTCAAGTTCAAAAACTGAGGAGCTCTCTTGAGGGTCAAAACACACCAAAATATCATACTTTAGTAACCATATGCTTTAGTAAAATCACATGTCAAACCTTAATTTGACATTCCACGGACAGGGAAATGAATCTTTCTCCAAGGGGTATGTTTGGTGGTTCTCCTTTCAAGGCTGTATTTTCTCACTCTCCAGGGGAGTGTACTATTCCTAGCAGAATCCTAGCTCGCAAATCAGGAACACAGTTTAAAGCTAGAACACTGACTTGGAGAGGCTTTTTAAAAAATGTGACCCTCAACATTAGCAAACAAGAGCTCCTCCCTCTCAGGGAAAACAAAGAGGATCCTACAGCTTTCCCTTCTTACCAGGGACAAAGACTTGTTTGTTCCTAGTGACTAAATCAGATAGGTTTTATATTTAAAAATAAGTGTTTGGGACTATGTATTTTGTTTAGCTGTATTGAAAGGGCCGACATTAAACAAACCACATATTTGGGTATTTTTACCTCCCTCCTCTCCCGACCTCAGATTACCTGGCTTAATTACAGCATTATCTGTTACATGAAAGATTTTAATTGTCTGTTTCGGTGGCAATCCAAGTTCTCGGTAAAATTCCAATATAGAATCAGGTTTCTAGAGGGAAAATTAGCATATATAAGTAGCACATTAAGAGTACAAGGGCCTGAATGCAGAGACCCAAATCAAGATACAAACACCCAGAAAAATAAAAATCAAAGCACATTTTATTTCCCTAATGAACCAACAGCATCTAAGTCCCCGTTTACAGGAGATGAGATTACATCTAAGAACAAATAAACGCACTGCTTAAGGTCCAGCCAGGTGTACCAGTCTCAGACAGAATGGATGACCTCACTGGTCTAAAAGCACAACGGGCACTGGTCACAGGTCCGTGATCTCTGTTCATGGGGCCTTTCCAACAAATTTTTGGGTAACTTGCCCTCTTAATTACTCAGGCCTCTTGAATTACTGTCACCTGCCAACCCCTCAGCCTATTTTTTTATTCCTTAGACCTTTTATCTATGTCCATAATGATACACTTAAATAAAAATTGCTTAAATCATCTATACCTGCAGTTCAGTGAACTGTATTCTGAACACGGAGGGCATGGCTGATCTAATGGGGCTGTGCAGTGAATTCGGAGAACACAGCTGTTCTAATGGGGCTGTGCAGTGAACACAGAGAACACGGCTGTTCTAATGGGCTGTGCAGTGAACACGGAGGACACGGCTGTTCTAATGGGCTGTGCAGCGAACACAGAGGACACGGCTGTTCTAATGGGGCTGTGCAGTGAACACGGCTGTTCTAATGGGGCTGTGCAGTGAACACGGAGGACATGGCTGTTCTAATGGGGCTGTGCAGTGAACACGGAGACACGGCTGTTCTAATGGGGCTGTGCAGTGAACACGGAGAACACGGCTGTTCTAATGGGGCTGTGCAGTGAACACAGAGGACATGGCTGTTCTAATGGGGCTGTGCAGTGAACACTGTTCTCTTGAGAAGCCACTGTTCCCTCTGAAACACAGAAATCTGAAAGCCAGATTCTGCCCTCGTTCTCTGCTCTTTCCCTTCTCTCCTGCTGAGAATACAAAAGCCCCCTTCTTCACCCTCACTCACTCTTACAAGAGCAAACACTGAAGCTTTCCTTACAAATCTGGCTCCTGGAATTACTTTCCTGATGTTTCGAATTCACAAGCATTTCATTTACAAGATTTCAAATTTGCTTTTGACATTCACATAGTTCAGCTGATTTATAAGGCATAATATTATATTATTAATATTGAACTTGGAGTGTATCAAGACGCTTCTGAGAAAAATCCCTTACATTTGGGACAAAATTATAAAACGAACATCACAGCCTACATTAACACTAGGCTCAAACATAAAAAGGACTAAGAAAATATATACATTTTAATTTCACTAGAAATGAATAACTGTTTCAACTAAAATTATAATATTATAATACTAGGTCTAAGGACGGAGGAGAGTTTTCTTATTGTCTATTTTTATCTTTTTGTTTGTTTTTTGAGATGGGGTTTATTTGTGTAACAGCCCTGGCTGTCCTGCAACTCACTCTGTAGATGAGGCTGGCCTGAACCCACAAGATCCACCTGCATCTGTCTCTGGAATGCTAGAATTAAAGGTGTGTGCCACCACTCCTGGCTTATTATTTTTTAGCTTTCCTTGGAGAAAAAAAAAGCTGAGGTGGGGGGGGGCAGGTGGGGCAGGAGAAGACAACTGAGAGATGAATCGGATTTGGGTACATGGAGTGGGGTTCCCAAAGAATCAATAAAAAATGTAAAAAATAAAAGATAATAGAAAATTAGGTTTTAGTCCTGATAAAAACCAAATGCTCAAATTAAACTGAAACCAGACGCACAGTAACAGTTTGGTTGGCCCCGCCTCCTTTCCCCTCTAAATTTCCAAATAAATGATTCAAAAAGGCAATTTGGAGGCTGACAGCATTGTCACACGTGGGTAACCCCATCCATGGAGCTGTCTTCCCCCTGCAGAATGTCTCAGCATTTATCCTTCCTACAGTGAAAGCATTGCTCTGCTCCCAAGATGAATTGATTTAATCAACTTTTAGGGCTATTTAATGTTCATATGAAGAAACACTATGTACCACATCAATTTTTATTTATAAGACACAGAAATAACAAAAACAAACTAGTGTAGGTTTTTAGCAGTGTAAATTCTTTGCAGATTAAATAAACACAATGGTGCTTGCCCTATTATACACAAAACCATTTTAATCAACTTATTTTGATTGCCCAACTGTCCAATATTTTCTATTCATAGTCTTGTAAAAGCAAGCAAACCAAAAGATAAAAACAAGACCCCTCTATATAGTCAATCTGTATGCAGCTTCCCTGAGGGCAAAACATGTAAGTAGCCAGGGTATTTTTAGTTTGGAAAAAATCTCTTCTTTTTAAACAAAAACACTTATAAATGGTGAATGCTTCCCACCCTGGCAAAGCAACTTTTTCTTCTCATTAGCTCAGATCAATGACACAGGGTAACGGGTGTTACTGCGACAATTCCATACATGCATAGCACATACTTTGACCATCTCCCTTCTCACTGATCTCTAACCCCCTTCTTTGTCTCTAGCAGACCAAAGTTCATGTAGCTGAGTGGTCAGCATTGACCACAATGTAAGAAAAAGCACTCCAACGTCCAAATCCACCCTGGTGCTGCAAATGACGTTAAGGCTTATACAGAGGGGAGGGAGGACAGGAGTCTTAAGTGTAAAAGTGGAGTGCTATCATTTCTGAAAAAATTTAATTATTAGTAAGTACTGCGCTGCTTTGGAAATATTCTTCGTGTTTGACTGATACTACATCTTTATTATTAAGTAAAAGAGAAAATATTAAATTGTGCTTCCAAGTGTGTTTTCTTTGAGAACTAAAAAATTCAGAGAATTGATATGCATTTCAGAACTGGAACAGAATTCAGAGATCTCCAAATTCTACTTTTGTGAGTAGGACATGGAGGGCTGGGGTGGGGGGCGAGGTGGGGTGAGGGAAGGATGTGAGAAAGCAGATGAAGATGAATTAATGGTAGCACCCAGGGTCAACCCTGTGTTCTCCATCACCTCCTATTTATTTGAAAAATGATGATTTTTTTTAATATATGTATAAGTGTTTTGCTTGCATGTAGTATGTGTACCATGTATATGCCTAGTGGCTATACAGGACAGAAGACAGCATTAGACGTCCTGTAACTGGAGTCACAGGTGGTTATCAATTGCCATGTAGTGCTGGGAACTGAGCCTGGGTCCTCTGCAAGAGCAGCCCTGCTCTCTGCTGTATCTGAGGAGTCACTATTTATATATCTTTTGGAGCAGAACAAACTGTCCCAATATGATGCTTAATTTATAAGTGTCAAGAACATAAGGTCATGGATTTACAAAATTGATAATGAAAATAAAAATGACAGTAGTCATATAAAAAACAAGGAAATGGCTTCCACAAGCACTCTTTTTACATTCATTGTTCGTTTCTGTTTCCTCCCTGTGAATTGCCTTGGCCCTCTCCAAGGTGGACTGGCTGTCTCCAGTTCTGTGGCTGCTGAATATATGCTGATTTATGGGATGGCTACCTCAGTCACCCCTCTTACCAGTCTGAGGGTTCGCAGGGGGTTAATATCCAGAAACATGTAAGTATGCAAGTCTGTGGAATCTGCCCTGCTCTTACCCGTGGTCAATCAGTCCTGACCAGTGACTCCACTCCTCCACCCCAGAGGCTAAAGTGATCATGTGTGGTAATGAATGGATGCAAGAGGCTTCATATGACGTCACTGGCATATAGTAAGCACTCAAAAGAAGTTAACTGTGACAAGCACATACATGCAGTGTAGCAATTTCCTCTGAATGATGCATTCCTTCCAGGAAGCGGGGGGCACTCATGAGACAAGAGCAAACCTCGCAATTTCCAACTATATTTGTGAGGCTTCACAAGGCCTTCCTGAGCCCACAGAAGCAGCCAATAAGTGCCTACGACAGCACTGCTCAGCCCACTGCATGCAGGAGATTTCCTCAGCCTGGAGCAGTCCACACCTCGTGCTGGGAGCTCCGGGCTTGCAGACTTAGAGCTGCCTGGGTTGGACTGAGCTGCCAAAACTCCTGTATGCAATCTTCACTCATATGCCTCTAAGTAACCCTGTGACGGCACTGGTTTGCCAAACTGGCCTTCGTTTTTATCTTTGGTCTGCTGTGGATTCCCTATTTGCAAATAGATATTTGCTTGTGTCTCCTCAGGAAAAGTCACACAGCTTACAAGAAATATTTTACTTGTTATGGGTACATCCTGATTTTTGCCCATGTTTATTTTGTAAACAATGAAAAAAACTATTTGGAGATAGTGCTGTGTTTTAGTCACTTACTGGTGACCACCATCTTGACTTCTAGGGTTCGGTCTGGGACACCGGCAGAGGGTAGTAATTGGGGCATTTCCTAACAAGCTACACATTCAGCACCCTGTTAACACTCTACTTAGGAAATAATGCTTTTCTATATGTTAAAACACACACACACACACACACACACTAAAAAAAAAAAAACGAATAAACAAAGTCAAGATCTACGGAGCATCTATGAAGCCCAGGCACATCAGAGTACCTCATTTAGTGCTGCGACAAGCCCACTAGGTGGGCAGTACCTTTAGTCCCTTACAGATGTACAAACTACATCTTGTAAGGGTAAATAGGCTTGAAGGCGGAGGAGGAAGCACCAGGGTCTCTCAGGGTCCAGAAGCCTCTGCTAGTCTGCCTCTCCCAAACAGTCCTCAGGAAAGTCGCAGTTTGTGACTACAGAACATTCTTCAAACACGAAAGCAGGCACAGCGGAAGCTAATAAAATGCGCTATTTTAGGAATGGGAATATATACTTACATATAAGCGTGACACGGTTTTCCCACCCACAGTGAGGGCTGCTGTTTTTCCATTATAGCTTTCCTTGGGAGTGTATTTTAACACATGACAGTCTTGTACCTGAAAACAATAAAATTCACAAAACTTAAGCTTGTATTGTGATTCCCCAGCCAGCACGAGGACCTCGTATAATTAGGATTTCAGAGTTACTTAACTCATCCACGCTGACAGCAACGTGATCACAGCTACAGTCAGGGACTGGAAGAACCGTACGTGAAAGTGATGGATGGGCTTGAGATATTTTCTAAGAATGGACTAAGTGGCAGATCTTTGAGGATCTGTTAGTTATCCCTCTCCGCAAGAGCACTGCTCCAGGTCTCCTAACTGTACTATGGGAAGACTGGTTTAAACCAGACTCCGCTTTCTCAGAACCATCAGAGGCGAAGTTCCTCATTATTACCTGTCACGCTCCCCTTTCCCATATGGTTTTCTGTACAGGATACACATTTCAACATTACAGCTTATGTACACAGATCTTGGCACACACACAGATGTTTCTATGTGTTCTTCTATGTTCTATGTTTTCTTACCTGAAGTAATGTGACTGCATGCCTTTGACCATCTTTGGTCCATAAAGGCATCATGCCCAGCTTCAGGGCAACAAGGCCAACTCTGGAAGAACCTGGCAATAAATACAATATATTCAAGGCTATTTACAGATTTAAATATCTTTAACTATATCAGGCACAATATACTGGTGGTTAATAAATGTTTATAAAATGAGCACATGTAAAACAATTCTAACACTCAGTTTTAATATAACAGAATTATACAAAGCATATAAATCTATCATTACTCTTTCCTAGTTTCAGATCTTGTCCAACATCCTTTATCAGAAAACATCTGCTGGGCAGTAGTGGAGGCACACACCTTTAATCGCAGCACTCGGGAGGCAGAGGCAGGAGGATCTCAGTGAGTTCGAGCCCAACCTGGTCTACAAATGGAGTTCCAGGATAGCCAAGACTGTCTCGAAAAACCAAAAGTCTATTCAAATTCTAAAAGGTATTGATGTTAGATGGTCTTATACTATACAGATGCCACAGGTTGTCCTAATGTACTCTATTGAGAACTTCTGGAGCTAGGAATGTTGCACGGGAAAGGTTCTGAGTTTGATCTCATGAACTACATAAGTCAGGCGTGAGGGTATATGCCTATGACCCAGCACTCAGGTGGTAGAGGCTGGAAAATCAGGAGTTCAAGGACAGTCTTGACTACTGAGAGCTCAAGCCAGGCTAGACTTGAACTTTTGTCACTAAACAATTTAAGTGTCTCAGTAACTTCAGAGACCACATGTTCAATAGCAAAGGCCCCATCCTGCTTGGTCTGGTCCCACATGGGTTGAGTCACACCAGAAACAGAGCTGAGTGTGGAACTACGCTTATCCAGATGGGTACACAAGGGTTCCAACTGAAAACAGCAGTGCCCACTCAGGACATTTTACACTAGGTTTCTCCAACCTTTTCTTCATGGCATTTCCCATTCATTTTACATTCTATGTATCTAGGGGAGGAAGGTCGTATATCCAGAGGGATTTTCCTCTCACAAGACACCTTCCTGAGGTCTTTTACTAGCAGCAGATGAGGAGTTTGGAAATAAGCTGGCAACCAAAACAGACAGGCTCAAGAGATGAAAATCCAAGATGTCAAATTTATAAAGCAGTTACCACTCTCATGCATCCAGCCATACTGTGATTAAGAGGTCATGTTTCAATGCCCCCAAATCACCTGGTTCCCAAGGATGTAAAGGCCACGGTTCATCTTTCAGGGGATTTAGTTTACTTGATAACTGGGCTTTATTTTCATCAAAGACCAGTTGCTTAACAAACGAGGCATTTTCTTCAGAAAGATGCTCATCCCACCAAGTGCTACTGTTGCTGTGGCGAGTTCTCACACAGAACCAGATATTCGTTCTAAAAAAAAAAATCAAAAACAACAAGAAAACCAAATCATTTTTCCGTTTAATGTAGGGGAGGCCACCGTGTTAGGATAATAACTCAAGGCCCCAGGGAATGGAGTGGATCGTGTACTTTCCCTAAAATTTCTTATAAGAACTCTGGGGCTTCTACTTTCATCAAGGTTAGCCTGAAGGCTTTTCCGCTGCTTCCGCGAAGAACGATCTTACCTAAACATATGAGGGGATACTAGCCCAAATAAATGTGTATTTGACAGTTTTAGAGCCAATGGAGCACGGGGTAAACTGGATTTTCTCTCAGTTTTCCTCCTCCCTGTAATGACATGGCCTACGCTAAGAAACCAAATACACAAAGTTTTAGAAACAAAACTAAAACACACGAAATGCAAACCTCTGACACACCAAGCACCAAGAAGGATCTTAGTGAGCTCTGAGGCAGAACAAAGTGTGTGTAATTCTTGCACGGAGTGGGCCAAAACTAAACGAACCTTGGTGCAGTCTCCTTTGGCTTGTAGTTAGGAAGTTCCAGCTTGGAATCAAGAGTGATTTTCTACTTGCGAGCTGAGTGGCTCTGGACAACCTATTTCCCTTTGGTGTCAGCTTTATCTAAAAAAACTGTTATGACAGTGGTTTGCTCACAGGGGGCTGGCTACAGGGCACACGCCTAATACATACTTAACACAAACTCGTCTTGTGCAGTGCACACTGGTTAGAAGACATTACTGCTGCTGATAATAGTCGCAGCTAATAGCTAATTTCTTAAATATTAAAACGCTACCCTTCGAGCCTTTAGATTAAAAGACGTTTTCTTAATCAGTGTCACACCCCTGGACACAGGACCCCTTCCGCTTCTAACAGACCGTTTGCGCGGGCCAAGTCTCTGGTCAAGGACACAGCTGTGATGGCTGTGCACCCTTCCACCCTCTCTCTTGCCCATACCCACCTATTCACTAAGCCCGGAGCAGCACCTAGGCCTCTGGTGCTGCAGCCCAACACTTGGGCGCCGGCCTGCGCCAGCAGCCTACAACCCGGCATGGAGGGGCCGGGCAGGGATCGGCTCGCGATTCCCGCCGGCGCGCCGCCGCGGAGCTTCCACCGAGTCCCCAAACCGAGTACCACGCGTTCGAAGCGTGCACAGGACAGTAGTCAGGCCGCTGGATTGCCCATGCCCTCCGCGGAGGAAGAGAACAGCCGGGCCACTTCCGGTCCGTTTCTCAATGACTTCCTGGCGGAGGCCCACCCCTCTGAACTATGGTTCCGTTTCCAAATGGACCTACTTAGCCAATGGATGCGGTGACTGACTTCTCTCTTTAGCGGTGGGAAAGAAAATATTTGGGCTTTAATTTTTAGAAGAACGAAGCAAAAAAGGAACAAACTTTCTTAGGAAGCTAAGGAAAGAGAATTCACCCCCAAAAGTCCCCCACTGTGGGACGGGACAACTCACCATGTTAAGCAACACTTTGGCAATTTTATATTGGATAATCCTAAGAACAGTCCCGAAGAGGAGTTGTTTCTATATTATAAACGAGAGGACACAGACTTAAATTTTATGTTCATGCCAACAACAGATGGATAGAGTTAACACTGAATTAAGGCTGGAGTGTGTTAACAATAGAATGGAACCAAAACCAATAGAATGGCGTGCGACTTTCAGGGCTGGGCATACATAGTTCCAGGCAGTTCTTTGACTCGTGAAAGATCTTGAACTTGAAACATCCAGAGAGGTGGCTCGTGGATTTGAGATCAGGTGTGATTGCTGCAGAAAATGGTATTATCACAAAGTTTCAGAGTGCTTGTGACACAGCTACCGATAGTTTCTGTGTCTTCTACGCCCCAGAACTGGCCCACCATGCATAGTACATTCATTTTCCCACTTCACAAGTGCCTTTCCCGGTCAGATGATCAGATGAGTGTTTTTGAAAAAGCATAAATATCAGTTTGTCCTTTCAGCGTCTTCTTCTTTCCCCTCTCTCTCCCTCCCTTCCTTCATTCCTTCCTTTTTTTCTTTCTTGTTAAAGATCTTGGTAGCCTGGCTTAAAAGGTTCAGGGAAGGACCTAACTACTGCTTGAACTTGTAGTCTCAAAATCCTTAATTGTTCTTACATCCCAATCAGCACTGTTGTTGGCCATGTCTCAGTAATGTGTTGATCCTTAGAGAAAATACTGCATCTCTTCATCCTAGCTCCTTGGCTTCACAGATATTTAAGAGAGGCATTTTCATTGAGTCCTGACATATACTATGTATGAGAATAAGAAAAGCACCCTACTATCACCAATTCTAGTATTTTGCATGCCTGTAGTGTACAGTAGCATTGTGCTCGGTATTGCATCTGTTCATCAGTCAATGATAACCAAGAGTATAATGAACTTGTAGGAAGTTAAGTTTAATTAGCTTGATGCAACAACAAGGAGATGCTTATTATAAGATTTAGGTTTACACTGGGCATTTTAAAGGTACTTTCAAGGAAATGAACTTATTTGAAAATGAATGCTATGAAGAATTAAAGACAGTTCAGCAATTAGGCTCCTAAGTCATTAATCTGGAGACAGGAAAGCCAATTTGGGCATTAAGAATGATTGATGAGTTTTTTTAGAAGCCTTTAGAAATACCCAACGTTGGTGTTCTGTTGTAAACACAACAGTATGGGTGGTAAAAGATTTATTTTCATTCTCTCAGTATATTTTCCCCCACTGAATCTTTACAATGACCTCATATGGATACTATCATTATCCCAACTGTAGGAAAGGGGAGACTACATAACTTAAATAATGTTGTCCAGCTAATAAGTTGTTTCTCTGTAACATCTGTGTTGTCATCCTTGCCTTAGAACTTCTCTTAGAGAGGAAAATGAGTAAGTGTATCACACTCAATGGTCCAGGATGAGGGAGAATCCATATTAAACTTTGTTTTGAGTGCCAAGTTCTACCTGATTCTGAATGGAATTGCTGTGTGGATGAAGCTGCTGGCAGGCACCGCTGCTGAAGTGAGTCGAAGGAAAACCATAATTTACTGTCCCAATTGACACCTGGGATTAGGAGTTGTCATTATTCTTTGTTTAGTCAATGCTGAGTGCTTCTAAGTGACAGTCCCAGGTCCCAAGAAACTCAGCATAGATTTCCTTAGGGAATGCAGGCATTGATTTCAAGCTTCCCATAACTTGTGCTGCTATTCCTCAGAAACTGCCTTCATGCCATGACCCTAGGCCACTTTCCTTCATTTTCTTCACTGGAGCAGAGAAAACCTGCCCAATCTCTTTTTATTCTGACACTTCTGAAGTTCTTACCCCACTAATTCAGACAAGGGCTGATGAAAAAGAAGCTTTGTGGTTATTAAAGTAAGAGTTGATATATTTCCAATTCTGAATTACTACATCCATATCCAGATATGAGGACCACCACAGCAGTAGTTTCAAGGCACAGCTTCACTAGATGTGCTGACTGTTCCTGTGTGTTCTGACCATTTGGTTCTGCCATGAAATTTTAACAGTATTTGTGATGTGTTTTGTGTGGATGACTTATTGCAGGATAGTAACAATTTCATTATCAGGCAATTATATTTTAGTGGACGTTTATGCATTATTTAATAATATGCCCTATACTTCACATTTAAAACCTTTAATAACTTAATTTAGCTCTTTAATTGAGTTATTCTAGACTACGTCCTATTTTTCCTATGTTGTCAAGAATTAGAAGATTTACAAATTGTTAGAGAGGTTATGAAGATGGGTCATTTCACTGGTAGTGGAGTAGACAAAATGCACTTTAAGAAATTTTGGACTTGGGTTAGAATCAAAAGCCTAAGAAGCCATAGTGTAAAATCCCCAGATGCTCATACACCAAGAAAATGAACTTCTTTTAAATATTCACCAACAAGATCAAATCACATTTGCAGCTTCTCTAGAATGCCTTCAGGATACAATTTTTATTTTCACTAGATCAGACCCCAGACTTTACAGTTTCAAAGAACTATCAAATGGAAATATGTTTGATTTGAAGAAAGAAAAAGAAAGAGGTGAAGAAGGGTGCGAATAAGAGGAAATGGAATGGAAGCGGAACAGGAGGAGGAAGGCACAAAAGATAAGGGTGGAGGAGGACAAAGGAAGGATGAGAAGAACAGCAAGAGGAAGCTGCCACCAGTGTGGTTCTAAAAGCATGTTATACTGATGGAGGTGGGTCATATTTTTTAAAAGTTTCCCAGAATCTTGTCTCCCTTCTGTTGTTTTTAGTGTGGTTGTGATGATATAATGCAATTATGCCAATGTGCATTTCCTTAAAAAAAATTAAAAACCAAAAAAAAAAATTGTTAGCGTCAGAAAACAGAAAACCACATACCAAGGGTCACATGCCTTCTGTCAAGGCCATCTGGCTTGTCTCCATCCTGATGCCAGGCCAGTGATCACTGTTTCTATTTGTAAATGCATGGTACCCAAAGAATAGGTAACTTTCCCACTTACCTAAAAAAAAAATGATTGCAGCTTTGCCACTTAGCTTCTGCTCTGAAACATTGGGAAAACAATCATCAGCATAAGAGGAGCTGATAGCAGGGAGGATGGGGGAAGCAAACAGTGGAAATGTTCATTTCCAAGTAGAGACATACAGACTACTTGAAAAGGATTCTCATAGAAGAGATAACACGAGTGAATTGTTCCTTGCAGGAAGAGGAGGTTGCCTAGGAGTAGAGAAAGGATATTATAACTAAAAGGAACACAATTCCTGCAAAACAATAAACCAACCCACGCCTTTGGTCACAAAACAACCACTTTTGTATTATCCGAATGGATTCTCTTTGCGAGGATTGTAGAAAGGATACAGTGCAGATAGCTTGTTTCTTCTGTAGTTTCTCGGATGTTGGCTGGAACAAAGACATGGGCTAATATCAATGGGCTGGGGGCTAAACCACCTTTCAGGCTTAGTTACTCCTTATGTGGTGATAGATGGGTAGATGCTGCCTTTGAGGCTGAAACCCATGCCTGCTCTGCTTGTGCTTCCTCACAGTATGGTGGGTGGCTTCTAAGAGCAAGCCTTACAAGTGAACATGCATAGATTGTGTAATCCAACTTGACCTAGCCATGTGAGACACGTGGTGTGACTTCACTGCCACCACACACTGTTTCATATTCAAGGGGAATGGTCACGCTGAGTGGGGACATGGCAAAGGTACACTATAACAAGAGCGTGTGGGCTGGAAGACATTGTGAGCATCTTCAGAGACACAGACACCATATGTCCCGGCAATGAGTAGGATTGGTTTTTAGGTTGTAGGGACCGATTGGTGGCTGACTGCCATGACAGAGCGATCCAGTGAAAACTTTCAGACTAGGCCCAGATGGCTTACAAGAGAGACAATGTGATCTGTTCCATATTTTCCTTGGCTCCAGAGAAGTTTCTAGATATAGATCTAGTACCTCTTCCATTTAGAGAGACAAAGGCAAGAGCAAAAGAGCTTGTTGGTCCAAAGGGTGGGAGGACATGACAATGGGCCAGCATGAGCATCTAAGACTAGGACCAAAGGGGATCTATCAGGGCAGGGCGGGCTACTGACCTCAGGGCCATTTCCTGCAGTCTCTGCACGCTCCTCTGGCAGCTGATATGTCCGGAGGGAGAGAGTGAACTACAAAGGATGGGAAGACGGCTGCCAGGCTGCTCAGGAGTCATGTGGTGACCGTGGTTTCTCCATCTGTGGCATTTAGACTCCAATCAGGCCTAGAAACATCGTCATGGCAACTTGCCCATCTGCACCGCTGAGCTGAGACAGGATTCCCTTAGTAACGGAGGAGCTGGGAGATGATGCTTAAAATAATCTTTTATGCCCAGACAGAAATGCCTTTGCAGTTTTATTAGCCATGTAGCATCATGGGGCCTGACTTTCACACTCACTTTATAACAAAATGGAACAAAATGGCTTTTTAACGTGAGAATTTCATTGTCTCCACTGCACAAAGCTTCCATCCCACTGAAGCCAATGAATATCACATCTAGGTTCCTGGAGTTGCTGGTCACTATTACATAAATGGCCTCCAAATAGAACAGGCAGTCTCCATCTGAAATTACTGGGCTTCACCTAATCTCTTTTCTATAGCCTACTGAAGTCCTGGCAGTCTCTCTGTAGTGAAAATAGCTATGCTAAATAAGAATTTAACACATAGGTCATTTAGCTTGACAGTTCCTTCCATCTGATGGCCCTCCTTGCTCATGGCTCCCCTCCAATTTTCCCTCAGCTGTGGCTCTGTCTCCTGCATGAGTGCTCTTGTGACTGATAACCCTGGCTATTGAGTCCTCTCCTCTCCTAACATTTACCATGCCCTTCCATGACTGCCCCCTCATTTAATAGTGAGAAGACTCGAGGTCTTAAACCATCGCCTCTCAGTAAAACTTGGCTCTCAGGGTAGGGGTGGTATCTCAAAGGTTACAAGCTTACTTAGCCTGGGTGGGGGTAGTAGCTCAGACCTTACATGCTTGCTTAGCCTGCAACCAGCCCTGGGGTCAGTCCCTAGCAAAACAAAGCAATTGTAGTTAACCAGGCAAGCTATAAACCCTCTAAGCCTCTTTCTCCTCCACCATCATTAGCCCCCACGATACTCATGTATCTCTGACCGTTGGTGACTTACAATCTTTTTGCCTCCTCTTCCACAAGAACCCTCCTTTCAAGTGGTTTCTCAAGGTAGTCCAAGTTACTCCCCAGGCAATATGGATTATTGATGCAGCCCTTAGTTGCCTCTCAGGGTTGAGCCTGGGCCCACATTGCTGAAGATACTACCCACTTACGACACAGGACTCTGATGGTTTACGTTAGATCTGCCTTGAAAACCTGTCTCCTGAAGTTTAACTTTCATGGTTCCAGAAAATACTATACAAGCCTTCAAGGCAGGAAACAGTTAAATAGTTCTAGTCAGCTGCAACACCTACGAGCCGAGCCGGTGGGAACTACCAGCAAGGTAGTATATGGGAAATGGTGCAAGAAGTGCCACTCACACCTAGGTGGCAGTCAACAGTGGACTTAAGTCACACTCAACAGGAAGGAGGTTGCTCCTGGGAAACACAAACTCCTCTTTAAAATTTATTTGTCTGAGTCTTTTGCCTGCATGTCTGTGTATCACCCACATGTCTGTGCCCAAGGAGACCAGAAGAAGACACCGGATCCCCTGGAACTGGAGTTATGGATGCTTGTAAGCCATCACGCTGATGCTGGGAATTGAACCTGAGTCCGCCACAAGAACAAGTTCTCTTAACTGCTGAGCCATCTCTCCAGGGAACCACGAGGTGGGGTCCAATGTTGATTGACTGAGAGAGAGAGAGAGAGAGAGAGAGAGAGAGAGAGAGAGATCCATCCTCAATGGTCTCCAGTGCTAATCCTTGTAACAATGCTGATGGACCATTCTGTTACAAATGCTGATTTATAATGCCCTTCTATATGTCTCCATTTTCCAGAAGAGGAGCCTGCGGTCAGAGTGGATAGTGGCTAGCTAGCTGGAGGAGGGGTCTGCCTGACCTCAAAGCTCTCACTGGTAACCATAATGATTCTGTTCTTTCGGAAGGTCAGGCCAGCTTGCTGTTCAGTTTTCTAGGATGAATCAATGCACTTGTGAAAATGAACTCGAATCTGGAGAACTCGCTCAGCTTAGCTCACGTTGATTTGAAGATTAAACAAAGAGACCCACAGAGCTGCTGCTCTGCTCAATGATATTTTTAGTCACTTTCAATTCATTGGCTTCGTATTAAATTGTAAATTAATTATAAACTAATCTGAGGGATTATGAAATTATTTTCTCAACCTAATTCAGTCCCTGTGGGCATACATGTTTTTAATATTCCACACTCCAGTTCACCTGTATTTGACATTTGGCATTCTGATTGCTTTCCATGATGGGAGGATTGAGATCCCAGGGGATGCTGGCGTTGCCAGGGGTTTACCTTTGTGTTGTTAATATATGCAGGAAGTCCTTTCCAGCATTTTTATATTATTTGGGGGAGGGGGGTTCATTCAATGCATAAGAGGGGAGAAAATATCTTCCTTTTGAAATTACTAAGTCTTTGAATCACCAGGGAAATAAATTTCTCTTTTGGAAACCTTATCCTGACCATCTAGATGGGAGTGATGATGAGGGGGCCGGTGTCTGGCCATCCTAAAGGGAGCCCTTCCAATTCAGTTCTGTTTTTCAGCTTCACAGACGCCAATGACTATATGTGCATATATAATACACAGAGGACATTGCATGCCAGACAAAACCTGCATATGTATTTTTTTTAATCCTTCTCTCTCATGTCACAAATTCCAAGCAAGATTCCAGAGAAGATTCTAGAACTTGAAATCATATTTCCTTTTCAGAAAAAGGTTTTTTGTTTTTGTCTTTTTTTTTCCTTCAGGGAGGTTGCAGTTTCAGCACCCAGTTCTGGTCTCAGATATCAACTAGCTGAGTCAGACTGTAGATTCATGATTGTCTATGAATTTACACTGGAGTTTTAAAGTCACAAACCACTCTAAGGGGGCTGGAGAGATGGCTTAGTGGGCAAGCACGCCTGCCGCCTTTTCAGAGCACCTGAGTTCAGTTCTCAGCATCCACACTAGGCAGGCAGGTTGCACCTCCAGGTGGCCTCCGAGGACACCACCCCACCCACATGGTATATGTTTATACAGACATATACACACAAGTAAAACTAAAATAAACCATAGAGCACCACACATTTATCTCTGTAGGATACACTCAGAAAAATCTCAGTCTACCTGGGTGAGGTATGTTACCCATTCTAAGGACCTCAAACCCCCATCCCCACCAAAGAAAGAGTGTTGCACATTTCAACAATTTTGTGTGATGATCTCCTTAAATACAGAAGGCTTAAGAATATTTGAGTAAAAGTCTCCTGGTCAACAGATTAGAATCCCAGGCCTAAGTGGGAACCTAAATTCCAAGGGAGGGCTCACCATGCTAAATAGGCAAACAGAATAACTAGTCCCTTAATTAAACTACTGTGTCTGTGTGTCTGACTGCCACTCCAGCATAAAATGGTGTGGTGTTCTTGCTTCTCTCCTTCACTCTGTTCCTCCAGGGGGCTGTGGAGTTTTATAGTTGGTCTGCCCTGGGGTATTGCTTTGAATTCTAATAAAACTGTCCTTGAGTTCCAGTACATGCCCATGCTTACATTCTTTAATTAATGAGGCCAAGAATTCCAAAAGGGGATCTTGATTTCCCCTGTATCAGAACCTTTAAACCCGAAAGGATGCAAGCACAGTGAAGTGGGTACCTCCGGCGGGAACTGCCAGGCTATGCCCCTAAGAGAACACAGCACACACAATAGACTTAGTACAAGAGGTTTATTGGGGTGGGGGAAGGGGAAGGAGGAGAGTGGAAGAGTAAAAGACCCAATTTCTGAGGATCCAACACCCTCTTCTGAATTATGTGGTCCCAAGGCACGCACAAGATACACTTACATATTTGCAAGAAAAGGACTCATGTGCATAAAAATATTTTAAAAAAATAACATTTACATACATTTTGACACTGTCAAAAATATGAGACTAGAATTTGGGGTATAGATGTATGTTATCAGATAATATAAGATTTTTGTAAAAGTTTCAAGAAGATTTTATTTTCCTCCCAGGATGAGTTAGCAGCGCATATGATGACCTGTAATTCTTCCCAACAGGCACATGTCCAGCTTTAGGTTTATGTGTTGACGAAGCATGATTTCCTTTATTCACCTCAGGTTTTCAGAGAAGCTCCGCTGCCGCTCTGTTACAGGCAGCAAGATGAGTGCAACTTGGTCTTATCATTCACCATCTGAGGAGGGTTGCTCAGACACTTCACTCAGGTGTGGCCAGGATCTTGACTTGCTCTGTAGGCAAGAATTTCAGGAGGGGTCACTAACTGGGGGTTTGTTAAGGAAATGACAGTCCCACCTACCCACGAGGTA
This sequence comes from Neodon shergylaensis, assembly GCA_025134845.1. Classification (NCBI taxonomy): domain Eukaryota; kingdom Metazoa; phylum Chordata; class Mammalia; order Rodentia; family Cricetidae; genus Neodon; species Neodon shergylaensis. Next base: position 5,943,640 of record JABTXL010012687.1, on the reverse strand, counting down.
GGTGGGGCACACACCCAGGTGTAGCTGGCGCAAGTGCTCACAGATAAACACGGGAAAAACCAGGACTGTCAATCACACCAGGCTGTCTCCTCAGTGTAGGAACTGCACACCGGTTTTCCACCCAGAAGGCTGGGAGTGGGTGTCATTAATGTTCCGGAGACCTTTGCTGTAAGGCCAGGTATCACCCAAATCCCCCAGAGTGATTTATCCCAGATTCTCCCTCCCTAGACCTTTATATTCGTTTCTCAATCAATAGAACCCATCCTTAGGGGACGTTGCACGTACTTTATAGCCTCTTGACCTCTATACGCTCTTGGTCAGAGACCACAGCAGATCCTAGGCCCTTACACTATAGAACCCATTTTCATGGCCACATGCACTTTGCAAAAGAGTTCCAGTGTAATCACCCCTTAAGCTTTATTGTGCAAATGGGATCGATAACTGTTACTAGGAAACCTTTTTCCAAAATTATACTGCATTTAAATATATCTAAATTAAATTATCTGGTGTCATGTCCAGAAGGTTGAACCAGTCCGACTAAGTCAGTCTGTACTGAATTTCCTTCTTACCTCGTGTGGATCATTCCTCTGCCGACTGTGACACTTACACCCAAGGGGTGGGCCAGGGCACACACCCAAGAGCTGCCATAGTCACTTGGAAAAAACACCCTTCAGTTTGTGTGCTGTCTGCAGGCTGTGTGATGTGCTCCAGGTTCCCAGGTTTTGTGAGCTGTCAAGTCATGCTGGGGTAGGCCTTGGTAATACAACTGTCTGTGAGTCATTTCTGCGCCTGTAAGGAACCCCAATAAAACTCAATGGCCCACCAAGTTGGACCTCGGTGGAATGGAGCTTTGGTCTCCCACGAGCGCCATATCTGGGGTGAGCTGATGAGTGTAGCATCTCCCCAGGAAAACCTTTGTCACCCAGCAATTACATTACATTTTCATCTTTCCACGTCCATGTCCTTTTAATGCGCTTGGCGACAAATCACAAAACATCCATGGAGGGCTTCCACTTCATTTCCATTTAAAATCAGCCCCCCCCCACACACAGGAAGAGTAAGCCTGTCTTTGTGTTTGCAGTGGGATAGTGGCTTTCCTCCACGGAGCATCGTTCTTCCAAAAACATTAAAAAGTGATTGACAGACACCGCTATTGAGACACGAATGTTTGGAGACATTTTTCTTGAAGTTAAGTGAAGTGAGCCTGCCACTCCAAGAAGAACATCTGACAGGGTTTATTGCCAATGATAACATTTGAGCTTTCTAGCAAAGATTGGGATTTAAAAAAAAAAATTGAATCTGCTGCCACACTTTGACAGATTCTCAATACTTTTTGATGAGATCAGGCGATATTACACAGCGATAGATTACGTGATGCTTTGTTGTTGTTCAATCAACTGTGTGAGCATGGAGACTAATACACCCGAGCGAACAAATACGTTCTAAATGACCAATGCACGGCATTGCAAAATCCACTGTAAGCAAAGACGCTAGTGGCAAGTGCCAGACAGGTTTTATTGCTGATTCTGTGTTCTGCATTTACAAATATTACCATGGCTTGACTTTGAATGAGATGGAAAAATAAAATGAATGATTCAAACCAAAAGTTAAAAATAGGGACATCAATTAGGAAATTGCCTCCATCAGTCTGGCCTGTAGGCAAGTCTTTGAGGGCATTTTCTTGGTTAATGATCAATAAAGACAGGTCTGGGGGCAGTGCCATCCCTGGTCAGATGGTCCTGCTTCGTATAGGAAACCAGGCTGGGCAAGCCGGAAAGCAGCGCTTCTCCATGGCCTCAGCTTCAGTTCCTGCCAGAAGTTTCTATGCCAACTTCTCTCAGTGAGAGTGTGACTTGAGAGATATAGTCTGGAATAAAGCCTTTCTACCCCAAGTCGCTTTTGGTCACAGTGTTCAATCACAGCAATAGAAATGGGTGGTTTGCGATTTTCAGGGTCGTACTCCAGCCAGAGCATTGCTCCCCTTGTGGACTAAGCTACACCCCCACCTTTCTGCCATCCCCAGCTTCGGTAAGCACTTTCTACTCTTTACCTCTAAGATTCTACAGTCAGTGAGGTCATGTGACATTTCTTTCTCTGTCTGGCATGTGTCAATTGACATAACATCCTCCAATTCACCTTTCTTGTCTCAAAAGACAGAATTTAATATTTTTGACTGAACACTACTCCAGTATAGAATAAACATTCAAAGTGATGGATACACTCATTGCCACGACTTAGTCATCCTACAATGTACTGAAACATCACACTGCACCAGATGAATATGTTCTACTAGTATATGCTTATAAAAATAAAAGAAAAATTGATAAGACAAGAGAAAGACACTGAAGATTTGAAAATTAGAAGACTATCGGTATTGTTCTATTTTTGAATAGTTTAAATAAAAAATATAATTTTTGTTTTATTTATTTTTATGTGTGCATGTATGTGGTATGTGCATGCATATGTGGGCATGTGTTTGGGGGATACTCACACATCACACATGTGTGTGAGCATACCTGTGGAAATCTTTGGTTGGTGTTAGGAATCACTTTTTTGAGACAGGGTTTCTCTGTGTAGTCTTGGCTATCCTGGAACTCACTCTGTAGACCTCACTGGCCTCAGATTCACAGAGATCTGCCTGATTTTGCCTCCTGAGTGTTGGGACTACAGGCATGCACCACCACTGCCTGGCTAGGAATCCCTCCTGATAGCTCTTCCACCTTATTCTTTCAGACAGAGTTTCTCAACCAAACCCAATATGACTGGTCTCATTAGCCAGGTTGCTATGGGAATCCCCCATTTCCACTTTCAGAGGGTAGATTTAAAGGTGGGCTTCCATAGTCACCTGCCCCTGATGATGGTTCTGGGAATCTGAACTCTGACCCTCAAACTTACATGATACTTGCTAGCTCTTTAACCACTGAGCATCTTTCCAACCCTTTAAACATTTGTAGATGATAACAGATGATAACATATAATGAGCTGGCTGTTGCTACCTATTACATGTTCAGTATCAGCTTCCATCTTTTTTTGAGACAGGGTCTCATTTAGTTCAGATTGGCCTCGAATGTGCTAGATTGCCTATAACCCTTGGTCTTCATGGGTCTGTGCCTTGACTGCTGGGATTATAATTGGGTACCACCATGTTTGACTTCCAGTTTCAAACTTCTAATATAACAAATATCACAGAAACAAACTCAAAAAAGAGCATGACCTCAAGAATTGTGAGATGGGATGAGGAGGGGGCCAGATAACTCTGTGGTGCCAAATTCATTTTCCAGAGCCAACTTAAATGTGGTTGTTTTTCTTTTGACTGGCACAGTTAGGCTCCTGTACTGCTATGAAAAACTGGTAAACTGGCACGTGTTTTAATATGTAGTATTAAAGGGTTTCATGTGGAACAGCAGGGTTTTCAGTTATCCTGAAGACAGTCTGCGCTGGGTCCATATTTCTGCTCGGTCCTCAGATCCATGTACTGGATGCTCTCTTTTGGACACACTTCCCCCTCGCCCTCCATTCTTACCCTCTGCTCTCGAGGTTCTGCATTACTCACAGGGCTGGCTCAGCTCCTGGAAGCATCCACATACGTGCCTCATCTATATGATATCCTTAGTGGGTAGAACTGGCAATATCCTGAGGATCTACTGAACTCCACCTCACAGTGTACAGAGCCTATGAGAGGAAGATGACGTCCTCAAACGAGAGAGATATTTCCAAATTTGGGGCAATGGTCTGTTTTCTTTCTTTTTTATTAAATCTTTATGTGTGTCTCCCATGTTTATATCTGTGAATACACACACAATGTTGGAAGATAACTTTGGGTGTCCATCTTCTTCGTCCACTCCCAGACAAAATCTCCCATTGCTTGTTATTGTACAGCAAGATAGCCAAGCCTGTGAGCTCCCAGGATTCTCCCGTCTCTGCCTCCCACCTCACAGTAGAAGGGAGATGATTACCGACACAGACTGCCATGTCTGACTTTCAGTAGGTTCTGTGGGTTTGAGCTCAGGCCCTTGCTCACATGGCCAGCACTGTCCCCGCTTTCTTACAGATTCCCTAACGCTCTACTGTTAATATAGCAGATATATTACAGATGACTGAGTGAGTACACTACCAAGAGGGTAGAGATGGGGGTTTGGGTTCAGGGTTCACAGTATCTGTTATTCCAGTTCTGACTTTGTTATAGACAGCCAATGACATTTCCAGCTAGTGACAGCGTCCCTCCATTTTACGGTAATTTTCCCAAAACCTCATTTCCCTGACTTCTTATTCATTCTTCCTTTGACCTATTTCGTTTCATTAAAATTTTTCATCAATGTGTCGTGCCTGTCAGTCAAGGGAAAGTGGGTTAGGACGTGCAATCCTGAAAACCACGTGGGCACCGCGCTGCCCCAGCTTTGCTGGCAGTACATTTCCTTGTTAGGTGTCTTCCTCTGACTCTGTCTGTGTGGTTGACACTGTCAAGGGAAATCCTGCACTTCTACATTTGCCTTAAAGCCAAAGCTTCCATTCTGGGTGTCAGAAACATGTGCCTACCAGCAGCTAATTCATTACAGTTAAAAAGGGGGTGGGGCTCCACTTGGAGTTAAAAAAAACAAAAACGTAGTTTTAATTAATATTGGCTTTCTTATCTGACAAGGGCAGAATCCTGGGGCTAGCTTTACCTATGCCAAACACATTATTAGGTACATTCAAGTATCGAATGTGTGCCCTTTCTGGCTGCATACATGTTGTCAATGCCAAGCTTCTTTGGGGTCATGTAATGACTCTTCAGATGTGTGCACCCTCTTATTCCCCCATCCCTAAGTACATAAATGCATGTGTGTAAACTATGTGCATATTTTCCCACATCATACACAATCTAGGTATATTCTCTTGTTTCTTTTTGTCTGCTGAAACGGTTCATAAAAAAAGATGCTGCCTCCAACAAGCGAGGTTTAAGAAGAGAGTTGGGACATCAATAGTGAGGCTTTTGTATCTGATTTTGGAGCACTTTTATGAAAGAGAACAACAATTGGCTCCTGGGATGGAGGGCTCAGCTCCCCAGGCTCCCCAGCTCCCCAGGCTCCTCTGTACACTCATTCAGCCAGCAGAAAAGATTTAGTCAAATTGTCACTAGGGCAGGAAGAGTTTTCTCTGTCTCACCTAGTGTCTGTAGAGTGTCTATTTGTGAGTTCTCCATTTAGAAGGTGTATCCTCAAAAACCTGTCCTGGGCAATGGGTGGCAGGAAAAAGGAAAATACAATTTCCACTCTTCATAGAGAGCCTGGTACTGCCTAGCTGGGGATGCTGGACGGATGGAATGAGATCGTACAGGGACTTAGAACAGTGTCTGTTACAATCTCTTTTTATTGTAGAATGGGTGTTTGTGCCCCTCCACAATTCTCACATGGAAGATCTGATGTCCTCTCTGATGCTATTGGCAGGTAGAGACTTTGGGAGGTGTCTGGGTAATGAGGATGGGGTTCTTGTGGTAGGATTAGTGTTCTTGTAAGAATGACCAGAGAATTCTTTTTTTTTTTTTTTTGGCTTTTTCGAGTCAGGGTTTCTCTGTGGCTTTGGAGCCTGTCCTGGCACTAGCTCTGTAGACCAGGCTGGTCTCGAACTCACAGAGATCCGCCTGACTCTGCCTCCCGAGTGCTGGGATTAAAGGCGTGCGCCACCACCGCCCGGCCAGAGAATTCTTTTTTCTGTATCATGGAAGATAAAGCAAGAAGATGTCTAACTGTGAGTTAGAAAGAGAGGGCCCAGATGGCTGGCACCTTAATCTGACTTCCTTGACTCCAAAACCATGAAAAAAAAATTTCTGCTTCTTTTAGCTACTGTGTTTATGGTATCTTGTTTTAACAACCTGAGATAAGATATCCTTAAATGATTGTTAGGTGATGTTGTATTATTCTTGAGTCTAGTTATGAAAAGGGAAAGAAACTACTTAAAAGTTTTGCCAGGCAAATTGAACTCTGTCTTTACCAACTTGGAATCCCAGAGAGTCTGCATCGAGTGAAGACATCCCGCAGATACTGGAACATGGCATGGTATGAGATGGATCAGAGGCCACATTGACAAAAGTATTTGTTTATTTACTCATTCTATTGTTCACCTCTGCATGGACTAAACATGTCAACTACTGAGTGCTTCCTACACACCAGGCACATAGACACAGATGTTCATACACTGGTTTGGGTTAGAAATGGTCATTAGGTATTTCCGTAATACAGAATGTAACTATTTCAGTTTTGAAGCTGTGGTGGAAGCACCAGTCTTCCCCTGATGCCCCTTCAAACATGGGAAATATGCACCTCACTGGCAGGAGCTTGCTTTGAAAAGAGGAACAAGACCACAACTCTTAGCAAAAGAATTCTGTAAGTACCCAATTTATTCAGAAAACAATACAATTTAAACATTTATGACTTTTTTTCAGTCTTACATTTTTTTAACCATCATTCCCAAAATGTTATGCATTTGATTGACATGTATTTGCAAGATTAGGATCTATAATCATAGCTCTGGAAATTGTACATTTGATTTGCTTAATTAATTGTTACTGCCCTCCCCCTAAACCTACCCCAACAAAACATTTCTTTTGCTATGGATACACATCACCATTCTTTCTGACCAAAACTAAGTTTCACTTTGTGCTTTTTGAAGCTTATAAAACATTTGTCCATTTCTTCGAGAGAAGATCAGAAAAGCAAAAACAAGTCATTGTTTTGGTTCAAGACTACTGTAGATTCGGACAAAACACCCTGACCCTACCCAGTCATTTCCACTTATGGAGATTGTGCTCAGAAGTGATTAAAGAGGCCAAAAGGTGCCCCCACAGTGAGCTCAAAGACCAAGTGAGTAGAACAGAAATCCGGGGAGCCACGTTGCTATTTGGCATGGACAAGATTCCATTCAAGATCCAAGGAAGAATCTCAGGAAATAATTTCTAGGCACTGGAAACATCCATGCAGCAGGCTGTGGCTCCTCTTTTAGCCAAGCAGGAGCAAGCCAGAAGGAGCGCTCCTCTGTCTGGGTGGAGGACGAGGCGTGACTGGGAAGCAGTGAGACTGACGTGAGGGGTGCAGCTTCTGGAATCAGCCCCACTGCTTTCTACTCTCCCCTCTGGGACGGGCCGGCCCTGTATGCTACCGGCAGGGAAGAGGTGCTGCTGGCAAGCAGGCGAGGAGCTGCCCTGGTTGAGATGATCTCTATTGTGAAAGCCTTGAGTTCAGAACCTCACCGATCCTTGTGAGGAATGCATGAGCATCACCGAGGATCTTGTGAGCCATGCAGAGCCTCAGGCCTGGCATTAAAAAGCTCCATTAGAACAAGATTCTCAGGGAATTTGTGTCTATGGTAGTGTGTAAACATGGGTACTGGGCTAAACGGCCCAGCTCCACTTCAAAAAGGCTACCTCTAGGTAGATAAATTTATTTAGTAGAGAGGCCATTCTCAGCAGGGAGGGGCTATAGATAACAACTGCAAAACCAGTGTAAGATTATTTTTTATTATTATTTTAAACATGCAAAATACAGTCCATGCATCTGCCATTTTGAAAAGTCTCTCATCATATAGGAGATTAAGCCAAATATGTTTTGGCTATCAACATTCAAGAAATGTTTCAAAATGCTTTACAGTGTAAAGATAATAAGAAATTTAGCAAAATTTCAACAAACCGGTATAAAAATGGATACGTATACCATTTTGTTTCAAGGCAACATGCTGTAAAGTGGACGTTACGACTGTATTTCATTGTAAAAAGTCTTTTACAATACAGATCAGGCCTTGGGGCTACACATGCAAAAAAAATATCAATTAGTCAAAAATCACTGAGACGTGCTATCTTTAAATGTATATTATCATTATTTTCTTTTAAAGTACAGAAATAAAAGTAGTAAATATTAGCGAACAGTGCTTGAGAACTCTGTAAAAGTGTGGAGTTCATGGTGCCAGTGTCCGGGAAGACTCATACACTTCCGATGAACACTTTGGTTTAATCCCTTTACCGTTGTAATAGTCCACGACTTGATTTGGGACTTCGGCCAACACACTCTTTGCGAGGGCAGCTGGCGACGCCTGCAGGGGAGAAGAAATGACCGTGACTTGAAGCAGATGCAGGCTTTTGCCTCACAGATCCGAGCCCTGCTCTCCTCAGTGGGTCTCATTCACTCAGTCACACGGCCACCTGTCCACTCAGCATCCTCGTTCTGTGTCCACAGACACCAATTCACACCTGAAGATGAATTTTCCTGCAGTTTTTTTGCCTCCTTTACATTTTCATTCAGTTTTAAACACGTTCCATTCACTGTGCCAGGAGCAGTGGGAATCATGTGAGGGGACCCAGCATGGCGAAACTGAATGCTTCTTATAAGGTAACAAGCTGTAAAGGCTACCCACCAGTGATAGAAACCACAAAACGCCCATGCTTCCTATCAGGTTAGCTGCTTAGAATGAAGCCAGAGCTCCTGAATGGGGACCTGAATTTTAACACAGTGCCCTGGTGATTCCTACTGAAGTCTGAGGTGCACTGTTGTAGAAAGTTACAAACACTGTAAGGCAAAGTTATCTTAGAAGCACACCTCCAAGACATCTTCTCTTTGGCAGCACACCTCCAAGAGGAAACAATATTTAACTTGGGTGTATAATTTCAGGGAAGGGAGAGGGGAGTGGCATTCGATGATTCTAGAGACAGTTAGGCATCTGATGGAGTTGAAGGAAAAGTGTCTGTGTGTGTGTGTGTGTGTGTGTGTGTGTGTGTGTGTGTGTTGGGCATGGACAGTAGTGGGAGTGAATTTGGTAGTCATTTAGTTAAAAAAAATGAGCTTGAATGCCCTGCAGTATGCAGAATGCTGCTTCTGTAGCAGAGAATGGCTGAGGTCAAGAGCATGGCCAGACCTTGGAGTCATAGAGAACTGGACCTGACTCCTGGGTCTGACCTTTACTACTGCACAACCCCTAGGCAAGCAGCTTCAATAGTCTGAGCCACAGTAGTTGCCACTGATGGAACTAGAAGGTTGATCAGTTAACAAATACTTGAGATTCTCAATGAAGGAGAACTGCCCTAAAGAACAGGGGACCATTCTTCTGATCTGCTCCTTCTCGAACCATGCAACATTAAGCGCCGATCTCAGAAACAAAATTAAAAGGAAACAAGCCATTCTATCTAAGAAAGAGCAAAAGCAAGATATCCAAAAAATTCAGGACCATGCAGAGTTTTGAACCCTAGTGGGCTGAAGGTGTTGCAGCTTATGCCAAATCTGGCCAGCAGACACTCGCTTACTCTACAAATAAATGGTTGGGCTTAGGGTGTGGTCTGTGTATACGTGGTCAGAAACAAAATTCGTCTCTAGTTTTCCCCTGGTAGAAAGTTTAGAAGGCCAAAAATGACTTGATTTCCCAGCTTTCCGTCCATCTAGGGATGGCCACATGACCAAATTTTGCCCTGTGAGACATAAGTAGAAATTTTCTAGATGAATTTTTAGGACTCCTTTCTTCCGGCTTGCAGGGGACAGACCTAGTTGGCTCCATTTCCCCCTGCTTTTTCCCTTGAATGAGACTGTGATTCCTGGTAACAGCCCTTTTATCATCAGGAGGAACCATCGAAGGATCCCATAGAGGGCTGATTTTCACACTACGGAATCAATCAAGAATGGAGTTGTCTGAGCCACAATCCCCAACATTTAGATACCTAAGAATAAGTTTGCATGCTCCTTATCGAACACATTCCTTCTCGCAGTCTTCAGTTACAGAAAGTCATAACTGGTCAAAACGCAAAGAGTAATTGGTGCCCAGCTTCAGCTGGTGCAATTACAACACAATCCCTATACCATCTCTAAGGGACCGTCTTGGAAGAGGGTTTGGAAAGATTTTAAGAATGAGTGGGCCAGACGGTCTGCTGAGACAGTGTCTTTTATATATGACAGGGGAGCTATACTATTTAAATCTCAGCAATATGGTCACCTAAACAAGAGCTGTAGGCTAACGCCAGTTGACAGGCCAATGCGAATAGGCGGGATCTCAGAAGGCCCTGTCCCTAGAAGAACTACATACAATCAGTGACTGTTAAGAAGACAGCCAGTCTTCTCCAGGGATGAGCCTCCCAGTAGGTTACTCAATCCCAGTCCCATGTGGTCTGCCCTGAATATGTGGACATGGCTGCTCGAGATTGAATTCAGGTCCTAACGTCTGCACGGTGAGCACTTTATAGAGCAATTCTCCAGCCCCAATTTCAATGAATCTGAATGCAAATATCCACACGTGGTTAGTGGTCCTGATGCATGAGAAAGCACCGATCCTAAGACCCCGCCCCAGCCGCCATTGCATATATGTGCTAATGCATGCACATAGTTATAGGAACAAGAGTTGGATGGGAAAAAGCCAAACCACAACCCCAGTTGGTAATAATGGTAATATGGACAGTATACACTAACCACTTCCATGGTACAGGCATTGTGCATAAACTCCACTTTCCACCACCCAATACTTCTGTGGTGTTTGCCTTTGACTGAAAGTCTGTGTCACTGAAAGGTGAAACAATTTGCCCAGAGCCACATAGCTCGAAGCCTGTGCACTTTAGCACCGCGTGCTACTATGTGGAGTAGCAAAAGAGAGGCAACGCATGGGTTACTGGCGTGTCTGAAACATCAGCTCCTCACCTCCCTTTATTTACGGCTTATTGAATTCTGAGTAGATTAGTTCGGATAATGAAATGCTTTTCGAAATCTAATTTGAAATCCATGAAGATAAGGTAGGTGAAAATGTTCCCAGAGCTCTGCGGGTGTCACCCTAGAGAGTCTGGAAAGACACAGCACAGAGCGCATGAGGGACACCATGTCCTTGCCCTGCTGGGGCAGTTCTCTTATGGGACAGGTCCCTTGTTTCCAGTTCCCCTTCAGTTCCTCTCAACAACCCTCCATTTTTTTTTTTTATTTTGCCAATGCCTAGCTTAAGCTGCAAGGCTTTCCCCGTGAATCTGTCTCTGCTATGAAGTCATTTCAGGGGTGTAAGACCTGTGAGCTGTGGGCCATAAGTAGTTAGGCTGCGCGTAGTTAGGACAGGGTCAAAGGCGATCCAACTAAAACAACAAACTGACTTCAAGTTGGGAGGGTTTTTCTTTGCATTTCTTCCTGGAATTCAATGGCACGGTTCTCAGACATAAACTGTAGATCACAATATCCTGTTACAATGTCAGAATATTGGACAGAGCTAGGGAGATGGCTCAGTCATTAAAGTGCTTGTCATGAAAGTTTGAGGACCTGAATCTGGGTCTCCAGCACTCACGTAAACAGATGGGTATATATATATTCCTGAGCACTTGCAATTGAAGTGCTGTGGCTATGGTATGGTGTGGTTAGGTAGGAGGGAGACAAACAGGTTCTTGGGGTTCATTGGTCAGCGAGGCCATGGAGCTTGTGTTTAATCAGAGACTCTGTCTCAAAAATAAGGTGAGGAGAAATATAAGGGGTAGAGGAAGGCCCCTAATGTCAATGCCTGGCCTCCATAGACATATACCTACTTACGTGTGCATGAACATATGCACACATACAAACACATACCACATACATACACAACACACACACATCAGGCACAACCGTTAGCAATCCTCATCCACCCATGGGCTTCTGAGCATGTGGATTTTCCTCTGATATCCTTCTCCTAAATATTCACGCCTCCAGAAAATTTTTCCAAAGCCTGGACTCCTGCTTCATTAGCTCACAGGGGTCCCGGTGTGTGGAGAGCAGAGGAACCCTGAGCGTGTGAAGTCCTGAGATCATGTGCATTGTTGACATGGGTATGGCTGTATAAAGGATCCCAATGCCTCAGTCCCATGGGAATGGCAAAGCCTTCCCCAGGTGAGGCTCACTCTGAGGGATGGCAAAGCCGTCCTCTGGAATGAATGAGGATGTTATAGTGCATACAGAAAATGCCCATCACAGCTCCCCACACCATTTTTACTGCCCAAGTCTGTACCCTACAGAGGCTGCCCCCACCTTGACTACCTAAACCTATCTCTTTGTTCCGTTGCTTCTGGCACGCTGCAACTTCCACCAGAGAACCAAGTCCGACCCTCCCGTACGTCTCCATGTGTCTGCCTGTCTATCTTTTTTTCATCCCTTTGCTGCCCCGATTAGGCTTCTCTGGGAGCCACGTTGGATGAGAAAGCAATGTGTCAGGTGTGCTGGGAATACTCTGGGAATCTGAGGGTCAGCAGGAGGCGTGGGATAGGCCAGCACCTTTTGTGGCTTGACGGCATTGCTCTTGCGTGGGTCCCATGATGGCAAGTGTGACAGCTGATGGATCAACTTGGTGGCAGTACATCTACTTTTATTTGGCCTGGGTGATGGAAGGCAAGGCAAGTCTTTAAGAATAGCCTTCCCTCTACGTCAGATGCATTAGGAAGCAGAGAGCGTCACACATCACAGCTGCAGCAAATTGAGCCAGCATGCCCATGCTGGACCTTTCTGATGCCACACTTTGCTGTCCATAAGCAGACAACTTGGGAGCTTGGGGAGCCTTGGTACTTTTCTTTAGAAACCTTCTCCATGGGAAAGCAGAAGACGGGCTAGATGCTGGGGCAGTTACTTTTCCCTTACAACACTGACGAGAGACCTTGTGATGAGATCAGCTGCTGCTGCAACTTGAAAATGCCCTCTGCACACTCGGCTTGGCAGCAGGGGATTGGTTTCCTGCCTGCTCAATGATTTTAATTACACTGTGGTCATCTTTAAAAAGGGAATAGTGATCACGTTGCAGGATGATGACGGACAGATTCAGGGAGCCCTGGAGTGTACAGTCCCTTCCCTTAGAGGTTGGGCAGGCCATGGACTCTAGGGTTCAGCTGAGGCTATGTGGCAAATGCTTGATTTAAATGATCACCGCAAAGCCTGTCACAGAAAGACAGAGGTGCAGACAGCCATGCCTGGCGAGCACAAGAGATATCTCTGTCGCCGAGACTGCAGATACTAGTGTGGCTGGGGTGAGGTCAAATTGCATTTGGTGAGCTTGGACACAGCCCAGAAAATGGCTGTGAAGAATGTTGGAAACACATTTGAGTGAGCATCGTTGGAGCAGAATGGCTTTTCCAAATAGGCATCCAGTGGGAGAGTGCCTACACTGGATGACAAGACACTACACCCGCCTCTCTCTGTGACCTCAACAGCAATGCAGCCCCACACAGGGAAAGGACTGCTGAAGAAGCCAACAGGAATGTTTCCAGAGGGAATACACACATATGTGCACTCATGGGACAGGTGACAGAGGAGAAACTGCAAAGGACACTGAAGACTTTGGGTCAGGAGCTCATGTCTAGACCCTCCCTGTGGAATGGTGGCCATGGCAGCAGAGCAGAATCCAGGACTGTAGCGGATAGCAGGGGCTGGGGCTGGGCTCTGTTGTTGGACATTGTTTACAAGAGCTTACAAATTAAAGGATACTGGAGGCTCTCTGTGGCCACCTACAGTACTTCCATGGTCTCTTAGACACCGTTTAGGCATCTTTGAAAGGGCATCTTATGAACCCAAGAAAGTCTTAATGTTGGTTCTCATGGTTTCATTAGGGGTGGGGTTTGTGGAAATTTCAAGGTACTTCTGTCTCTAAGAACTTGATAATTATCCCCAAATTGGAATTTTGGATAGAATATAATGAGAATGTTTGTAACATCATACTAGGGCATTATCTAGAGCTGTGGTTCTCAACCTGTAAGTTGTGACCCCTTTGGGGGATCAAATAACCCTTTCACAGGGGTCACCTAAGACCATTGGGAAACACAGATATGTACATTACAATTTCTAACAGTAGTAGCAAAATTCCAGTTATGAAGTAGCAAAGACAATTTTATGGTTGGGGGGTCACAGCTTTAGGAAGGCCGAGAACCACTGCTCTAGAGGGCTCTCTCCAGGCAATCAGGAAACACAACTCTGCTTTACTGTTTACTGTGGGTAATGCCCCACAACTGTACAAACTGAGGATACAGGTGATTTCTGTCTAGCAGAGAAGTGATTAGAAGATTATACATTTGTATGTTCTCCCCTCACTGACTACACTAAACTACATTAATACCCATTATTATCAGCTTGACCATACTGCTCCTGAGTGAGCAGACTAACTTGCCAATGTGGCTCACTATACAGACGGTCTATCACTCTGCACACAACAAACACATAGTCTTCGGACAGGTAGGGCCAGGCTGAATTTCTGCTTATCCTCACTCCTTTTACATATATCTCTGAGCCAACTTCCCAAATGTCTATAACAACCCTCTAGCAACCAGAGGTCCTAAAATTCCTGAGTGAAGACAAATGTTTGCAAAATGTTGGCAACTATAGCCACCATGTCTTCCTAATTCTAATTCCATATATGCTCCTTTCCCTAAATAGTTATGATCTGTATATTCTTCCTATAGGATTTGCTCAGCCTGGACATGATCTGCTAATGCTGCTTCAGAACTAGCAGGTCACTATCAACACTGGTGGACACGCGAGAGATGTGCGGACGCCCCCATGATGTTATGCATACGTGTTTGAAGTTCCGGAAGGGCACAAACTGGACGATGTCTCGAAGGACGGGCTCTCCCTTGGGTGACCTTAGAATTCCGTCGTCACCGTCCAGCATCTGCATGTCACTGAAGTCAGCGTTCCCCACTCCCACGATGATGACTGACATGGGGAGGTGCGAGGCGTGGACGATGGCCTCCCGGGTGTCGGCCATGTCGGTGATGACACCATCCGTCAGGATCAGCAGGATGAAGTATTGCTGCGGGAGTCGGGAGTCCGGGACAGGTGACAATGAGGGACGAGGTGGGGGAGAGAATGACAACAGTATCAGTTAGATATCTATAGCTAGGTGCCTCTTTGTAGAGTGAATAATGGCAGCAGGGACGATAGACATTTTCCTTGTTTCTTTAACTTTTTTGTTAAGAAAAATGTAATGTAAAAACAAAATAGCCGGGCCACATCTATGGGTTCATTACTGGGCATCAACAATTATCAGCATATGGTCAATCTTGCTTTATTTATTGTCCGCACTTAACTACTTTATATTATTTTTGAAATATATTTCATATATTACAGCATTTTCATAAAAATATGCATAGAGATAAAATTCTACTAATAAAAATAATATCTTATATATGAAACTAAAGGTCATAACCCAACCCATTGAGAAAAAAAGACGGGCTATTTGTGCTTTCTGTACACAAAGTTTCTTCACTTGGTTTAACTTTCTGCCCTAAACTAAAACCTTTTTGGTCTCAAAAAGCATAGCAGTTCATTTCCTGATGATCCCCCATTTCAAAATGCAGTTTTCCCTCAAAGGCTCCTCCAAAAAGAAATCAAGCTACTTCCACCAATCCCCAAAACCCTATCTCCTTTCATATTCATTTATTCTTATCTATTGATTTGGTTACTATCTCAAATAGGCTAGGGGTTTTGGCTCTGGGTGACAGTTACGTTTTCACTCCTGAACTACCAAGTTCCAAGCTTCCGTGGGTCTGCTAACCTTCAAATCAACTTCACTTTAGTCCATTGTGCTCACAAGGAATTTGCTGCACAGGGTTAGAACACTAGGGACAAATGCTAACAGACAGAGTAGGGCCAAGGAGGCACAGCTTTGGATTAAATGGGAGATACTTCAGGAATGTCTACACAAGGGAGGGAGGGAGGATGTGTTCCGGCACACAAAAGTAGCGGCTGACACTTGGTAGAAATGTGGTCCGCAGTCCAGTTGAACCCAAAGGAACACAGGGACAGAGCAAGCAGACCAGGGGAATTGTTGCAGGATAAGGGTAAAAGGCTATCTTCTTTATGTGAATGTGTCATCCCAGAAGCCACGCTCAAATTACACAGAGCTTTCAGACAGCTATAGTGCTTGTTCCAATTGGAAAACATCATAAAGCTAGATAGAAACAGGCTGACACCATTAAATAACAGGCAGGAAAGGGTGACATGTTTACTTCTAAAATGTCAAAGGACAGGCTCCAGTTTTGTCTCAGCTTTGGAGCTGTAGTTTGTATCTTTCCTAAAAAACAAAATCAAACAATTGAAGCAAATGTTTGTTGTATTTTCTACTACTATTCTTCATCACCATGAGATAGAATCACCTTTTTTTTGTGGAGTGTGTGTGTGTGTGTGTTTCACTGGAGTTTGAGGGTGCATGCACTCGTGTGCACGCACACGTGGATGGAGGTCAGAGTAGGATATTGAGCATCTTCCTCTGTCACCTTCCAATTTACTGTCCTGAAAGAGTCTCTCACTGACTTGGAAGTTCAAGGTTTCAGTGAGGCTCAGAGGCCAGAGAACTCTAAATATCAGCATGTCTCCACCCCAAGTGAATGCTGAGTTTGTAGGTGCACAGCCATGCCTGGATGTCTGTCTAGGTGCTGTGGGTTCAAATTCACTTTCTCATGGTTACATAGCAAGCATTATTTGACTCTGAGCATCTCCCCAGCCCTTCAACTACTGCTTTATTTATGCAGTCTGGGTATATTGGAAAACAAGCTCAGTTTTGGACTTGTTTTCTTTCCTGGGACAGGAGGTGACCACAGTAGCTTCCACTACGGAGTGTCTGTGTTCAGGCAAAGGGGCAGAGCATTGTGTCTGCCCTGAACTTTCCATCCTGGCAGATTTGGGTCTCATTAACCCACTGTTTCCCAGATGAAGAAATTGAAGGTAGAGGAGTTAAGCCATTTAGAAATACTAGGATCGGAAATCATGGAATCTCATTGCTCTGGGGAAGTCTTCACCAGTGGTGACCTGCCTGCCTCCCTCCATCCTCTGGATTCTGCTCTCTCAAGTCACACCCCACTGTCCAACCCCTGTCACCTTATCAACCTCAGCAGCCATACCTTCCCCACAACTTTAGTGGACTTCATTGGCCCAGGTACAATTAACATCAGTGGGAAGAACAGGTGAGTGATTTACCTTCCAGCTGAGCCTGGGCACTTCCCAGACCCTGATCCAGGGCACATTTTTGGCCCCTACTCCTTGGCCCTTCCCCCTTGCTCACAGAGCATATCCTTTGCTCCCCACCCCACTTGCTCACATCACCCAGACCCTGACTCCAGGGCACATCCTTTGGCCCCTCCCCCTTGTTCTCAGCAGCAGCAGCTTTACCAGAGGCCAGACTGGTCCTAGGGACCCCAGGTAAGACACTATCTACAGCCCAATAACACTTCTTAAAGCCAGCCCAACAAACCTAGACTGTACCTCCTCTGCTGGGTCTGAAGAAGAATGCTTTACTGGAGGCTAGGCAGGATCTAGGGACCCGAGGCCTTCAAAACCCCAGTGGAGACACCCTACTGGGCCCGAAGACTCACCAGTCACTAAAACCCTTGGCCGCTTGGGTCACAAGACCAGAGAGGAAACAGAAACCAAGGAATAAAACACCCATCCAACAAAGACAAAATCAGGAATCAACCCCTAAACCTACAGTCGTCTCACATCCAGATGCCCGTACACCAGTGTAAGATCGTAATCAATAATAGAAAGAGCAGTATGGTACAACCAGAACCCAGCTACCCTCTAACAGCAAGATTCAACTGTTCCAAATACAGCTGAAGCACAAGATGTAATTAATTAATTAATAAAAATAAATACAAATAAAAGCAAGTAATTAATTTAAAAACAAAAGAAAAACTAGAATTGATTGTCAGACTATAACGGGTGTCATGACCAATATCCAAAAGAGGCAGGGTAAGACCCCAGTCTAAGTGACCTGTCCCTCTCCTTACCGATGCCTCCTTGGTGTTGGTCTCCTCCGAAGCTGACTTGGCAACCTTCTGAATGATGGGAGCAATGTTGGTGGGGCCGTAAAGCTGGAGCTTGGGAAGACAGCTCTGATAGGCTTCCACAACTCCTTGAATTCCTAAAATGAGATGGGAAAAATCAACATTTCCATAGTCCCTTCAAATGGGTTTGTGCACACACAAAAGTAAATCATCAACTTTGTCCAAACAGTCCATATCTACACGACACACAGGTTTCCTCCCTTTTTTTCTTCTTATCTACTCTTCTCTTATACAATATATCCCAATTTCAGTTCCCCTCCACTCTTTCTAGTTCTTTACCCACTCTGTTCTCTTTCCCCAAGACCCACTCCTCTGTTTAAAAAAGAGCAGGCCTCTCAAGGATATCAGCCAAACACAGCATAACAAGATATAACGAGACTAGGCACAAACTCTCATATCAAGGCTGGATAAGACTACCTAACAGGAGGAAAAGGATCCCAGGAATAGGCAAAAGAGTCAGAGGCACCCCGCTCCCATTGTTAGGAATCCCACAAAACTCCAAGCTAACAGGTACAGGGTACAGTCGCATGTAGTTCTTAAAGCAAAAGGAAATACTAGGTCAGTGTACTGCTGCCTCCCTTCCCCCACTGAAATCAAACCACAGTGTGAGCCAAATCAAAGCCACTGTTTCCACAAACTTTGCCCCACTTAAGTCCTTATTAGGTCACCATAGCTTAAGGAAGCAGAAGCTGCAACCATTTTCTAGATGAAGAAGCAGAGGCTTAGAGAGGTTACACAGTCTGCCGCAAGTTCTGGAAAATATGAGTTGCCCACTTAGCATATACATTCAGGTCTTCGGGCTCAGAGAAGCCCCAAACAAGTTCCTGTTGTGTTTTACCATGGTGCTGATTGTAGAATAAATACTGCCTGGAATGTATGATAATTTCCATTGTTCTTTCAGCATCATTATTTTGTGAAACCAGGTGTGGGAATCTGGTCAGGAGAAAACACAGTCACATGGCTAGACCAAGTGTTTAAGCCTTGGGGCTCTTTCTTGAACAAAATCATGGAGCTCTTTGTTCTAAATCACCTTGGTCAGTGTGCTGGAAGTGTCAAATGATTTCTGCCTTTCGCTCTCTCTTTAAATCTACACAGAGAGGACGCTGAGGAAAATCCAGATGAAAAGTTAAGAAGCGGAAAGAGGAATGTCTCATCTTGGTCCATCATGGGCCATTCTCTTATTTAAAAAAAAATTAAAATTAATCTTTAATCAATGAATTCAGTAAAGCTAATGTATTGATTAACTTTATTTTGGTTAGAAGAACCCAGGATTTTATTGAAAGCTCAGGATTTCCCAGCCTTGTCTCTTCCAGGGTGCACCGCCCCTCTCTATGGAGCAATCCTCCATTCCCATGGAGCAAGGTGGCTAATTTGGATTCTCCGAACCTGTTTCTGTGCTGGGGACACTCCCAGCTGAGCTGCCGCTCTAGGAGATAGGAACTGAACCTAGAGAGGTGCACAGAGCCAGGCTCTGAGACACTGGCTCCCTTTCTTGTTGTGACTTACCTGCACACTCTGGGTTGTCTTCATTAAAGTTGATTGCAAAGTCATGAGAGACCTAAACACCAATTAAAATTTTTAAAAAAGGAAGAAAGGAGGATTATAACTTGGATCCAATAAGGAGGCACTGGGGGCTTAGGGTTTGCAAACAAATGGCCTTTCATTCATTATGAGTTAAGCAGAAGGCACCGTTTTAAGCCATTATAGAATCAATCTGAGATGGAGGGTGAATTCTCAGCTCCCTGTGGAGCTGCAGTGACAGGAAGATTTTCTAGGATCTGATAAATGCTGGCAGGAAGGAAAAGTAAATCATATATGTTTAAAAAAAAAAGAAAGAAAAGGCTTCAGAAAAAGGTAACTACAGATCGTTTCTAGATTAACTGGCCACAGACTGAAGGGTTCAAGTTGAATGAGCTCTGTGTCCACCTGTGTAAGAAAATAAGCACCCAATGAACTCAAGCTGACTGATAGGCATGGTGCTGCTTACAGAGGCACTGGCTAAGCTGTTGTCATTTAGGGATCATTCTGACAGACAGAATTACAGAGCACGAGGATCTTCATGTACACACAGGTGAACTAGAATGACTTCTACTTCTGAAAGAAATGAATAGAGTGATATAGCCTGCAATCTTCCATCCCAAGCCCCCCTGCCTGGCAGTGCCTAAGCAGAAGGGCTGATGATACACTGCCTGCTATTTTCCTCCCCCTAAAATCTGATAAAAGAAATGGGCTCTTCTGCCATCTGGACAGTTTTAGTAAATCACTTGGAATTGCATGGAAAATTCCACCTCGAAGGTATTTCTGACCATTGAATCTCTTGGGCACTAAAAAATAGGTCACTTCATTAAAAGACAGACGCCTCCTTTCTTAGTGGGAGGTCACAGGTGAGGCAGCTGGTGTGTGCCCACTGTCCAGGCAAGTGAGCTGCCCTACTTGGTTGATTTAGCTCAAGTTTTTCTTTAACCTGCAAGATCTAGATGGACACAGTTTGAATCCCTGGAACCCAGTGGTTTGGGGTGTTTTCTGAGTGTCACACCATATTGGCAGTGAGTAAAACTAAGGATTCCTGTAACCAGACCTTTAAAATACATACCAAGAACACCCAGATTTTATTTACTTATTTATTTGTTTATTTATCTATTTATTTTGCCAAAGGCATTCTCAGACCACCATAGCTTCATGGAGAGCAAAAGCAAGCTTGCCAAGATGAGATTCCACAGTGCAGAACACCATCCCACCTCTGCTCACTCACCGTGTACTCTGGGGGTATCCTGGCGCCAAACCCAAAAGCCGGGAACATTTTGTCACTGGAATTAAACAAAAAAGAAGCCGCTTCATTTATTCATCTAAGAAGGAAGGGAAACATGAGCCTGCTTAACCTCCCTAGCCAAGCCAAGTGCTGACTCACGTAATGGCACGAATAATCAAAATGAAGAAACATTCCTTATCGTTCAGTACTCATTAGCATATACTCTCTAACAATTTTTTTTAATTTTTAGTTTTTACTAAATTTGATAACCAAGAGTAAAACGGACCCAGAATTTGTATATATCCCACCCTCGTAGCTGTGATTTTATGTTTCCTTGAAATAGTGAATGATGAGGAATTTGGCAACTCCAATCAATGACCGAATTAGGGTCGTCCATATACATAATTAAAAAAAGATGATTATTCTTTATTTTTCATAAAGGTAGACACATTGAAGAGAAGCACCCCCGAAGATGCTGCTGCTGATTAGAGCGAGGGTTCAAACAGAGACAACCCAGATCTGAGGAGATATCAAAAGGCACAGGGAAGCTTAGTAGGCTGCTACCCCACAAGGCATGATCTCATTCATAGCAGTCCCTGTGCCTCCACCTTAAACATACACATAAGAAACAACTAATTATTTGCATTGTCTTTTCTTACTTCCTGAACTCAAAGGGACTCAGTGTTTTGTGGGGGTGGGGGTGGGATAAAGGGGAGGAGATGGGAGATGAGAACATGAGGGAACGGGATGGTTGAGGGGGGGAGAGGGACAGAGTGGGAGAACAATGGAAGAGAGATCTTGATAGGGAGGGCCACTATAGGGCTAGGGAGAAACCTGGTGCCTGTAAAATTCTCAAGAACGACCCCAGCTAAGACTCCTAGCAATAGTGGAGAGGGTGCCCAAACTAGCCTCCCCCTGTAATCAGATTGGTGAATACCCTGACTATTATCCAGTAACCAATGGAACCAGATGTAGAGATCCACAACCAAGCACCAGGCTGAGCTCTGGGAATATAATCGAAGAGAGTGAAGGGGGAATACACGAGCCAGCTAGGTCAAGGTCATGATGGAAAAATCTACAGAGACAGTGAACCAAGCTCGTGGAAACTCATAAGCTCTAGAGTTTAGAGTAGCTGTGGAGTCTCCATGGGACCAAACTAGGCCCTCCATATGTGGGAGACAGTGGTGCAGCTTGAACTATCTGAGGGGCCCCTTGCATTAGGACCAGGATCTATCCGTAGTGCATGAGCTAGCTTGTTGGAGACCATTCTCTATGGTGGGATGCCATGTTCAGCCTTAATGGAGGGGGAAGGGCTTGGCCCTGCTCCAACTTAATGTGCCAGACCTTGTGGACTCCCCATAGCGACCCTTACCTGTTGGGAGGAGTGGATGAGGGGTGGGCTGGGGTGGAGGCAACGGGGGACGGAGGGAGGGGTGGGAGGGAGAACTGTGGCTGGAATGTAAAATAAAATTTAATAAATAAATAAATAAATAAAATTTTTCGTTTACATGTTTGTTAGGCAGGGCCCCACTCTATAGCCCAGACTGGTCTAGAAATTGCAGTGTAGTCTAGACTAGCTTCTAATGCATGGCAGACCTCTAGCTTCAGCCTTCTAAGAGCCGGGACTCTCGACACATGCCATAGTGCCCAGGTATATTAATATCTTACATTCTCACTGCCCACTGAGCCTGACTGCCCTGTCCCCTCAGCTTCATTGCTGTATTTCTTCCCTGAAGGCCTGCTCAATAAACAGCCAATGGTACAGTCCACACAACCTTTAAAGTCGCTAAGACATGGGTATACGCAACACAACTCTGATGAAGATCCATGCAAGTCACACCCACCCTTTGTTTGTCTTGGTGTCTTTTACAATCACTTCTATTTCGTGTGTTATATCTTAAACATAACTGTACTGCACTCCAGTTAAGAGGATGGGGAAGGGCGGGGGTGTTAACATTTATTGATACACTAGCTCTCTCCCACTTGTTGTAAATACTTACACAGCCCTGGGAGTTCCACTTATTCTAATCTTAGGAAGACAGAGTAAATGTTATCCCAAGACCATGATATTCTATTTACCATTATAATGGAATAACTACATGTAATGTTAAACACCTACTAGCAATTCCGGGACTTTGGTCCCCAAATAGGCAACACACAAGACCTTTCTTAAGCAAATTGTGTGCTGCAGTGGCGCTCTGAAATACCAGTCTTGGGAGAAGGCGTGTTCTTCTCCTGCCAAGTACCTTTGTTTGGGTTCTCTCCTAGGAAGAACACAAATGAGGTTTGTTCCTATGGTTTTCAGTTCTCCCTAGAGTTGGTCAAGGACAAAGAAGGAATTCAGATTAGGGCCCACCTCATACTCTATAGAAAAAGAGGACATTCAGTCTGGGCCAAGCTTCACTTTCTGAGTGACTTCAAGAAAATCCAAGTAACAAAACCAGATTCTCTCCCATCCCTTCCTATTTAGAAGTTGTTAGCAACCACTGACAACTTTGACGAAACCTTCTAACATGTAGTGGATTGCACACAGGTGGAGTTACAGATCTAGAGAAAGCAGAGTTCTCTAAAGCGAAGGCTGAAGTCCTCTATGAAACCACAAGCTCCCTCGTCTGCTCGTAGCTGTGTCAGGCCAGGCTCTGTCATACACTGCATCTGGCAGGCATTAGAGAAAGTATGGTTGCAAATAAATCAGAGACTCACCATAGCTTATAGAGGATTAGTAACAGCTCTAAGGAGAAAAAAACAGGACTCCTGGTCCTTGGAAAAATTGAAAGACTTTGCCTCAGCTCTTCCTCCTTAGCCAAAGAAATAGTGGTAGGCAAGGGAGGATCTTGCTGGCTAAGTTAGAAGGCTTTCCTGGTGGCGAGCATGGGTCCTGGACCATCCACAGCAGGGTTGCCTCAGGAGTCCGAACCAAGAAGCCTGGGAGGTGTTACATCCTTAACTTACTGTCTGTTTTGATGAGTTTTCTCTCTCTCTCTCTCTTTTAGGGGACGTCTGGTAAGGGTGTGTGCAGATCTAATGCTCTACCTACTTCCCATCACTGACCCTGGTGCCTTAATGATGCTCCTTTCACACCTGCTAAACCACCCTTGGGGATTCGAAGTTTGCCGAGCTTCAGGCCCTGTTACGTAATTGAGTTTCAAGAGTGAGACGGTCGGGAAATGCCTCACCTACAAGGAGAATAATTAATGCTGCAGAAGGGCTCAGTTCTCTGAAGTCAGCCACTATAAAGCTTCTACTTAATAAACATACTGAAGAAAAAATTCCCAGCCTAGCACAATAGATTTAAAGTCCATTCCTCCTACTTAAAAATAAGACCAGGCAGAAAGGAGTATTATGCAATGACCAAGGGAAGGAAGTGGAACAAAGGAAAGCTTTCTATGAGACACTTCAAAGAAGTCAGAACCCAATCCACTGGGCACTGAGCAAAAGGGCCATTAGCAACTGTTGGGAGAAAAACCCAGGCAAACGCTGCCCACCTGGACATTTCAGAAGCATATTACCATGCTGGTAAAGGCTACACTTCTTACCATCACCATAAAGCAAGCAAACAAACAAAAAAACACAACAAAGATGTCCGTGTTCTTCCATGGTGATGTATCAGCTGTCCTTAGTTTCCCAGAAAATGGCCATGTCCAATGTCCAAATATCCCCCAGGTGGGAAATTTGATCTTAAGCACATTTCACTGTGTCCATTAAGGAAACACTAAAGCAAGACATTAATACACGCCAAGGGATGCATACTGCATGGCAGTGTGCATGCCAGTGGGGGTCAGCTCAAACATGGTGGCCTTCCAGAGCACTTGGGTCTTGGTGAAAGGAACTTTGCACATAGTCATCTTAAAACTGAGGTCCATGGATAGAAGTGCAATAGTCTTCTGGGGACATGAGGGTGTGACTTTCTTTTTTAAAAACAAAATCAGCATTCAATTCTCCTACTTCCACACATATCACTTGTTGAAATCAGTCTTCTGGGAGCTCTGTGATGGTGAGACCTGGTCGCATTCACCCCTTTCCCTTCTTGATTCCTCTTTTCTTTACCTCTTCTGAGTCTCAACTGCTATGCTGCGTTGCTTCAGAGAACAAAAACTGACTGTACCAAGTAGAGGAACTATCCTACAGGATTCTGGTACCCAGTACAGAGTATGGAGATTCCACCTCCGAGTACAGAGTACCAGGATCCCAGCTCCGAGTACAGAGTACCAGGATCCCAGCTCCGAGTACAGAGTACCAAGATTCAATTACCGAACACAAGATTCAAACATCAAAAAAAGGAAAACTTCTACAGAGGTCAGAAGGAACCAAATTTTCTGCAACTCAGGTCATTGCCAATTTTCACTTTAAAAATTGTGGGGTGTAGCTAAGTTGCAGAACACCTACCCATCCCATAGATAACTTTGGGTTCAATCACTAGTACTGTATAAAAGAAAGAATTTAGATGTGTTATTGTCAGCTGTTAAATCATTAAAATAATTTTTTGGAGTTGGTAAGATATCTCAGTAGATAAAGGTGATTGACACCAAGCCTGAAGACCAAGCTTGAGCTGGGCTTGGGACACACATGGTAGAAGCAGAGAACCAAAACCTAATAGCTGTCCTCCAACCTCCACATGTGTACCATGGCACAATGCTGTTTAAGGATTCATTCTCGTGTGTGTGTGCGTGTGTGTGTGTGTGTGTGTGTGTGTGTGTCTGTGACATGTGCATGTGAGTGCAGGTGCGGCAGAGGCCAGAAGAGGGAGCTCTCCTGGAGCTAGAGTTACCGGTGCTGTGAGCCTTCTGATGGGGGTTCTGGGAACTGAACTTAGGTTCTCTGCAAGAACAGTATGTGCTCTTAACAGCTGAGCCATCTCTCCAGAATCCATCCCCTAAATAGTTTTGGTTATAAACTATTATGGTAGGGGAGGGATGGTTATGTCATTGGAAGAATTGAGCAATACTATAGGTTAAAAGCCACTTTCACATACTTGTTTATAAGAGCAAATTTCTTAATATTTATATTGACACAGACAAAAATTGGTTAGAATTTATGATAGATTCTGCATTGTGAGCAATAGGTAGCCCTTACTACCCATAGATATATAAGCAAACTGGGCTCCCCCACCTCCACACACACTATCTGTTTTGTTGAGAGCTGATTTCCAAAACCTTTATATTTCTTATATACAATAATTAAAGTCTGAGATTCTTAACATATGAATGTTTTAGATCAATAATATTCACATTAAGACTGCAATAAAAATTCAATCCAGAGATATTTTTAGAATAATTTGAATCTCTTCGTAATGAATCATTTTAGAAATTAAAAATTACATGCATATAATATCCTTGTTTTCCTTATATATTTGTATGACTTCAAACCAAATTTATAATGATACCCTGTGTACTAGAGAAGGGATTCAGATGGTAGAGTGTCTGGCATGCACAAGGTATTTTTTGTAAAAAAAAAGATGTTCAATACTCAATCAGCGCAGCATTTAGGTTATATTGGGCAGTTACAAGAGTCACATGAGAGTTCATTTTTAAATACCCGTATTTATAACACTCCAGAATTTTCGATTCTTATCTCCACTTAAACTTACAACAAAGGAAGATGTCTCCAGTGAAACATGTGTGAGGGCTGCATACCTTTACAGAATCTCTTCAGCGGCAAATGAACAAAACAATCAAACAAAGGGACAAACCCTTAGAGGTCACTTGTCCAACCTGACCTTTAGACACCGGAATCCTTTCTCCTTTTGTGTTCAGTTTATTTTTAAAGATTGAATTTTGAGTCTTAAAGATAACACCCTCCAGCATTGATTATTTATGACAGGCAGAACTGCATGGGCTGTGCAAAGGAAACTAGATGCGCCTTCAAATAAATCTTGTGAGAACAGAGGTACCAGGTCTACCCGTCACCAGGACCCTTTAAGGGTATGTCATCATATTCTCAGCCTTGCTGACTCTTCTCCACAAAAGGCTGGTCTGCTCCTCACTTCATCTATGTTTTTATAACAGAGGCCGTGTGTGTCAGAACACTGACTACCCCAGTCACCACCATGAAGGTTCTCTCCTTGTCCGTCCTCCTTCCAGCAGGGCAGAGTGGGCCTTCCTCCCTTTACACACTTTCCAGCCTTACACAGGAAGTTTCTGGGCCATGCTGAGCTGGGACTATGCTTGCTTTTGTTGTTTTGAGATACGGTCTCTCCACATATCTCAGGCTGGCCTTGAACTCCTATGGTCCTCTGGCCTTAGCCTTGCTAGTGCTGGGCTTCCAGGTATGAGCCACAACACCTGATTGACTGTGGCTTATGGACACACCTCTGCAATCCACTCTACATGGGGAAAATTCTGCCTTTTTTTTTTTTTGCTGTCCCACACAAGGGGATTGGTACCCAGGAGTTCCAGCAGGGACATTGCCATTCTAACTGACCCAGCACTCATTACTTAATGATGGATTTCAAGGCTGGATAACCATTAGAGCAACAACAATAAAATCCCATTCAAGGTGCACAGCAGACTACGAAATCAGCCTTGGTGACTTCTTGGTGAGATCCGAGTGTCAGCATGTTTGAAGCTTCCCAAGTGTTTTGTGATGCGCAGACAAAGATGAGAGTCCTGATGGGCTGAGGTGGGTATGGCGAAGGCTGTACTGATATAGAACCCTGATCTTCTGTTGTCTCCTGGTCTCAGTTCCCAAAGTAGCTAAGATCACAGGCTGGTGGCCAGCAGGCCTAGGCCAGGCTTTTCATTAACGGACTGTTCATGCTTTCTGAGACCCAGAACTATGTTGGTTCCACGAAAAGTATGTCACTTTGACACTGAGGTGTGCTGTGGGATATTTGTTTACTGTGTGAAGATGTATTTCTGTGACTGGTTTGATAAAGAGCTGAATGACCAATAACTAGGCAAGAATATAAGACGGGACTTCTGGGTAGAACGAGAGGAAGTAAGAGACGAGTCTAGATGCCATTGAGATGTGGAATGAGTTGGACACACAGAGTGGGAAAGAGGTAAAAACCCATGTGATAGAAGGTAGATTAACATTAAAAAATGGTTTAAGTTAAGTTATAAGAGCTAGTGGGGTTGGGACAAGCCTAAGCTAAGGCCTAATTTTCATAATCAATCTCCGTGTCGTTATTTGGGGCTGGTAGCAGAAAAGAAAGTCCTTTACAGAGGTGTAGAAGCAGCGTGGATGCTGTGGTGGAACACTCTTGAAAGAAGCTGTGTCAGCAGAGTGACTGATCAGGATTTCAGTACTGTGGAGAGACTGGAGCGCTTACATCTATTGGCTAATTGCTTTACCTTGGGCTAGCATTAGCTCCTGGGATAGCCATTCCTTACCCACATCTAAGTTGGAGCTAATATCCTGTGGCTAATAGGTAAAAACACTTGGAATCTATTGACTTAGCAGACCCACTGGCTTCCGCCAACCTGAAAGCTAAGAATATTATCAGACAGCAAACTGGGCCTGTGGAAAAGTCTCCCCCATCTTGCTGTAACTACCTCACTGATGTTCCCACCTATGTATTTTAAACTTGCCTTAATTTGTGACTTTGTTTGTTCTGTGAAATCATAAAATTTCATGAAGCTGTTTCCACACTGGAACCTGCCACTTGGAGTAATCTAAATCTGTGTTCTCAGGCTGTGGTCATTCAAAATGGCTCCAGAATAAATGGTCTCTCCTTCTCTATAAGATGAGCGCTCTGGATTTTGCCTTGATAGTGCCGACCAGAACTATACTGCATCAGGGAATGTGTATATGTGTGTGCCCAGGGGTGCACGTGCATGCATGCAGGTATGTCTTTGTCCATGTGTGCGCACACTCATTTGTGTGGGCAGTCGAGGCATGTGGGCTGGGATCGTCCTTGCAGAGGGTAAGGGACAGCATAGGCCAGCAGCAGTATCTTCTGAATTTGGGGACAGCTATCTTGTGGTTGGGGGAGCCTCTCTTCAAGGTCTTTTGGAGAAGAGATTTATGACTCCTCAAGCTGTTCTCCTCAATGGGTCACCGCTAATGATCCAGTAGCGATGACTGTACAAGGCAGGGAGAAAACCCTTGGCCATCAGAGGCAGAGAGGGATTGCTAAGGCTCACGGGAACTGAAACCCCTGCATGGTTGCGGGAGGGGGGTGATGCCTTCTGTCAGTTTTTATGCGAGTGTTTCTTTTTAAGCGCCAACCTTTCTGACTTTGATGCAAGAATAAATTAATTCCAGAGCCCTGACTTGAAATTTTCCGACTCTGCCTGTCTACTGTCTATCCACCCACACAAAAGAGAAACTGTCCAACCTTGTCAGCTTTAAAGGGAGCAGCTTGCATTCCAAGCTCTCCCAGGGAGTCTCTTGAAAGAGCATGGAGGTTTTTCTCAAACCTCTTTTTCTTCTTTAGAATTTGCCATTTTAACGAAGACCTGCCTTCTTTAGACACAAATAAAATGCTGCTTTCCTGGGCTGCCTGAAGGTGATTTTCTTGTCCAGCTGGGCATGATGACTTCAGACTTACCCCATTAAAATTTAAAAGGAATCGTTTCTAATGACTCCTCATGTCACACCTAAGGTGACATAGCTTATGTTTAGATGGAATCTGTGTTTTTGGCAGAATGCAAAATATCTGTCAACTTTTGTCTGATTGGCATTCTAAAGGGATAAAAAACTTGAAAAGATGTCCAGTCACTCTGACTAATCATTCTGCATGTGAGGCAACCAGGAAATAAACACACTCTGCTGGGATTAGTCAATAAATGCTTTCTGATGATGGATGCATATCTGGACCAGCAAAGGGAGGTGATACAGGATCACGATGCAGACTCTGGGTCTCAGCATCTCTGTTCTGAATAACTGACCACACCACCCTTTGAAATTTCATATTGGATGCCTTCTTCCCTGCAGGTTCATAGTTCATGTAATATATTCCATAGTTTTCTTCAAGTTTTTATCCACTTATTTAACTTTTATTTTATATGGGGGTCTTAATATGTTGCTTAGGTTGGGCTCGAGCACAGTGTCTACCTAACACTCCATTGGGAAAGCTACTTTCTACTATCTACATCTCAAGGTCCAAACATTAGGGGTCCTAAAAACATTCCCTCCCTTCCTTCTTATCTCCTTATGTGTACACCAAGATTACACTGGATTATTAATGTGCTTCTGTGTGAGCGAAGGAAGGCAGACAATTCTCACGCCTCTGTCCTGGAGAAGCTTGAAGAAGTCTCCAACACTGCATAGATGCAGTGCATCAGACTCTTTCCTTCCTAGTAAAAATCTCCACCTTGTACAAACCCCTCTAGATATCATCCCTGAATTGGAGCCTAAAGAATTCAGAGTGGAAACTCTTTATTTTCAAATAAATGGGATTTATTAGGATGGGTCACAGGCTGTGGTCCAGCTAGTCCAACAATGGCTGTCTATCAATGGAGAATCCAGGAGTTGCTCAGTTCTCAAGGTTGAATGTATCAGCTGGTCTTCAGTCTACACTGGAATTCTGAAGAAGTAGGCTCTAATGCTGGTGAAGGAATGGACTTGCCAGTGAGGGCAAGCAGGCACAAAGCAAAATCATCCTTCTTCAATGTCCTTTATATAGGCTGCCACCAGAAGATGTGGGCCACATTAAAGGTGCCTCTTCCTCCCTCAAAAGATTTAAATGATTTAATTAAAAATAAAACCCCTCACAGGTGTGCCGAGTCACTTGGGGTTTGGTTAATCCCAGATATAGTCAAGTAAACATGACCAAGAGTAGCCATTGCCACACACTTCACCAAGGTCATTTAAAGAGGATTTATGGGTGCAGCAAAAGACGTTGGGGAGGAATGTTGTGCATGTTCATTGCTCATTGATTTAATAGGACCTGCTAATGTACTCTCTAAAGTGTCTCTATGTGTCTCTATGGCACATTGGGGTACTTTTGCTGGCCAGGGCTAATGCAGAGACCTCAGCAGGCAGGAGGCTGATTGACCTTTCTTATAACCGTGACCTGGGCTTCACAAGCCTTTCCAGCCTTTACTGTGTTGTGGCAGTAACAGGCTCTTTTGTTGCTATTGTTGTTTTTAGCATGATTATTACCAATAATGAACTCAGGAAGAACAGAAATCACTTTATGTGCTGAAATTTCTCTAAACCCAGAGGATAGAGTCGTTTTGTTTATTTTCTTGGATGAAAAGGTCAGCTCACCACAGCTCATTACTGACTAGCCTTGTGTCCCACTCACATCAGGGGGTCCCCTGAGATGTAAATGTTTATGTTTACACTGGTTCTACCCCAAAAAGCCTTAAACAAATGTCTGCGATCCTTCGCTTTGTCTGGTGACACTGGAGTGACAGCCTGAATCCAGCTTACTGCAATTGTGCTGATCACCTGTCTGGGGGAAATACTGTGGAGGGGAAGGCTAGCATTTATCATTGAGAAGTCAAGGAGAAAAAAGTACTACTGACGGGCTCTCAAGATGATCCCTGCATACATGTGAATACACACACACACACACACACATTTCTGGCCACATAGGTGTGCACCTGGGCAGACACATATCTCTAAAACAGTGATGTTTTGAACTCAACGTACAGAGCGAGAAAGACTGAGGTTCAAACACCGTCTCCATCTGTGTGGTGGTGTACAAATGACTCAGTTTTTCTTTAGCTTTGTGCTTTCAAAAGTGATGAATATTACAGAAGGGGTCTAAAGCATGAGAATGAATACAGCAACATCCGATAAAATCATGTCTAAAACAGGGGCCTCTGAGAACCTCCTTAGGCTATATGACCAGTTCAGTAGGTCAAAGGCGATGCTGGCTCACGGACAGAGTGTGAGTGGCAAGGACCCCTTCACACTCAGTCCACACAATGAAAGTTAGATTGCTGTTAGTGACTTCACAAGCCTAATAGGAGTGGCAAGTTGAGAGAGAGACTGTCGGCTCACTACAGTGAACATGGTACTAACTCAGTTTCACTAGGTACAGAGAGAATGAAATATCTGACCCAAGGCTTATTTTGTTTTTCCATGAGCCTCTACACGAGGGCTTGCTGGAACTGATTGCCACTCTTCTGCCATGAGTCAGCCAACCCTATGGGACCCCACTTGAAAGACAAGACCACAGTTGATGCCCGAAGCCTCTTACCTGTCGTAATCTTGGCAAATCTCTCCCACAGCCACCAAGGCCTTCAGGTACTCATTGGGCTGATATGGGTGGATATAGTGCAGGGAACAGCTGTTCCTGGGGTCTCCGTTAGAGGCCGTGAAATCTATAGCTACCTGAAGAGGAAAACCAGAAGAATAGGTGGGGTCGAGTCAAGTGCATTGCTTAGGAGCCATGACTACCCCGGAGAGAGACCTGGCCTCAGACAGAGAAAAATGAAGAGCACGTGACATATCCGGCTCATTAGGAAAGTGAGAGATTACTTTTCTGAACAACTAGTTATTAATTTGACTGACATCATCTCTGCTGTCTTTTCTAATCCCCATCTCTTCCTGACCGAGTGGAACTTGAGATTATGATTTGGAAAGCCCAGTCCTCATTGACCCATGTCTCCAGGCAGCCAGGGGCAGGGCAGAGCATCTGGCTCCAGTTTCACAGTCCACTAAGAAAGGGCAGTCAAGAACCCTTATGGTCAAGTTCAGTGCATAGAACACCCCATCTCCCCAAGAAAGCCAATGTCATATTTCCATGAATGGTCTGCTACAGATATATGTATTGGAGTGGTTTTAACAAATTTTCTCCCGGGAGTAACCCTGTAAGCCTTCTCGCCATTCACAGGAGAACTCCTCTCTGCGATGAGGAACACACCTGGGTAGCTTAGCATTTCAAGTGGGAGTTAGAGAACAGAAGCCTCTGTCTGGTCATCCAATAGTCTTTTCTCTTTCAACTTCCTGAGGTTAGTTTAATTCCCAACTCAAAATTTTCAAAATTAACATTTTAAGATAG
The DNA here is from genome assembly GCA_025134845.1 of Neodon shergylaensis. Lineage (NCBI taxonomy): Eukaryota > Metazoa > Chordata > Mammalia > Rodentia > Cricetidae > Neodon > Neodon shergylaensis. The sequence continues at coordinate 5,911,225 of JABTXL010012687.1, read as the reverse complement.
CATAAAAAGCAATGAGTTTCTTTATGGAGCTTGTGTACATGAATGGCATCGTATTTTATTCTTAATTATCCTTCCTCTGCACAGTGCCTCGTGCCCCTTCTGGCTGAGTCCAATCCTCTGCTTGCTTATCACTTTGATTCTATTACCCTCTTTCCCCATCCCTCAGGATTTCTTCTTCCTCGTGGTCCTCTAGTTTCATCACACACACACACACACACACACACACACACACACACACACACACACTTTTAAATCTAAGTTCCATATAGAAGAGAAAACATGATGTTTGTCTTTCTGAGTTTGGTTATTTCACTTCATGCAATGATTTCCAGCTTGCATCCCACTCGTGTTAAGATTTCACTTTTTTGGCTGAATAAAATTCCATGATTTATCCCACTTTTTTATCCATTGATCTGTTGGGGGAACATCTGGTTGTACTGCCCGGTTACTGTAGCTAGTACAGCTACAAACATGGGGTGCCACACCTCTGTGGGATGTTGAGCTGGAGTCCTTCAGGTATATTCCCAAGAGTGGTGTAGTTTGGTCATACAGTAGCTCTGTTTTCAGTTTTATGATGAGCCTTCATGCACATTTTCATTGTGGCTACAGAAGTTTATGCTCCCCACCTATAGCGACTAAGGGTCCCTCTCTCCCTACTCCCTCATTCTCATTTATTATTAGTTTTTTTTTTGATGGAATCTCAAAACAGTTGAAACCTGCATTTTTGATGGCTAAAGATGTTAGATAGCTTTCTAAGTATTTGTTGGCTATTTATATTCATTATTTTCTGAATGGTGCATGGTACATGTGTGTGGGTGCAAATGCAATCAATGCTGGACACCTTTCTTGATCGCTCGGCACCTTATATATTGAGGCAGTGTCTTTTGCTAAACCCAGAGCTTGCTGTTGGGCTAGTCTGGCTAGTAGCTTGGTCCAAGGATTCGGTATCTGCCTTTCACACACTAGGATCATAGCTACACTCATTTGGCTTTTACATGGATTCTGGGATCTGAATTACTGGTCCTCACAGTAACTAGACTTGTCAGTTCTTGGGCTTATTTCTTGTGCGACTGAAGTCCTTTGCAAAAAGTTCTTGGCTATGGTTACATCTTGAAATATTTTCTCTAGGTTTTCCTTTAAAAGTTTCAAAACTTTAGGTCTCACATTAAGGTATTTAATACATTTGGAATTTATTTTTTACATAGGGCTAATGATAAGTTTCATTCATCTGCAATCAAGTTATCCCAATGCCATTTGGTAATCAAGTTGTCCCAATACCATTGTTAAAGAAACTGTCTTCTTTCCAATGGATGTTTTTGACATTGTATCAATACCATGCTGTTGGTACTGTTTTCCTACTATAGCTCTGTAATATTGTTTGAAGACAGTAATTGTGGTACCTCCAATTCTCATAAGGATAGTTGCAATTTGGGACGCCTTGTGTTTCCATATTAAGGTTAGTATTTTTTCCCTTTTTCCGTGAAGAAAAATGTCATTGGGATTTTTATTGCATTGGATTTATAGATCTCTTTCACTGCCCTCATCATATGAACAACATTAATTCTGACAATCCATTAGGATAGGGGGGGTCTCTAAGGTTTACTGTCTTCTTCAATTTCTTTCTGAGAGTTTTCCCACCTCCATTGTTAAATTTTTCTTAGTTGTCTTATTTATTTTTAACCTACTGTGAATGGTATCCACCCCACCCTCACTTCCTTGTTGTGAAGTATAGAAAGGCCACTGATTTCTGTGCATTGATTTTTGTCTACGTTATTTTGCTGAGAGTGTTCATCAGGCCCAAGAGTTTTCTGATGGAGTACCTAGGGTCTCTATGCTAAGTACAGGACCATGTCATTTAAAACTGGAAAATTTGGCATCTTCCCTTCCTCTGTGTATCCCATTCATTGATTTCTCTTGTCTTATTGCACTAACTAAGGTTTCAAGACTGTATGTATTAAAGAACAGTGGGGACCCTTACCTCTAGAAAAAATTGTCTAAGTTTTATCTATTTACTATAATGTTGGTTATAGGATTGTTTTATAATAGCCTTCATTATGTTGAATTATATTCTTTCCAGTCCTGTTTCTTAGTACTTTTATAATAAAGGGATGCTGAGTTCGTCAAGTTTTTTTTGGGGGGGCATTGATCATGTGATTTTTATCTTCAAATCTAATCATTTGCTGATCATACTTTCTGATTTCTGCTTGTTAAACCAATATTGCTCCCCTGGGTTCAAAACAACTTGGTCATGGTGTGTAATCTTCTTAATGTGCTCTTGAGTTCAATTTTTGAGTTCAAAAATTTTATTGAGAATTTTTACAGCATGTGGCATGTCCAGTTTGGCATCAGGATGACACTGGCTTTTTAGAATGAGTTGGTAATGACCTTTGTCTTCCTATTTCAGAGAACCCTTTGAGAAGTATTGGCATTGGCTCCTCTTCAAAGGGCTGGTAGAATTTAGCAGTGACTACCTGGTCCTGGGCTTTCCTTTGTTAAGAGATCTTTCTATTACTGCTTTCATATTGTTTATGGATCTTTTGGAACTGGAGTTACAGACAGGTGTGACTCACCATGTAGGCGCTGGGACTTGAACCCAGGTCCCCTGGAAGAAAAGCTAGTTCTCTTAACCACCAAGCCACCTTTCTAACCTTAAAAGAGGTCAACTTTTTGATAGAGTCTTCAGATGGTTCTTTATCAAATACTTCTTAACAATGAACACTTAAAGCCCAGGGTGTTAAAGTGAGAGGAAGCATCTCAGATTTCCAACAGTACCACCATCAAAATAACCCAGCCAGCAAAGACCTCTCAAAAACAGTTTAGCTTAGGGTGGGGAAAGTTACAAAGTGACATCATAGGAGAGAGTAGAATGCTCATGTTATACTGTCTTTTCTCTCTGTTCATACTATAATAGAGTGTGCTTCCTGGCTCCCTAACAATAAGAAAGCTCTATTTTTCTCATATGATCTTGGGGATTATAAGACAAGAATTATTTGGCTGTGTTATATTAGAAAATTCTATTTCAACCAGTAACTGAGATGCTCCCTGGGCTTAAAAATGGGGCATTCTGAAAGGATATAAAGCTACACTTAAAGAGTAATGTTGGTGGGGAAATACATTGCTTTGTTTTAGGTTGTTGCCCTGTAATCAATCAAAATAAAAAGAATAAGCCAACTGTGATTTACTTAAAACTTCCTTTGCTTTCTTTCACGAAGCTATCCCTCCCATCTTCCTTACCTCTCTACAGGACTTAGTTAAAAATTAACTTAGGAAGGCTTCAACTCTATTTTCAGAATACCCGTTCGTGTATGACAAGGAATATCTACTGATAGGATGAAAGTAGGAGGCGTGTGATAGGGAAGATCATGGAAAGAGAGTCACTACTCCAAGGTGTTCTGACAGTGAACAATCATGGAAAAGGAGGAATAACTCCTGCTAAAACTTCCCTCTGTACAGTCTGATCTATTGGCATTATTCTCCTACATGAAACTATAAGGTAGAGATTGTTGCTTATTTTATTAATAATCATGATGCCCAAAGGTGTTGAAGATCACATAGGTACTATAGGGTGGAGTTGTGTTTAAAGCTGTGTCTATGTGCCTCCAAAAACAATGCTTCATTATTATACTCTTATACCCCTAAAGAGCATGCAAGTCTCTCTTTAACATCCACCAATAGATGAACAGGATACAGAAATTGTGGTATATATATCAGAGTCTTTTCCAGTGATGAAGAAGAATAAAATTATATTTTCAGCAGAAAATTAGATGGATCTGGGATCCTGTTCATTGTGTTAGGCAAAATAACTCAGACTCAGGAAGCCATACATTTTCTCTTGTCTGTGGATCCTAGATCTTAGATAGATACATAGATTAACACACACACACACACAGACACACACACACAGACACATACACACACACGATAAAGGATTTGAAGTAAGACTGTCTTGGCAAAGGAAGATTACTATTAGAATAGAGAGAGAAAGTCTGGTCAGTGATTTTGTCAAAATACAAACTATGAATGAATGAAAATATCTTTATAAAGCCAATCACTATGTACAATAAATACATGACAATATTTTCAAAAATCCTAATATATGTACTGGGGTATAAATGTCTCCATTGAAAAATGACCAGAGGTAGAGAGACTGACTGCCAGGTAGGAGGCAGAATATAACTGAAAATTCAGAGGAAGTGGTCTTGAATCAATCAGTTCTCTGTGATTAAACAGTTGTGGAGGGATGGGAAGGACAATCAAAATGTGTATGGCAGATGGACAAAGGTGGGAAGACATTCTACTGAGGGTGGATGGAGGTGGCCCCGAAGAGACCCCAGATGCTCTATCCTCTGGGATGGGCTTCATCCTGAAAGTGAGAACCAACCTTCACAAAGAAAGAAACTCCCTTGAATCCAGCACTGTAATGCAAGCCAGTGATAACTAAAACCCCCATGACTTCTGAGCAGGAGACAGGAAGCACCCTAGGACCAGCTCATGAGGATCTTGCCAGAAAAATATGGTCAAAATGCATGCAGACAATTCTAGAAAAATATCTCTAAGAGGAACATTGCAAGAGGGGCTCAGACACTGGGCGTGATGGTACATGCTGTTGACTCCAGCACTTGGGAAGGCAAGCTGATTCAGGAGGGTTGTAAAACAAGGCCAGCCTGGGCTACGGAACACGAGATGACATTTATCATACTACGGTAGGCCCCTGGGTTAGCTAAATTCAGCTCAGAGATCTACCATTCTCAACCTTTGTCTCTCAGACAAATTTTGGAGGCAACAGCTCCTCACAGACACAACTGAGTTTAAAAGGTAAGTCAGGGCTGTGGTGGTCAGGTGTGATGTCACCACTTTCCTTCCTACTGAGAAAAGCAGTTAAAAACTCTTGGAAACCCCAAGCTTGGTGTGATGACATCCACCTGTAATTGCAGTGCTTAGAAGACCAAGGCGGAGGGATTATCAGTTCTAGGCTAGCCTGGGCTATGTAGTAAGACCTTGTCAAATCAAAATCCCAGACCAAACAGCCACCTCTTCCAGAGATTATTTTGACATATGGCTATTACTGTGATGATACATTATCTGAAGAATAAGTCATTGGAAAACGTTGACAGCTTTTTTTTGTTATTATTATTGTTAAAATAATGCTGGAGATTGAACCAGAGACTCAGGCCTGCTAAGCCATCTCACTTCTGTTTACAAAACTATCATGACAGTATCCCTCACAATGGAAGGCATCCTGCCTGTGCCTTCTGACTGTCAGTGTAAGCTGCCAGTCAACCTCAGGTCTTCAGAACCTGCAATGTCAAGGAAATCATGTGACCGCAGACATATATCAGTGGTGTGATGTGAAACTGGGAGATGAAATCAGGTAGAATGGATGGAGAAAAACCCGTGCAGAAAAGCAGAAACTGGAGACAAAAGTACCTCTCCTGTTCTCCCCAGGCAGGCGAGATGCTCTAGTCATGCCGCCACCAATGACTGGTGTCTGAGCCTGGGTGTTTCATCTAGATGGTGACATGATACACGGAGAAGTGTGTACCACATCAGATAGGAAGACATAGAATTTTAGCAAAGATACATTTAAAAGTGATTTTAACATATCTTAGAGCTGAAACTGGGGTGTAGCAAAAAACGTGCTTATATTGTAAACCCCAAGAAACCCTGTAAGGTCATTTCTAGGACTCCTGCATCCTCAGGCTTGGAAGAACCTCATTAGTTTTAATAAACTAGGGTGGAGCAGAGATGGTGGTGAGAAGGGGATTGCCACTAAGCACATGCAGGGTGGGAACCCAATAGGATTTAGTGACCTATTTCATGTGGAGCTGGATGTCTATTAGGAGAAAGAGGAGGCAGGTTTATTTGTGGGTGAAAAGAAGCTAATATACCCGCTGGACAATAGACGAATATGAAGGCTGGGTTAGAAGGTTAGAATCGGGCTACTTGGTTTTAGTGGCCTGAAGCCACCCATAGGATTAGTACTTGTATCTGTCTATGTCCATCAGAGAGGCAGGGGCAGGCTTTACAGCGTTAGCTGGTGAAGAAGGAAATAAACTTGCAGCAGCTAGTATTTCCTGCAGTTGCCATAAAGATCTTTCATCATGTGCCTATGGACAGTCTTAAGCACATAGCAGCTTCTTTTTTTCCCTCTGCCCAGCAAATTATTTCTAAAGTGTTCCTCCAGAAGCTGGAGATAAAATATCCATCTTCAGGAGGTGGCCTTCCACCAGGAGTTCCGTGCTCTTTAAAGTTAGCCGTGGTGGGAAGAGAACGTAATGAAAGGTTAGATTTATTTTAGAAAGCAACAGGGGCGGGGGGCAGTGAAAGATGGGATTAAGTTGAGAAATAAAAGCCAGGAAATGACTGAAAATGCCAGTCTGTGGAGGTGGCTGCAGATACCCGGTTTCCTGAGTGCCAGCAAGCTAGCAGAGCTGGCGAGTTTTCATTTTCTGATAGAGAGCACTGAAGGAAACCTGGTCTTCTGGCCCGTGCACCAATCTTCTCAGCGGGCAGCCGAGAGCAGGCTCCCGGGAAGCTGCTCACATTTTGAAGCAGATGTGGGGAGCAACTGTGAAAACAGGGCAGAGGAAGAAAGCCAAGCGCTCCCTGGATGCTGCCGAGTCTCTGGCGTGTGGAGTTGCTTCTGGGAAGGGGTAAATGGGAAGACTGAATGCATCTTCAGACAATTTTTGTTTTTTACACCAAGCAACCCTGCTCTTCAGATACCTGCCCAACACTGGACTAACTAGTCATTTGGTGGAATCTGTTGGACACAAGCCGCTGGGTTGCAGAATTTAGTTACTTGCTGAATCTTTTATTACCTGGACCCCACATGTATATGGTCACATTCTGAGGCAGCTTTAAAAAATTAGACACAATTCAGACTTATGCAATAAGCCAGGTAATAGGAGATGCAGACTTTGGTCTTTTTTTTTTTTTTGTGATAAGCTAAACTCTTATTTTCTGTTTCCACAAAATTCCACAAGGCAGTCATGGAAAAAAAAATTCTATTTTCCTGAACCTACTTGGCTCATTTCTTGGAAATGGTAAAACATTTGTCTTCTCTTCTTATTGTACCCAGGGTATGTGTGAGCAGGTGTAGGGCTTAGTCTTGTATCTCAGAGTCTATCAGTATTTAATATGGGGTCTAAAATAAAGATTTATAAGCATAAGCCATGATACTCAGTAGCTATAAGCCATGTTAAGTGTGCTAAAGTAAGAAAAGATTTCCTGACAAAGTCTTGAATAAATCATCCAGGCTTCAGATTTGATGGTAAGAGTGGGAGAATCCACATTTGATGTGGGATTTCCCTCTGTATGCTGTGATTACCATTGATAAAAAAAGGAACTGCTTTGGGCCTATAGCAGAGCTATAGGGGAACAGAGCTAGGTGGGGAAAACTAAGCTGAATGCTGGGAGAAAGGAGGTGGAGTCAAGAGAAGCCATGGAGCTGCTGCCGGAGTCAGATGTTTTGAAACTTTGCTGGTAGGCCACAACCTGGTGGTGATGCACAGATTAATGGAGATGGGTTAAATTAAGATGTAAGAGTTAGCCAGTAAGAAGCTAAAGTTAATGGGCCAAGCAGTGATTTAAATAATATGGTTTCTGTGTGATTATTTCAGGGCTAAGCATTTAGGAACTAACTAACTGTCACCCTTCAATACACATCCAGCTTCATATATAATACCATATTACTAAACACACTGTAAAGTCAGAAGTAAGTGGAAAATAGCATTTTTAATTTTTACAACCACAAATCACACAAGTAGCCATGTGAAAAGATCAATAAAAATTGCTGCTCATGATTCTATAGCTTAGGAGGTGATTTTTACTTCTTTTTCTAGCTGTTTTATTCAATGTTTCTTCCATCTGTTTGGTACTGCCATACCAGAATCCTATAGGCTGGGTCGTTTACAGATGATAGAGAAGGAACTGGGCCATGGTTGCAAGGGCTGGGGTACCCAAGGGCTCACTGCTAGAACCTGGCCAGGGCTATTTTACTGTTTCATCCCATTGTGGAAGACAGAGGGGTATGAGTGAGAGAGAACACAGACACATTCTTTTTTATAATTTCAATTATAACTATACTATACTATAAGTAACCAAGAAGGTAAAACCCTTATGACCTATAAACCTCCAGAGAGATCCTAGAGCTCACTTCCCAATTCTGTTGCTTTGAGGGTCAACATGCTCCCTAGGGACACAGTCAAATATAATATATGTGTATGTATATGTATACACAAACATATACCACTCATAGAGACATGCTTCATGATGATCTATTGTATAGCTGTAGTCACAGAGTCTTTCTGGTTTTCTTTTCCCTCAGTGCTATCATAGACATGGCTTCCTCTGATTACCTAGTCCTTGAAAGTATAATTCAAAATGGCTTCATCAGAGTCCACTTAGATGAAGTACTGTAGTTTACACAGGCGTTATTTTACTGTTGAACACTTAAGCTGTAAAAGTTCCTATCTGTGGAAATCTATATGACAATGAACATTTTTTGTAGCCATTTCTTTTATTAAAAATAGATTTTGTTCATCCAATTTATTCTTTTTTTAAATTTATTCATTTATTAAAGATTTCTGTCTCTTCCCTGCCACCACCTCCCATTTCCCCGGACATTTTTATGCATCTATAAAAGCCACAGCTTTCAAAGGAAGCCTTTAATTCCTCCACCATCTCCTTTCCAAGCACTGCACAGCACCTGCCTCTTCTGCACTGTCTATAATTATATTTCGTCTATGAAGTTCTCATATCTTGTTTTATTTTTAGCTGCAGTGCCATGTGTCAAACCACATGCCTCTCTCTGTTATCTGCTTCACCCCCCATTCACCTCCTCCAAGGTTGAGACACCATAGTTGATCTTGGTGCTTTTGTCTCCAGGATTCTCATGAGGCATATATAAAGCTTGTCCTCAGGGTGATCTCAATTTTTCATGGTCGTGTGTACAATCAAGAATGTACATTGTCTACTGACATAATATAGGTTGTGCATCAGGTTCTCAAATGTTCTAAAATGACCAAAAATGAATTCTTGACCAAGGCTCCTTTAACATCGTTTGTCTTTCTTGTATTGTGATGCTGGGAACTGAACTCAGGGCTCTGACACTCCAGGCAGGCAAACACATGTCTCTGAACCACATCACAGCTCCACAGAGCATCTTTGCCTTGCTTTACTTCTCTGCTTATTGCCTCACTCTAGCCCAACGCTGCTCCTCTGACCCTAAATTGCCATCTTCCCTTTGTTGTTGATGTTCTTGAGTTCACACCTATGACGCTCTTTCTGTATCTTCTGTTTACACATTAACACAGGATCTCTTTTACCTTATTCTGCTGAAAGTGTTCTGTTAGAGATGACCTATGCCTGCTCACCACAGTTCTTGCTTGTTCTCTTTCCCTCTTTTCTTTATCACTTGAGATTATTGCCCTGATCTTGTAACTCCCCCATCCCCTGGTCATTTGAGCTTCTAGACTTTCTGCTTCTTTGCCGTCTCTTCTTTTGTCCATCGATGACTTCTGCGACTTCCCGTCATTGGGCCTCTTGTCTTTGTTAATTCTCTTTGTCTTTCTCATCCAGAAGGAGATGTATGCAATTGCGCCTGATTCTTGGAACTGAGACTTGCATTTTTTTTAGATGCTATCCACGGGGACGTTCAAACACACTTCCAACATCCCCTAAAGCAAATTCATCCTTTTGTTTGTAGCTCTCTTGCATTTGTCCATGAATAACACTGCCAGGCTTTGCTAGTCAGGCACCAAGTCCAAGTCATCCTAGAATCAATGGCTTCCAAAATTTCTTCTTTGTATCCAAGACTCAGACTCAGTACCTTACTTTCCACATAGCCCCTTCTCTTGCTGCCACACTAGGTCACCCTCTTGTCACCTTCCATTAGATTTGTTGCATCTGCTTTCATTTTGTGCTCCATTTTCCACCCTTCTCCACTACCATCAGTAACTTTTGATAAGTAGTATTTGGTAAACACCTCTGGATTCACTTCTTGAAAACACATGGCTATTGCTTCCTGTCCTGTTCTTCATCTGCTTGAACATTTCATTATGTACAAAATTACCTCAACACTCAAATCACCCCAACTTCTGACCCAAAGATATCTCTCAACACACCCCTAAATATACCCTGCTGTTCATTTTAATAAAATAAGCTTCTAGCAATTTTCATTTGAATTCACGTACATAAATGCTTAGTTCATGAGGGTGGTTTCAAACCAAATCCCTAGGGTCATATTTATTCATGTGCTTTGTTCTTTCAGCTAAAACTGATTATTTTTTCTTGAAAGTTTAGGGTTAAGTAACCGTATTTCAAACAGTCTGATTTTGGGAGTGGTAAACCTGCTTTACCATAGTCTCATGGAAGTCACAAAGGCTGCTCTTAGCCATCCGTGTCATGTCACGCCGGATGCTCAGAGTCTCTCCAGAAAATAGCTCACTCAGAAGAGGCAACTGGGCAGAGTTTAATAAAGAGATGGACCACAAGTGTGTGGGAAAGGGTATGTAAAACCGATCATAAAGGGTAGGAAGGACAGTTTCTAGAACTCAGCAAGAAGAGTATGAAGGACAGGGCATGTGTTAGGAACAGTGACTGTCTGTGGATGAAAAAGGTCTCTGTGTTTCCAGCCAGGGAAGTGAAAATCTAGAGAAATGAGTCTTCTGCGTTGCCTTTCCCTTTTGCTCTCTGACTGGTGCCCATCAAAGGGCAAACCCAAGAAACAGCTAAAAGCAGGGGTATCTGGCCAGTACAGGTGCTTGGGGTTCAGAAGGGGTGGGAGGGAAGGAAGAGTCCTTTACTGCAGGATGAAATGGAGAACACCTAGAACTTTGTGTCACTTCTGATCCTTGAATATCACTCTCCAGGACCTGACTTTCTCAGGACTAAAGCTACTGGTCTTGCTCAGCAGCCATGGCTGCATCATGAACCTATGAGCATCTTTGCCTCAGGGTGGTGCAGGGGTATAATGACTTTCCTCCCTCTTGTGTCTTCCCTGCCATCTCCACACCAGGAAGCCCTCCTCCCCTCACTTCTCAGGTCTCTGCCACCCCTTTTCATGGTGCAGTAAAGTTATTACTGGGTGAAACATAGGCACTATCAAGCCCAATTAAATCACATGCTACTTTTAATTAACTGCACTACAGCTTAAAGTTTACATCAGTTTGTCTTATGAAAGCAGTAAGAATTTTATAATAGGAAAGCTGGCTTCATTTCGGAAGCAAATGCTGTTGGAGTGATGGGCGCATTTTCTTGGATCAGCATGCAGAATTCTCACTCTCCTTCGAGAGTCTAACCTGAGGTCCACAGAAGGGTTTGGTGATGGAACCCTTAATGGCCTGGCCCCTTCTCAGTGTTACCTTACATTCTCCTTTCCTCATTTTCTGCTCTGGACTTCTATCTCTGCTGTTATCTACCACAGGTCTATCAATTGGCCCCAGAGAAGATGGGAAATTAGGACTTGGGGTGATGTTGATGACAAACACTGAGGTGGCCTCTACCCAGCTGGGGAAGGTCAATAAAGTGAGAAAGTTGAAGAACATAGAGCATGAAAGGCAACTTCCAAAGTCAATCAGTCTCAGGCCTCCCCAAGAGTGTAGACACTGGTTCATCGATGAGTGGACGGTCACACATTCAGAATAACTGCGTGACACAAATTGGCTTTGATGTGGAAAAGGAGGACACAAGTTCAATAGGAATGAAAATGGGTTGAATTCAGGAGGAATTAGGTAAAAATGATCAAAATCCATTGCATGAAATTCTCAAAGAACTACTAAAATGAGTCGGGATGTGGTCCAGGAAGCCTGTGGGGTAGCTGATGCTCTGCAGCACAGCTCCAAGGGCAAAGCAAGCCTGTGAAGGTTGAATAAGGAATTGTTCAAGAGCCTAGGATCTACAGAATCTAAAACAAACTGAAATCAATAGAGCTTTCCCTTGGAAACCTATAAATAGTTTTCTGACATCAGTCTTTTGCCTAATATCTAGGGAAATTATTTCAGGGACTCTCCTTGACAAATTTTCTTGCTTTACTACTTCCCTGTAGATAGACATAGATCAGTAATAAGACCACCACACAGGACATGTTTTTGTTGCCTTCATTATACACCCATGTACATGCAGGAGGGGAGGTGGCTCCATCACTTGAGAATCTTAGACTTTATAGCAGTGACCAGCTTCAGTAAGCATTCCAAAATAAATGGGCAATGCTGAGTTCAGATAGGGTGACCTTTCTGACATTACAACATTACAACTAAGTTATCTTAGTATTCTATTGCTGTGAAGAGACACCATGACCATGACAACTCTTTTAAAGGAAAACATTTAATTGGTGCTGGCTCACAGGTTCAGAAGTTTAGCCCGTTACAATCATGGTTAGAAGGATGACAGCACTCAGGCAAATGTGGCACTGGAGAAGGAGCTAAGAGTTCTACATCTGAATCTGCAGGCAGCAGGAAGAGAGAGTGATACTGGGCCTGGCTTGAGCTTCTGAAACTTCAAAGCCCATCCTCAGTGATACACTTCCACCGACAAACCACACATACTCTAACAAGGCTACATGTTCTAATCCTTTCAAATAATGCCACTCCCTATGGGCCTATGGGGGACATTCTCATTCAAACTGCCATGTAAGTCTTTTGTTCAAGAGACACTGACCCATCAAATGGTCATCTGTTTCAATTCCCTCTTTTAGTCCTGTGACCCACTATCCACGGTCCTGGGAATAAATGGATTTTGTCAATTTTGTTGTACCGAAACACATACAAAATTTAAACAACTCATTTTTCATGGTTTCCTTATGTGGCTGATTTCTCTCAACCTGGTTTAACTTGGTCCTCCAGTCTTTGAGATTCTCTTTTCATTGCCTGAGAAAGCATTTGGATAGCTTTCCCTTGCTACTGCTCAGTGGGTTTGACAATGATGCCTGTGTTCCAGTTATATGAACACAACCAAGGCATCTGTCTTAGCTCAGTCGAATAGAGCAGCATGGCTCTCTTCCTTTTCATCCTCTGCCTAGCCATGGGCTCTGGCAATCTACAGCCTGCCTAGCATCTCATAGCTCACGTAGTTGCTTTAGAAAATGAAAGCACAAGGGGGGCTTTCCAACCCATCTGAGGTTGAGGAGCAGGGATCATACTCACCAGAAGGAGCAGGAATACGATATCACTTTCAAAACAGGGTCCCATGCCAGACTCTAGCAATAGGGCTTAAAAACGTGCTTAAGAGTTTGAAAAACTCTTGTCTCTGCATGTCCTCAAACCCAACACCGTTCCCATGCCTTATTCCCCAAATAAGAACAAACACAGAAACAACTTACTGTAAACTGGATTTGGCAGCCACCCATGATGTAGTCCAAGAAGGAATGCATCTTGTGAATCTACATGGGAGAGGCCTGGGTTAGTAACAGCATGATCTCTTTCCCTTTAGACTGAAGGTATGGGCTGCTGTGGTGGTGTGAATAGATATGCCCCCCACTCCGGTAGACTCGTGTTCTGAATGCTTAGCCTACAGGGAGTGACACCATTAGGAGGTGTGACCTTGTTGCATGACAACAAGGAGTGTGTTACTGTGGAGGCAGATTTTGAGGATTTGTGCTCAAACTCTGCCCAGTGTAGAACACAGTTCACTTCCTGTTGCCTGCAGATCAAGATGTAGAACTCTCAGCTTCATCTCTAACACCATGTCTGCCTGCATGCTACCATGTTCTCCCTGCCACCATGAAGATAATGGACTAAACCTCTGAAGTGTAAGCCAGACCCCCAATTACATGTTTTCCTTTGTAAGAGTTGCTGTGCTCATGGTGTCTCTTCATAGCAATAGAAACCCTAACTAAGACATCTTCCAGGTAAAGAAAAGGGATAAAAAGATATCTGTGGAGGGTTCTTCAATGTCCATACAGATGGGCCCAGGACTTCTGCAGATTCCTACCCTCTGCTCCCCTTTATTTGGGCTTATCTACTGCTTTAATTGACAACTACCTTTGAGCTGAGACCTAAACCATGTTTTCAATACTCATTACTATTTTAGAATAAGGAACGCCCCATACTTAGTCACTCTCCCCCACACCATTTGAGTATCTTTCTTGAGCACTGCCCTGTGCATAGAAGGGCCTGAGCTATCACCTCCACTTTGCTGTTCTTTTGGGCCAGGACTGTCTCTGGGAAGAGAAAGGTAGTATTGGGCTGTCACAGCTTCTAGGCCATTCATAATCATATTTCTTTTCCTTTGTCTGGTGCTACATTGATTTTATGAATTTTGTCTTAGAGAAGGTCATTCTCTTGTAAAACTTCTTCCCATTTGATCATATGACTTGAACTTCTTTCCCAAGACTACTCTAGCATTGTGCTCCTGGCAGGGATGGGATTAAACATACATACCTTACACTGATTCAGAATCACCATGCCTGAGTTCTTGTAATTCTTCTTCTTGGCCTTGTACTTGGGGTTGATGCATTCCCACTGTACCTACAGCATAAAGGGTCACATGTAAGTGAGTACCTTCAAGAGGAAGTCAAGTCTTTGAATGAGGTCAAGCTTCTGGGGACAAGCATGTGGAACTGGATAGCTGGAACGTGGCCTTGAGGTGGTAGCTCTGACATTCAGGAAAACGGCAGGGGAGAGCAATTGACAGAGACCGAGGCACCTGGTGCATATCCATGCCTTCATTTTTCAGCTATGTGTCCTATCCTGGGTTGTTTGACTCTTCTGTACCTTGGATTTCTCTTCTTTTTAACTGAGTTCATGGTCCCTCAGTTCTGAGCCTTTCCCTAGGCTCTGACCCTGGAGGACACTTCATGAAGGACAGAATCAAAGCTTTGGGAAGGACCGAGAACTGAGGAATTAACTGGTAACTGTCTAGAACAATTTTCAGCTCTTCCAGACTACAGAAGATTTCATGAGGCAGAAGTAATTGAGAGTCAAACATTCACTGGACGTTTCTGTTCATGGTCCTGAAGGAAATGGACCCTGAGTCCATCCACTCGGGATACAAAAGTTTATTCTTGACAATCAAAAAGAAGCAGCTTTGGAGGAAGACATAGTAGGCTACACTGACACTTCGTTGGCCTCCTAGTGACCTCAGTGCCCATGCACTGGTTATATGACTTGTTTTGGCCAATGGGGCCCTAAAAACGTGAGAATAGAAGCTAGAAAAACACCACTGTTCTGAAACTGCCTTTCATTGCTTGTAAGTTTTGTTCTGCCACTTTGTAAAAAAATTTATACATTGCAGGATAAAACCTCCACCGCCACCTCTGCCTCTAGTGCCACCACTGCTGCGACCACCACCACCAACATAACAACAACAAAAACCAGACATCACATGGAGAGCTTCACCAGCCATCTCTGCTGCTTATGCACAAAAGCATGCAAGTTTCATGGCATCATAGGAGGCACTATCCTAGGTTGTAGTAGGAAGAGGGAGCTTGTTTGTTCCTGGCTGCTCAGCTCTAAAATAACCACACAGAAACTGTATTAATTAATCACTGGCCCATTAGCTCTAGCTTTATTTAACCTATTTCTATTAATCTGTGTTTTGCTGCATGGCTGTGGCTTATCAGGTAAAGTTCTGGTGTCTGTCTCTGGTGGGGCTACATGGCTTCTCCCTGACTCCATCTCTTTTCTCCCAGCATTCAGCTTAGTTTTTCCCCCCTAGCTCTACTCTACCCTATCACAGGCCTAAGACAGTTTCTTTATTAACCAATGCTGTTCACAGCATACAGAGGGGAATCCCACATCCCTGGGTGAACCAGGCAAAATTGCCAACCAAGAAAACGTGAAGTAATAATGACTGTTTTCAGGTAGGAAGTTAGTGGGCAATTAATTACTCAGCAGCAGATAACAGTAGTGCCTTACCACCCAAGAGGCCGCGGGACGTGACTCTGAACCACTTCTCTGGTGACTCCAAGACTCACACATCAGTATTATCACTCTAATGACCCTCTCCAGCAGGGTCCTGGGGTTGCCCTCTTATTTGGTGCTGCAAAACTTTCCCTTGATCTCCTCACACTAAAGATGCTTATGAGATACTCAAGAATTAATGAAGATTAGTTAAGAAATTACCCTGTTCTGTCAGCATGCTGACCCAGGCAAGGAAAGGGAGGGTGAACAATGGGGCTCCTCTTTTCCCTCTGTTGTAGACACTGGGTTCTCAGGTTCAAGGCTTCCGCTCTCCTGTCTGTCAGCTCTCCCTATTTACTCAACACCTTCACTCAGTCTTAACCCTTTCTCTTTGATGGAACCTAAAACACCTTTTCAGATAACAATCCTCTATGGTAGTTCCTCTAAAACCTGATTCTCTGACTTTCGTAACCAATGGGCCTCTTCCACAAAACTTCCCTTCTCAGAATCATTGCATCGTCCTTTCCCTCCCTCCCATTCCCCATCTCTCAACAAATCTTACAGTTCTTAAATCTTATTACTTTCGTCTCTTTCCAGTGTCATGCAGTCTTGTATTTTGTCCTACTATGGTAGTGGCTGCCTAATCAAGTACTTCCTCTTTTCTGTAAAGGCTTACACACTAGTCAACCCCCCATCTCTCTCTCTCTCTCTCTCTCTCTCTCTCTCTCTCTCTCTCTCTCT
>JABTXL010012687.1:5884359-5894632 GCA_025134845.1 Neodon shergylaensis | reverse complement strand
TCTCTCTCTCTCTCTCTCTCTCTCTCTCTCTCTCTCTCTCTCTCTCTGTGTGTGTATGGGTGCACATGTATGTACATGCCAGAGACCCATCTCAGGTGTTGATCTTCAGGAGTTATCCACCTTTTGAGATAT
The DNA here is from genome assembly GCA_025134845.1 of Neodon shergylaensis. Taxonomy (NCBI): domain Eukaryota; kingdom Metazoa; phylum Chordata; class Mammalia; order Rodentia; family Cricetidae; genus Neodon; species Neodon shergylaensis. Next base: position 5,894,500 of record JABTXL010012687.1, on the reverse strand, counting down.
GATCATTTATTGGCCTGGAGCTCTCCAGGTAGGCTAGGCTGGCCAGCTGGTAAGCCTCAGCTACTCTCCTGTCTTCACCTCCCTAGTGCAGAGCATGCCACCATGCCTGACTTTCTAACATGGGCTCTGGTGATCAAACTCAGGCCTTGATGCTTATACAGCAATCATTCTACCAACTTAGGGTTAGGATGAGCTATTGCCCCATGACTGCAAATACAATACTTTAGCAAATTCAAACCAATTTGATCTTTTCCAGCATCACCCAATGAAACTTTCTGCATTGATGGAGATACCCCATGTCCTCACCATCCAATATAACAGCCACCAGTTGCATGAGGCTACTAAGCACTTGGAGGGTGGCTAATATTACTGACAGGTGGATCCAATAACATAGTCACGTGGTTGGTGGCCACTGTACTACAGTTCACAGTTTGAATATGTCCTTTTAGCATTCAGGTGATGCTCTTAGAGCCAGCTCATCCTGGCCCCCGCTACCTTGACCACTTTCCATGTAAGGTCACCTCATCCTCTCTGTACCTGTTATACTGGTCCCTTTCCATGTCCTCCAGCACACCAAGCTCTTTCCTATCTCAGTACCTCAAATCATTCTTCTCTCTTTTCCCTTACTCATTGCCAGATGGACTTCTTATCTTTAAAAGATCTAAAACTAAATGTTATCTTTTACCTTGTAACTCATTTTGTAACTAAACTGTTTTATTCTAATTTTTAAAATAATCACATATATCTATTATATATATATATATATTGATATGCATGTGTGTGTTTCTGTGTATGTATATATATGCACATGTGAATGATCCATGCACGTATGTAGATGTCAGAGGATAACTTACAGGAGTTGGTTCTCTCCTCCTTCTATTTTTTGGATCCTCGGGGATCAAGCTCATAGGCTTGGTAGCAAGTACCTTTACTGGAGGAGCCAGCTTCTCAGTCCTGTCTTTCTTTTTTCAATAACACCCTTCACAAATTGTAAATGTCTTTTAGGTTTTTGTTTATTTGGTTCATATTTAGACTTTACTTTGGCTCCTATCGGTCTGTTAGCTTCAGGAGAGAAGAGACAATGTTGGCATGGCTGGTCACTGCCCACCTATAGCCGGGCACAGCAGATTTAAAATCACCAAAGAAAAGAATTGCCCCTGCCATATAAATGTGTCAGCACAGGCGCAGAGCCTTGAGGTGGAACCAAATTCTTCTGGTATCTCTGAAATAGAGAAAAGTACAGTGCCTTGCATTCCATGGCCTCAGTGGGAGTTATAGATTTATCTCTGTTTATCTGGAAGCGTCTAGGCTTGGTGGTCGTCAGTCATAATGAATGTTAGAATTCTACTTTCAATGGCCTTTTGGGAACCGAAAGATGAAATGTTTCCCCTCCTTATTGATTTGACTATTTCTGTTTATAGAGGAGAGCAGGATGCAGCTTTATGAGACACTTTGGAGCTGCAGCAGGTGGTGTTGGTAAGCTGGCATTGACTTATTAGCTCGATAGGGCCTGACTCTGTACGTTCACTGCAGCAGCAGTTTCTCTAAGCTATGTTCCTTATTATCCAGGGAGTGATGGCTTATCATTTAGTGTTGACTTTAATTGTGGCCCTTGGGAAAGTAATGCTACTTTTACAAGATTGCATAGCTAGAGGAAATTAAGCATTTATTCATTGAACCACTCAATGAATTGAAATAGAGAGACTTCTTTTGTTTGTTTGTTTGTTTGTTTTTCGAGACAGGGTTTCTCTGTGGTTTTGGAGCCTGTCCTAGAACTAGCTCTTGTAGACCAGGCTGGTCTCGAACTCACAGAGATCTGCCTGCCTCTGCCTCCCGAGTGCTGGGATTAAAGGCGTGTGCCACCATCGCCCGGCCTTGGTTGTTTTTTTGAGACAGGGTTTCTCTGTAGCTTTGGAGCATACAGAACTAGCTTTTGTAGACCTGGCTGACCTCGAACTCACAGAGACCAGCCTATCTTTGCCTCCCAAGTTCTGGGATAAAGGTGTGTGCTATCACCATCTGGCTAGCATTTCCATTTTTAGCTAGAGGTGCATTCTAGAGAGTGTCTGAGATAACTACCTACCTGTTTCCCTTCCATGGCTCCTCTCATCTCCTTGAAGGTGGAGGTGAATTCTCCGATAAAGTCATGCTTGCCATTGGAGTCCCAATCCCACACTATGCACTGTAAGACAAAAAGACGATTGTTTTCTTCTAAGATTTTTATCACAGCAGCTACAGGCAGAGTGAACTTTATGAGAAGGAGTATGTCAAAGCTGTTTGCTCTGTAATAAAAGGTTGATGTAATATCCCTTCGGTTTCTGTAGCGCTTTACTTGTCTTTGTTAGCGACAACATCAGTCACTGTGCTAACCTAGCAGTGTTTTCAGAAGCCAGCGAGACCCAGAGGAGGAAGTTGTGACCATCTGGAAGGGCTGTCTAGCGGATGTCAGCCTGAGTCTTGAAGGTAGTTGTCTGGCCTCCAATTCAGATGCCTTTTCTCCCTGATTATGATAAAAAATATTTTAAGACCATCACAGATAATCTCTGGTTTACAGCCAGAGGACATATCTGAGTGCATGGGTTCATAGCTTTCAGAACAGTGGCCTGTTAGCGATTTTGATTGAATGGCATTATTCTTATCTTTTCTATTTTGTGGATGATAAAAGTAAATGCCAACAAAAGCAGATGAAAAGGTCAAAAAGTGAAAGCTTTCATGGCACCTTCAAGAGAAATGGATGGATAGCAGTGACCAATAAATAAGCCACACTGTTAAATAGCACACATCCATCACCCAGTTGTGGCTGTTCACATCTAACAAGAGAGATCCATCTACAACTGTTATGGTTAGACTCTGGGTGTCCTAGCAATACTTTCTATAGTGACTAGATTAAGTCAACAAGCTCTCTGATTGGCTGCATCACTAGATAATTAGGAACAAAGGAATATGTCCTACCCCCAGATACAGTCTTACACATTTAATTTTTTGTTAAGATAAATTGCACCTACATCCATGTAGTTACTACAAACTGAAAATGGCCTCCATTCCCAGTATTTGTCTTTACCCTCCCATGTCACACACTGGTTCTCTCCATGCCGTCTGCTACACATTGCTTGGCTCCACTCCTTCTCTTCTTTTCTATACTTCTTCTTAACCTGTTACTACAATAGCCACCCAGGTGGTCTCCTGGCCTCCCTTGTATTTTTCCATCCTCATGATCTATTAATTATGCTAATTACCTCATTTGAGTAAAAATGAGTATCAGCTAATAGGTCTTCCAATACCTTCCAGGATCTTTTTGCCATCAGTATTTCCAAATTTACCCCTTACAATCCATGCTTATGATATTTTAAAAATAATTTTTAAACAATAAAAAGTGATGTGGGTGGAAATGTAAAAGATTTATTTTGCTAAGACTTTAATTTTTCTGTTTGAGGCATTGTGAAAAAAAACTAATTTCTCAGCTTCTCTCTCCTTAAGCATGGAGGATTTGTTAGATAATCCTTTTGCTTAGAAAATATTAATAATACTTTCTGTGAAAAAAGAATGTATCAGCGCAGATCAGAATGGAAGAGGCAAGGAACTAAATTGCTTTGCTGAAACAGTAAGGATCATCTTAATTTTCTGCTGGTAACTAGAGACCCAGGGGTGAGGTCTGAGAATAATTCCAGAAGTTTTCACCAGAAGTCTGAAGATGGGCTCCTGTGCATTGGGACTCGAGTGTGTCCCGAGACCCATGCATTGAAGCCCCATGTTTGGTCTCCACCCTGGGTCACTAGTAGAACATGGTGTAACTTTCAGGAGGTTGGGCTAAGAAGAAAGTTATGTGATGGGGCTGTGCCCTGGAAGTAGATATTAGGATGTGTATTAGTTATTGTTTTGTTGCTTTGATAAAACACCATGACCGAAAGTGACTCATTTTGACTTATAGTTCCCGAGGGAGAGTCTGTAATGGTGGGGGACATGACAGAAGATGGGCACAGCTGTTGGAGCAGGAAGCTGAGAGGTCACATATTTATCCTCATACATGAAACGGAGGGCAAACTGAAACCAGGGCAAGGCTATATACTATTAAAGCTGCTCCCCAATGATATACTTCCTCTATCAAGATTTGACTTTCTAAAAGTTCCACAACCTTCCCAAACTGTCACCAACCGGGGACCAAGCATTCAAATATGTGAGCCTATGGGAAACATTTTCATTCAAACACAAGACCCTGGACTTTCTTCTTCCTTTTTTCATTTCCCAGCCATCTTGAGATAAGCAGGTTTCCTTGGTCATCTGCTCTCACCATGGTGAGACTTGAACCTTTGACTTGGGCCCGAAAGCCATGGGCCTACTGACCATGTACTGCAGCTGCCAGAACTGCAAGTTAACAGCAATCTTTTCTCTTACTGAGTTGACAACCTCAGGTGTTTTTGTCACAACGACAGAATATTGACTAACAGAGAGAATCAGAAAATGAGGTGGAAGCATGGGTATAAGACACCAGTGGTAACTTTCAGATAGGGAAGCTCTTGAACAGGAGCTGTGAGTAACATGTGTTTGGAAATGCCAACTGTCCAGCAAAGGATACAAAGTCAATACCCTAGCAGAGCCCTAGATAACAATTAAAATCAAACTGCTGTCATGTAGAAACTACAACCAATGAAAATAAATTCTTCCTTCAAAATACCTAAGTAAAGATTTCAAGAGCTCCATTAAATACGACTTCATTTTTTTATAATCCATCCTATATTATTTTACTATTTTTTACTGAAGGGATTTTAATGAAGTTCCTGATGTGTTAAAAAAAACAAAATCTTTCTTTTTAAAATTGGAAATGAGTGGAGAAAAATGTATAGCTCAATTAAAACTATAAAAAAGAAGAAAATTTATTGAAAATAGATTCTTTCCTCATACAATACATCCCAACCATAGTTTCCCCCACTGCCCCCCTCCCAGCTCCCCCCACTTCCCCCTTTCTCCAAGATCTAATCCCCCTCCATTTCCTCTTCAGAAAGAGCAGTCCTCCAAGAGATGACAGCCAAACGAGACAAAATAAGACACAATAAGACATAGCAAACCCCTTCTCTCAAGGCTGGACAAGGCAACTCAATATTAGGAAAGGAGTCTCAAGAGCAGGCAAAAAGAGCCAGAGAAACACCTGCTTCCATTGTTAGGAGTCTCACAAACACCAAGCTAATATATGTTACATATATGCAGAGGACCTATTGCAGACCAATGCCTCTGTGTTTGCCCTTTCTGTCTCTGTGAGCCCATGTGAGAAGAGGGGGAGGAAAGACTGTAGGAGTCAGAGTAGATAGAGGACAGCAGGAGAGCATGGTCCACTGAATCAACAATAAAATCTTTCAAAGTTTAATAGTTACATCTAAGGACCATCTGTTGGATGAAGCAGGGAGGGGGAGGGAAATGGAAGGCGGTGGTGGGGAGGAGGCAGAAATCTTTAATAAATGAATAAATTTAAAAAAATTAATTTCAAGGTTACATTTTGTTTAACTAGAAGTATTGCCCTAGTGTTATCTTTCTGTGGATATTTATTATAATATGGTGTAGAGGTCCTTCTGTATCTGTGTTGCTTTCATTGGATATTAAAGAAACTGCCTTTCCTAGTTAATAGGGCTGATCTCAGGTAGGTGGGGAAGACAGAAAAGAATTCTGGGAAGAAAGGCAGAGTGGTAGACGTCATGAATCTCTGGCCTGAGATGGACATAGGTTAGAATCTTGCTAGTAAGCCACAGTCATGTGGTGATACACAGATTTAATAGAAATGGGTTAATCAGATGTGAGAGTTAGCCAATAAGAGGCTAGAGCTAATGGGCCAGGCAGTAATTTAATTAATACAACTTCTGTGTGATTATTTGGGTGTAAGCATGCGGGGTGGCTGGGACAAACAAGGAGCCCCGCTCCCTACTACAATAGTACCAAGAACTTTGAGTATATTTCAGGTGACCTGAGCTTATATGATAAACAGGAGATCTAAATTCTATTTACAGTATAGTCACATCAAGAAAAAAGAACATTAGAAACTAGACCGTAAAAGGCTAATCAACCCAGTTAAAAAATGGGGCACTGAGCTGAACAGAGAATTCTCAACAGAAGTTCAAATGGTCAGACAGTTAAGGTCATGCTCAACTTCCTTAGCGATCAGGGAAATGCAAATCAAGACAACTTTAAGATACCATCTTACACCTGTCAGAATGGCTAAAATAAAAAACACCAATGATAGCCTTTGCTGGAGAGGTTGTGGAGTAAGGGGTACACTCATCCATTGCTGGTGGGAATGCAAACTTGTGCAACCACTCTGGAAAGCAGTGTGGCGGTTTCTCAGGAAATTTGGGATCAACCTACCCCTGGACCCAGCAATACCACTCTTGGGAATATACCCAAGAGAGGCCCTATCATACAACAAAAGTATATGCTCAACTATGTTCATAGCAGCATTGTTTGTAATAGCCAGAACCTGGAAACAACCTAGGTGCCCTCCAATGGAAGAATGGATGAAGAAAGTATGGAATATATACATATTAGAGTACTACTCAGCAGTAAAAAACAAGGACTTCTTGAAGTTTGCAGGCAAATGGATGGAAATAGAAAGCACTATCCTGAGTGAGGTAAGTCAGACCCAAAAAGAGGAACATGGGATGTACTCACTCATATTTGGCTTCTAGCCATAAATAAAGGTCATTGAGCCTATAATTCGTGATCCTAGAGAAGCTATAGAAGAAGGTGAACCCAAAGAAAAACATATAGGCATCCTCCTGAACATTAACCTTCATCAGGCGATGAAAGGAGACAGAGACAGAGACCCACATTGGAGCACCGGACTGAAATCTCAAGGTCCAAATCAGGAGCAAAAGGAGAGAGAGCACGAGCAAGGAACTCAGGACCGCGAGGGGTGCACCCACACACTGAGACAATGGGATGTTCTATCGGGAACTCACCAAGGCCAGCTGGCCTGGGTCTGAAAAAGCATGGGATAAAACTGGACTCACTGAACATAGTGGACAATGAGGACTACTGAGAAGTCAAGAACAATGGCAATGGGTTTTTGATCCTACTGCACCTATTGGCTTTGTGGGAGCCTAGGCAATTTGGATGCTCACCTTACTAGACCTGGATAGAGGTGGGTCGTCCTTGGACTTCCCACAGGTCAGGGAACCCTGATTGCTCTTTGGACTGATGAAGGAGGGAGACTTGATCAGGGGAGGGGGAGGGAAATGGGAGGCGGTGGCGGGGAGGAGGCAGAAATCTTTAATAAATAAATAAATTTAAAAAAGAAAAAAAAAAGAAAAAAAGGAACATTCTGAGTACACAAACTGTAAACAAAAAGAACACCTGGAATATTATTATTTATAAATTAAAAATAAGCAAACTTTTGTTCCAGAATTCTTCTTATCACTTGGCATCAGCATCTTTGATGATGTTCTGGTAAAATACCTCAGGAAATGAGCTTAAAAGTAGGAAATAGTTATTTTGGCTCATGGATTCAGCCCATGGCCATTTGGCCTTTAAGTCTGTAGGAAGGCAGTACAATACAGCAGAAGCATATGGGGCATTGGGTTGGGAGATGAAGACTTACTACACATTGACCATGAAGCAAAGAAAGGAAAGATAAAGAGAGGAAGGAGCTGAGCTCCTGCTACCATCTTCAAGAGCATACCCTCAGTGACATCCTTCCTTTAACCACTCACTGCCTCCCAATAACACCATAATCTGAGTACCACGCTTCAACACACATCTTTGGCAGGGGGACACACTTAGGATCTAAACCATAGCGGCATATAATGTGTTTTCTTTATCATCCATCCTTTGATGGACACCTAGGTTGTTCGATATCTTGGCAACTGTAGGTAGTGCTGCAATAGACATGTGAATGCAGATGTCTCTTTACTATGTGAAATTGATTTTCTTTAGTTATATATCCCACAGTGGAATAGCTGTTAGTTAGATTTCTAGTTAAACATAAATCTTAGTGTGTCTTAGTGCCTTTGGTTGTGATGAAGTTTGGACTTTCACATTTTGTGGAATGCTGACTCAGGACCTCAATTCGTGGGGTTATGAAGAACCTGCCAAGTAAATGATTTGTACATTACAAGAGAGACCCAGAGGAGAGTGGTAGTCTGCTTAGCAATAATTGTGTTCTCGAATCTTTTGGCTGAACTAGATTACATTTCAAATTACAATACATTCTCTGAAGTGGTTACCTAGGGTTACTTACAAATTCTTCTATGAGTTACATACCAAAGCAATCAAAGCAATACTTAGTTTACAGAGCATATCCTAGTCAATATAGGTGACTTGGCAAATATCTGCAACACTATTCAAGGTTCATGCAAGGCTCCTTTCCATAGAACAAAGATATAGAGTGCTGTCCCCCACCCATCTCTTCTGTAGTCCAAGCTAGTCTGGAGCTCATACTTACAACTATCCTATCTCATGTCCTCAGGGACTGTGATTATAGAAGCAAGCCATCTCACCCAGACCCAGAGAACACCCTAAAGGCAAAACTTCTCATTAGGTAAGATGGTACATGACTATAATCAAGCACTTGGGAGGTTTAGGTAGGAGAATCATGAGTTTAAGTCCAGCTTGATCTACTTAGAGGGACCCTATATTTAAATATTTCTTAAAAGCTATGCCTCTAGCTAAAGAAATAGAAGTCAGGAAGATTTCTCTATGTTGTTTTAGAAACTTACACAGAGGCAGTTGAGATGTGAGATGCAGGGGTGCTGTGGGACATTGGTCTGTTCCCTGTCACTTGTATTTTAAATAAACGCTGATTCGCTAGTAGCCAGGCAGGAAGTAGAGGCAGGGCGATGAGAATTCTGGGAAAAGTTTCAGTCTACAGTCATCATCCAGACAGAAAGGAAGCCAGACATAGAGCAAGCAACATGTGACTACCTCACTGAAAAAGGTACCAAGCCACATGGCTAACACAGACAAGAATAATGGCTTAATGGAAGATGTAAGAATTAACTAATAAGAAGCCTGAGCTTCTAGGTCAAGCAGTTTATAATTAACGTAGGCCTCTGTGCATTTCTTTGGGACTGAACAACTGCAGGACAAGGCGGGACAGAAACCTTGGTCAACACAGGGGTCTTCATCATGAAGAGTCTTTGGTATTTGCTTCCTAATCATCTGGCTTCAGCAATATATGAAACTAGAAGAACTTGCGATAGAACATGCATGACTTTGTTAAGAAAAGAAAGGAGGCGAGAGGAAGAGAACCAGCCGGGCAGTTCTGTGAAGAAAGTAGTTTCCTGCTGTCTGATTATGAGTTCTTGACAGTCTTGGCAAGGCAAATAAAAGGAAAGCCACCATCTTGAATAAAAGGACACGCAAGGTGACTAACTTGCCAGCAGGAGGAAGGCTCCCAGAATGAGGGAAAGGTGCTGAACTCTGGGACCTAGACCTGCTAATTAGCAGCCTCAGGTGTGCTGTTTTCAATAGTAACCCAGCTCCCCAGGTAACTGACCCATCTGTAGACTCTGCTGGTACTCTATGGTCCAGCTATGACAGGCTAGACATGGAAACCCAAACCATTAAACCACCAGAGAGAACAAAGACAAAATCAACCCAAGAGTAGTACAAAGCTAAAAATGACCTAATTTACAAGGGAGGCTATTCTCCCTCCTTAGAGTTCCACACCAGTATGTCAAGTTGTGTGTGTGTGTGTGTGTGTGTGGCAGGCATGCATCCCAATTCACTGGACTTCAGACCAGCATGAGAAAGCTGCTTTTATATTTTATTACAACTCTGATCAGTAGATAATGCCTGAGTAGGACCCTGAATTGAGGAGGACATGGACAGTTGATTTATCATTGAGGAAAGGGTAGACTTCATAGGTAGCATTTGCAGAGGAAAAGGTAAAGAATGCATAGGAGGGAGTGTGTGGAAGGGGAGAGGAACAATAATTCTACAAGGCATTTTATATTGTAAATAAACCTAGTTCAGAGATGGAGAGAGAGAGAGAGAGAGAAAGGGGGGAAGAGGGAGGGAGGTACAACCTCTCTCATAGCTCTGAGGACTTGGTTTCTCTTTCATGAGGGATAAGTTAAATAATTCTTCCTTACTTCAAAGGAAACACACACACGCACACACACACACGCACACACACAGACACACACACACACACACACAC
>JABTXL010012687.1:5845477-5884349 GCA_025134845.1 Neodon shergylaensis | reverse complement strand
CACACACACGCACACACACAGACACACACACACACACACACACACACACACACCTAATCAAAAGGGCCAGTATGTGAGACTATTGGATATCAGCCTCACAGAAGGATCTCATACTAATAAGAAAAAGATTTTTCTCTCACAAATGAATTACAGCATTGTCTCAGCCCTCCTTGTGACCACGTAGCACCTGAATGATTCTGAAGATTTAAGTAGCTACCCTGGGCAGAGCAGATGGTCCTTCCAGGCCACTGTACATTTCACAAAACAGTTCGTGAGAGGAAAGGTCTGGATTGGTCTCATCCACCCTTGCTCATGGTGAAAGTCATTAATAAGCATTCATCATTCCTTATTACCTACAAGAGAAGCTTTAGACACATAGAGAACTTGGGAATGATGACAGAGAGTTATAAACTGCTAATGTTCAAAGCAAACCACAGAAATAAGATTAAGGGAAAGTAAGGGCTGGTGGCTGAAGGAAAGCTCATGAATCATGAAAACACACAGAGAAAGCCATTCTAGATAAAGAGGAACTGGGGATCTCTTCTCTGTCACCCCTACAGAGAATGTCAGTAAAAGATCAAGATAAACAGCAAGGTAGACTGGGTACCAAGATGCTGCAGCCGGCTTAGACTTACAAATAGAGTCTTTATGACTGGTGGCCTTACAAAAGCCACAGTCTAGGCAGAAAGTTCTGAAACATCTCAAGTCACCTTGTTGATGAGGGAGACCCTAGGGGACCTCCAAACAATGCAGGCTCTTGCCTTTTCTTGGTTGTCCACAAGAACTAGTTGATAAGACCTTAATGCTGAATACTACTCACACTTTGGATACAAGATATGAAGAAATTAAGCTGGTACTCAACTGAAAGCCTCTGCTTTGCTGGCTCGTTTTTTATAGGGCTGGGTGGTTGCCATGCAGGCTGCTGAGGTAGTCAACAAATCAATGGTCTTACCCAGAAATGACCTCTATGAACCAAAATACCAACATGCTAGGCAAAATACACCTATTGTTGCAACAGTGGCATGACCATTACAGGTGTAAACAACTGCCCTATGATTGAATTTGAGGTCTCTTTCATAAGAACAGCCTCTGCTACACTGGAGAGTATAAATGTTAGTGAATAGCTTAACAACTCTACTATTCAACAAATATCTATTATTAATTCAGAGCAGAGGCAAGAAGAATAAGAATTAAAAGTCACTTTTCACTATATAGTGAGCTAAAGGCCAACATGGGCTAAGTGAGACCATATTTTAAAATGAAAAAGTTTAAATTATTAAGCACCTAGGATACATAAAGTTCTGTAATAACTGTTATACATAAAATGGTCGGTGAAATGGAGTGGTTGCTGCCTCGTGGAACTAACAGTATTTTCAAAGGAGAGAGGGATTCATCAAGCAGTCTTGGAAACCTATAATCCAAAATACAAATTGAAGGAAAACTTCAGAGAGAAAAGAAATTTTATAACAAGCTGGAACTAGCTTGAGTAGCTGAGGAAAAGGTGTGTGAGCAGATATCTGGGATTTGAGGAGCAATAGCTAGAAAAAGTGGAGAGGAAAACAAGTAGTAGGAACAGCACGAGCTGAGACACAAAAGTGGTGTGGAAAATGTCTGTCTAGTTGTAGTTCCGAGAATAAGAGTCTATGAGCCATGGGGATTATCTTAGTCATCGCCCCAGTTCTAGTGATTTCTTACTGTGTATGTCCTGTATATCCAATGGGTGCATATTGATCTGTGAAGGGCATTGATATACATGTACTAACTTTATCCAATTCATGTCCTCCATTCCCCTTTATGATGAACCTTAAGTATGGTCTGTTGAATGATAGTTGGTCTCAGGGACACTCGTATTTGTCTCTGCTGGCTGTCTCGGGGGTCAAGAACAATACCGTGTGTGTCCTCGGGTGTATCAGGTCTTCGCACGTTATTGCACAAAGCACATACTTGCTGTTTCTTGTGCCCGGAAAGTTTATCATCCTTTCAGGCCTCATTGCAATCTTTATCCCCAATTGAGCTTTCTTAATCAGCTTGGTTGGTGGATATTCCATCATACTATGAACCCTGAGTTAGCATTTGCACTAATTAAATAAAATTAACCTTGGGCCAGGAGGCTGAGTTAGCAACTAGTTGACAGAATAATCGGGGAGCCTCAGAGGGCACATGGAAGAGATAGAAAGACACATCGGAAGTAGTAAGGAGGGATTTTGAGTGGTACGGCATTTCTTTATTTTGTTTTGTTTTGTTTTGGCGAAGCAGAAGGATGGACTTCTGGGGGGATGCCAGCAAGGACAGAAGATTAGCTAGTTGCTACGCAGCCTCTCTGAGCTAGCAGGTTTTCACCCGAGCCTTTGAATCTAAAGTCTTATTTATAAATAGAACAATAGAGATTTCGTTAAAGCTACCTTTAGTGACAGCCACAGAGCAGACGCCTGGGGGAAGAGAATTCCTGCCGGGCTGCAGCCTGAGTGGCTGGGCTGCTGCCACAGAAGCAGGCCTGTAACTGTGAAGTTGCAATTGCTGGCTGAAATAGCAGCAGATGAAGGTACAGCCACGGTGCTGAAGAGAAAACAACACAGCTCTATTACGAACACCTCCCTATCTTTCCTCAAACTGGATGAACCAGATGGTGTCTATTCCAATTTCACAATACTCTCTGTTAAACGCACATTCTAGCATGGCACTTACTTGATTGTATGCTTGGTTTATTTGAGCTAGTGGAAAGAAAGAGGTAGTCCCACTTTCACATGCCAATACTATGTCATTTTTTTAAATAGCAGGTACTCAATAGTATAAATTAAAGAAGCAAAAAAGTTAATTTATTCCTTAAAATTCTTTTCACAAGACAATTGGACAGCAAGTTTCATCTACATGCAAATATACATATACAAGCTAAATAATATGGGGAAAGATCATGTATTATTATGCCCCAAACTAAAAGATTATTCACAGCATGCCTTAGTAGGACCTGGCCAGAGTAAAGCGAATAGATAATCAGGGTGAGAAACTGAAGAGAACAGTCACCCTCAGCTTCATGCACGTGCCAACCCTGCACTTACAGCATCCTAAGAATGAGATGCTGCTTGAGCTGGCAGTGGGGACACCTCATTCTGTTACTGTGCTCTGCACATTTACATGCCAAAAGCTCTGACTTTCTGCAAGAGTCAAAATGGTTTGACTTCTGTTCCAAGGCAAGCCAGATGTATTTGAAGATATAGTCCTATTGGTTATTAATACCTATTAACCTCTCATAGAACTGGTGCTCTGTGAAATAAAATTTAAAATGCATTGTTGCTATATAAGTGAATGAATTTTAATATTTTCGTGTTTGCAAGTTGTAGCCTTGATGTAGAGAACGAATTTTTGATGGAAATGTGGGTCCATTTCTCAAAACTACTTTTGAAAACACACTGAATGTTATGACAGCCAGGGAAGTGTCTAACTAAGTTCCCATCCTTTTGCTGGCATCCCAAAGTGGTTATTAGAGGAATGGATACAGAGAAGGTCATTCCCAGTGGTGAATGGATGGATTTTCACCTCTGGGCAAGCAAGATGTGTTACATAGTCGCAAAGACAAATAAAGCTACTGGTGTATCCAGTAATAGGAATTGAATGAGAAGAAAAGTTCAATTACTGGGGTAATAGCCTGATGAGATAGGTCAGTGACCCTACTTAACACTGTCAAAAGCTTGCGTTCCACTTGTCCATCTTAGAAATACACGTCTGACTTTATCTGGCTGGAAGGAATGGGTGTCTCCCTGGCTGGACCACGGGATAAAAGCCTATCTCTTAGGGAACATGTTCTTCAGAGTCTGTTCGCAAGAAGAGAAGAATTGATTCTTTTTGACAAATAGAGAGTACCTGGTAGAAATTTCAGGCTTAACAACTGAATGCAAATTTTAGTTTTCTCATTTCATCCAGAACTTCCAAACTGTCTCACGCACCAAGCTAAGGAAGCACCACAATTCAGTGAAGTTGCCTACAAATGCCTACAAAAGGGATGAAAAGACACCGTCTTAGCAAATCAATCAATCAATTAATTTTCTTAAAAAAGAATATTAAGGGCTAGGGAGATAGGTAAGTTGGTAAAGTAGTTGTGTGGCAAAGATGAAAAACCTGAGTTCAATCCCCAGAATTCACATTAAAGAGAAAAAGACAAAGCAGCCAGATGTGGTGCTAGGCACTCATCTCAGCCCCAGTGAGACTGACACAGGTGGGTCCCTGGGGCTTGCAGACCAGCCAGCCAAGCCTGCTTGGTGAGCTTCAGACCTATGAGATCCCTGGGTGAAAATATAGGATGGATGGTTTCTAAAGGACAACTGCTGAGGTTAATGTTGGCCTCCACACACAAACACACACAAACACGCTTGCAAACAAGATCATCTGCCTAAAAATGACCATCCACATATATACATATATGTTTCCACAAGAGTGTTATTGAATTACACTAGACTTTGCTTTCTATTATTTAGAGAGTGGCTGGGGTAGGCATACACAAAGCCTAGTCAGTTGTTGTGGGACAGTGGTCTTGCACCCTGTAAAGATTGGTCACTTGTATTGGTTTAATAAAATGCTGATTGGCCAGTAGCCAGGCAGAAGGTGTAGGCTGGGTGACCAGAATAGGAGAATTCTGGGAAGAAGAAAGGCTCAGTCTGCAGTTGTCACCCGGACACATAAAATGCAAGATAAGAATCCCTCACTGATAAAAGGTACAAGTCATGTGGCTAACACAGACAAGAATGATTGGTTAATTCAAAATGTAAGAGTTAGTTCATAAGAAAGCCTGAGCTAATAGGCCAACCAATTTATAATTAATGTAGGCCTCTGTGTGTTTCTTTGGGACTAGACTTATTTGGGACTTAGCCGGACATAAACCTCTGTCAACAAGTTATTCTCAATTAGACTCAAGGATTCATTCGGATCTGATCAGACATGATTGCTATCCTACAGAAAAGCACAAATCAGAGAATCCCAAAGGTTATTTGGGCCCTGAAAAGTCCTGGACATCGAGAGTTTAGTGCTACTGTTCTCATGGATAAATAAGATGTAGAGTCCAAGCAAGTTAGTGAAGCAGTATAGACACTAGACCTGGGCAGGGATCAAGATAAATAGCAATAGTAAAATAAGGTCTACAACAATTTTCAAGAATCTAGTGGAATGCTTGTGTTTCCTTTGTATCATCTGATGGATGGATGGTCAGTCTTACTTATGTATTTACTATTGGCTCAGACAAGATCCTTACAACACTGGTGTGGTCACTCTGTGTGATTGGACAGGACTAGTAAATTACCCATGCTTTTAGGATCTGTTTTTCCCCTTCAGCGAGAAACTCCAGATCTCAAATACCTACAGTAGAAGCACTGGCACCAATTAAACAAGAGAAGTGAATAAAGAAGCTTATGTTAGAAAGATACGGTAATCAACTTGCCTGACTCTGCCAGGATTTCCTCCTGGCTGTTAGGGAATGCCACATTGCCAGCTTGTGGCTTCCAGACTGATTAAGCCATACAAATGAAACCATTGGTTCTCTCTAGGTCTTGTAGTGCCTTTTCTCCCTCGGGGACCCAACAGGAGGTTGTCTCCAGGCATCAAATTATAGCAATCAATAAACCTTTCACAGTATGGCTCATTTCGAGTCAGAGACACAGGCGTTTTGCTAGAAGAAACAATGATTACCTGTCATGGGATCTGAGAATCACTGTGTTTATTACAGGTCAAGAGTGCAGACTCTCTGTGGCCAAATGTGAAAGTACCCTTGGGTCCTCGGTCTATTCTCTGTGGAATCACATTTTGTGAATGGTACACTCAGTTATCCAAGCTAGTTGTTCGAGGACAATCTTCAATTTCTTCTTCCTTCTTTTCCTCTCATGCCATCCTAGCACTTACTCAGATATTGGGGCCTCTAGTTCACACTTCCTTGGTCCCTTCACAGTCTTTCAAGGGTCATATATTTACTACAGCACCCCAGTAGGCTTCTGTACCTTGCAACCTCTTCTTCATTCTGCATTTATCAGCAAGAATTAACTTTCTTAATTTGTTGTCTTAATGTGGCACTCCTCTATTTCAAGTGTTTTTCATTTCTAAATTGTCTACACACTGATAATCCTACAAGGAATTCAGTAGAATACTCCAGCACTTGGCAAATACCAAGTCAAGATAGATTGACTTCATAAAAATATAAGTAAAATACACGAAGCAATGGCTCAGCAGTTGAGAGTGTTTAAGTTCCCAGTACCTGACTCAATTAACAGATAAGAATGGTCTCAAAGCTCTAAAAAAAGATGGTAGATTCTTAACCATTTAGTAGTGGATGAGCAGGCCAAATGGTACAGAGAAAAATAACAGTGTTTTATCACACACTGAAAATGGTGTGCTTTGCATCCCAACTGGATTGCTAGTGTTCTTCAACACCTCTGTGCTGGCTAGGAATTGTATTCACATGGGCCATTCTCTCAGTCCAACCACCTGCCAGGTCTCAGATCAAATACCAGATTCCTGGGTCTGCCTTCCACCTGTAAACTTGGTAGAAGACAGTGGAACAGTCTGAGGCTGGGCATAGTGACTGGTAATGAAGACCGACAAAGCCTGCCTCCTTGCTCTGCTCATGCAGCCATGGGGGCTTCATTCTTTCTAAAGAACACTGAAGTATGATCTTGCGGAGGTTTAGACAAACATTCTGGAACCCTTGGCAATTATCTGAACTAGTCAACCCTCCTAGGGTCATAAATCTCCAAAAAAGCTTCCAGTAAAGACACAGTTCTCTGAAATACCCTGTAGTATGCCTACAGTCCCGCCCCCAATATGTGTGTGACCTAGCCTGAAAAAGTCTACGCCCCCATGGTCTTTCATTCTTGGATACCTCTTAGTCTCTCTTTGTCGAGTAAAAATTTTAGGGTACCATTTGTCCAATTATAGCCTTGGTCCACAAAATAATCATTAAGGACTCAAGATAGTCTCCGAATGTTTTCTATCTAGGATTAGGCTTTTTATTAAACTGAAGACTTTGTGAGTGTAAGCCAGAATATAATAGTAACTCCTGCCTTCATATCTTATATCATAGACTCCTGACTCTTCCATCCAGCAAACACCTGTATCCAAACTGGCAAGGCGTTTACTTCAGTGCGTGACTTTTGTGTTCTACTCCACACAACTGAATCAGAGCCTTTGGAGGCGGGGACTTGAAATCTGAAATTTAGCAAGCTCTTCTTTGCACATTTTAAATTCCTAAGGGTGAAGAATTTTTATTGTTATTCCTACAATGAAAATCAATCATATTGATTGCAGATGAAGACTGAGACCCAGAGAGGTGAAAGGTCCTTAGAACAAATGTTACATAGCAAGCTAACATCAAATGCTATCTTGAGACCTGAATTTGCACTTCTCAAGGTCTATTCTTGAGTCACAGTATCCTCATCCTCCTCTTTTGAGGCATTCACTGTAGCACAGCACAAGGCCCTAAAGAGATTATTTCAGGGCTCATGAGAATCTCTGAAGTACAAGATTTTTTTTTTGAGGTACAAGATCTTAAGGCAAAGGACTTAGCCAGACAAATTACATTCCAGTTCTGTGCAGAATGGCATGCAGACAAAACCAAAAAGAAAGTATGTTTGCTTAATCACTGGATGTTCTCCTGCTCTGTCCTCACACTATGCTTAGCGAGGTTCTGATATTAGACATTTTTTTCTCCTGTGTAAATAAAGCAAAGACATGTTTTTCTTGCATATGCCATTTACCAGGTGCCATTTTCTTATTTGCTCTCAGAAGGATGCCTTTCCTGACTGTCTGTATGGAATACTCCTAGACCTCCTTTGGCTTCCATTTCTGCCATTTGCACTTTGTGTGACCCTTATATATTTGCACATCTGTCTGTCTCCTGCACTCTGCTATCAGCATCCAGAAGCAAGGACCGAAGTCATTTCTCCATCCTGATTGCCAGCATCGTTCTCAATTTGCTGCTGTTGATGAACTCGAGGAGGTGGGGTGGGAAGAGGTGACTCTAATGCGTGCTTTGGCCAAGTACCTGATAGAAAGCCCCTTAAGGGAGGAGATGGTTCACAGGTTATGGGATACAGTCCCTCAATTTCAAGGACTGGAGGTGGGACCTGTCCATGGTACCAAGCGTCTGCTTGCTGACATCTTACTGGATTAGGAAACAAACAAAAGCAGAGCACCAGCCCTTAGCTGGTTTTCTCCTTTCCCCCTTTCATTTAGTCTTAGACTTTCTCCCCCTTTTCATTTAGTCCTGGACCTTTCCCCCTTTTCATTCAGGCCAGGGGATGGTGCCACCCACAGCCATGGCATGTCTTCATCCCTAGTTATCCTCTTTAGTAAGACCCCCACAGAAACATCCAAGGCTCCCTGTCTAGGTATCTCTAAGTTAAATCAGGCTGAAAATCAAAACCAACCATCACAAATATTATTCTGACCTTTGCGATGAATAAAATAGGTAGACAGAAGCAAACTAACTTGGAGAGGATTACAGTTAAAGTAGCATTTGAGTAGAATTCTGAATGATTCCAAGAGCTATTGCTGCCTCCAGCAGGTCCCTGACTTCTCTCTCCCTATCAAAATGTTCCCTTCCTTGCAGGTTGGTGGTATTTTTAACCAACTCTCTAATTTTGGGAAAGGAAGTTCTTCCCCATTGCTGCAAATGCAATGAGAGAAATGAAACGACAAATTGAGAGCAAATTTAAAGGTCTCGAATCTATAGACAGAGCAAGGTAAAGGAACAAGTTATTGTAAATGGTGCTGACTCTGTCTTGAAAGGGAGATCAGTATTCAAGATCCCATATATTCAAGATCCTGTGTATTCAAGATCCTGTGTATTCAAGATCCTATGTATTCAAGATCCTATGTATTCAAGATCCTATGTATTCAAGATCCTATGTATTCAAGATTTTATGTATTCAAGATCCTATGTATTCAAGTTTCTATATATTCAAGGTCCTATGTATTCAAGGTCCTATGTATTGAAGATGGATGCTTAAAAGAAATTGCACACTAGCTCAGAATTGAAAATAATAGACAGTTATTTACTTAGGGGTAGACTCACAAGTCAGAATCCTCTGCTGGAACAGAGAACAGAAACTAAATCCTGTAGCCAGAAAAGAGGCTGGACTCATGCTTTACATCAGCATAAATAGTATAAGAGGCCATGCACCAGTGGGCGGGTAGCTACTGGCTATAGAACTTTCTACAGCAATGTATTATTCAAGATCCTATGTATTATTCAAGATCCCATATATTCAAGATCCTATGCCACTGCACAGATCTAGGGTTCAGGACTAGAGAAAGATCCATCAATTTGAACACATGTTGTTGATTGTAGGAAGTGACATAACCTCAAGAAAGCAGATGTGCTGTCCATACATCACAGGTATTCACACCCTGACTGTCTCTAGATTCCTAGATCACATGCCTTAGATGCCTTGCATTTCCTCTTGAGGCACAGATCAGCATGTGAGGGCTAGCACTGGGTACAGAAAAATGGGTGGTGGTAGACAAACTCACTAACAAGGTCTGCCCTGGGATTAAACAGTGATGGCACACACAATATTTAGAACAGCATTTGAAGTAGATGCTGGCAGAACTTCCCTTTTATCAGAGACAAGGTCTCAGAATATCAAATGGCCAAAATAAACTTGAATTATTCATCATCCTTAGTCATCAGGGAAATACAAATCAAAAAAACTCTGAGCTTCAATCTTACACCTGTCAGAATGGCTAAGACAAAAACACTGATGACAACTTATGCTGGCAAGGATGTGAAGTAAGGGGAATACTCCTCTACTGTTGGTTGGTGCAAACTAGTACAACCACTTTGAAAATCAATATTGTGGTTTCTCAGAAAATTGGGAATCAATCTACCTGAAGATCTAGCTATATCAATCTAAGGCATATACCTAAAAGATACTCAATTACAACACAAGGACACTTGTTCAGCTATGTCCATAGCAGCATTATTTGTAATATCCAGAACCTGGAACGATTTAAATGTCTCTCCCCTGAAGAATGGGTAAAGAAAATGTAATTTATGCAGTGGAGTATTACACAGCTGTAAAAAATAATGACCTCATGAAATTTGCAGAAAAATGGATGGAACTAGGAAAAGAAATCATTCTAAGTGAGGTAATCCAGACCCAGAAAGACAAACATGGTATTTACTCACTCATATGAAAAAAGACAAGGTCTCACTATATAGCCTTGGCTGGCCTAGAAGGACTGGACTATCCTCACAGAGATTCACTTGCTTCTACCACCAGAGTTCTGGGATAAATAGCACAAGCCATCACAATATGCCCAAAGGCTTCTCTTTGATGCCAGCATTTGCCTATGACGATGAGGCTATTCACTTACTCATTTACACTTTCATAACGCTCTCTCATCATCATCATCATCATTTCCTGTGCAATTACTATTGTCAGGTATAGTGTTAAATAATGAGTCATGGTACCTTGTCCCAGTATGACTTGGGAAGTGAGATCAGGGTATGGGTAGGTGCCACTTTGGAAGTGTGTACTAGAGATGGCCAGACTACAAGGGACCCAGAGTGGGAGACTAAGGTGAGCAGCTCTAGAGTGTGAGAGTGAGTACTGATGTTGTTTGGGAGGGCAGAGGCAACACTGGTCACAATGAATGCACATAGATTCATTTCTAAAACTTGTTCCTAATTGAAAACTAATAATTGTATATATTCATAAGATACAATGTGATAGTTGATCTACATATTCATTGTAGAAAGAATCAAATCAAGATAATTAGCATATTTGTCATCTTATGCATGGGAATTTTTTTATGGTGAGAATTAAGAAAAAAACCTGTTCTTTCTACAATTTAAAATATTCAGTGTATTATTAGTCACTCATTTCCTTCCTTATTATCATGTTTCTTTTAGAAAATTGCATTAGTTCATCAGTTGTTCACCTGTGTGCTCTATAGTGTCTGGGGTCTCTAAGAGAATCTCCAAGATATTCTTGGGAGGACGGTGAAGTTGGAATAGTAGGGATATTCCTATGCAGTCTAAGGCCAGGCAGCAGTTCCCTAAGCCAGCAGCATATTGTGAGTTTACTTTCAGGAGATGGATGATAGGCTGGGTATGGCTATAGTGTGCCAAATCTCAAGCCAATATGTGTCTGGATCTTTTAAGACTTTTAGAGATTATTTCTTTTGTTTCTTGAGATTATAATAGAATTGCACCATCCCCTCTTCCTATTCCTCCCTCAAAACCCTCCCACATATCTCTCTTTGTTCTCTTTTAAATTCATGGCCTCTTTTTTCATTAATCTTTGTTATGTGCACAAACACACACACACAGACACACACACACACACACACATTTCCCTAAATATTTTAAGTTCATTCCTAGAATTTCTGGTTCAGTATGTTTGAATCATGACCCTGGAGTCTGAATTTCTAGCAATTCTTTAGGTACTGCTGGTGGTCTGGGGAGAACATACACTATCAAGAATAAGAGAAGAAAGAGAAGAGAGTCACAGTGGTTAGGTCCCTGTGAATCTGCCACTTTAAGAAGAGGACAACACACACAAAGATTCTTTGTGGTTACTAAGAACAGAATGGCTTTCTAATTCTTGTTGAGCCTAAAGATTCCAAAGTACTTAGGAAAGTGGTCTTTAAAAATCTACCTCATGTCCTAGAGAATGCCAACTGCATGTCAAGATTGGATACATCATGTGATTCCTGTGGTGTCCCTGCTGCTGGTAGACACAAGACTATGTGTGTGGTGACAGGAAATCCAAGAGCTTCTACCCAAAATTTACTTGTAACCTCACGTGGTTGGGTAGCAAACCAGGCTTGCTTTTTTTTTCTACAGAATAAAAGCAATTGGCACCTGGACACTTCCTGAAACAGCGGCTGCCACAGCTGTGCCTGAAGATTAGCTTTCTTTGTGCAGCTGGGTACTCTAAAAAATCGGGAAACATTAATGAACAATTCCTTGTGAATATGAGGGAGCCATGTGGAAGAGAGTGCTGAGGAACCATGTATTTCAATGATGAAGCTGACAACCGGTGGATGGAAAAACGGCCTGGCAGAAGAAATAACCAAATATTGCTTGCTGTCGTTGTATGACAATTACAGAGTCAGTAGACATTCCTCTGCTGTAAAAGTCACAGTATGGCAGGTATCACAGGGAGAGACATGGAGAGAGGAGGGAAGCAGAAAGGGAGAAAGAGAGAGAACACTAATAATTGGAAATGATAAACCACAGACTCTTTATATACAGTCGAATGTATACACCATCCTATTCAGCTCTCCAACAACCTATACCTTGTCGTATAGGCTCTGAGTAGCTGAGCAAATTGTCAGCCTCCCTCAGCTTGAAGTATTTTCAAAGGTGTGCCTCCTTTCCAAGGCCCTCTAAGCCCATCCTTCTTCATCCTGTCAGTCTGGCTCATCCTTGTCCAATAATAAGAATCACTGAGAGTGTTTGTTATTCAAGTAGATAACAAGATCCCCGCCAAGAGCAAGGACGTCAGAATTTCCAGGTGAGGAGCCTGAGTACCTGCCTGCCGAATACACTCTCCAGGTGGCTCTTCTTCTCAGATCACTCGTGGGGAGCGTGCAATGCATTCCACCGTCTTGACAGGTGGCAGGAGACTGGAGCAGCAGCTAGGAGGGACACAGAGATGAAGGAAGTAGACTTGACAGACGTGTCTGTGGTTGTGAGGGAGACAGCCTTTGTTTCTAGCAGTGATTCTGTCTAGAGTTCTGTGGGCTGTAAGCTACAGCCTCCCAACGAAGTCCCCTTGGAAGTGAAGAAGTGAATGGCCACTCTGCCACGTTCCCTTGGGTTTGAGAACCAAAAAGCACTTTGGCCAGGGCCCAGCTGCATGTTGTTGTCCTGCCCTGGTTACATAATTGGTAGGAGATGGTTCCCTTACACTCCAAAGTGAAAAGAAATGCAGACGGATTTCTGGGAGAGCAGCCAACTAGCAAGTCCCTGTTTTCAGAACACAGAAATTATTGTAGTTGTTTGGCTGATTAAAAACATAATGATGATGATGGATATGATTTTAAGAGAACTTCTTGGAATAAGAAATTATGTAAGACTTTTTAAAGGCTTCAATTTGGCAAAATTGTAGTAGGATAATTCAGGTTTCTTCTTGCACAGCGGGTTAATTTTCCCGAACTCTTCAGGCCCTCAGCTACTTGCCTCTTCCAGGGCAGATGTGTACTTTTTTTTCTTCTTTCTTTAAATCTTCAGTGAAGATACCATCTATGCAGTAGTTCCTCAAATATGCTCACATCCCGATCTCTTGAATTGCCACATGCAATTTGTTGCATTTACATGGCTGATGTACTTGGATAAGAAGATTATCTGGATTACCCAAGTGAGCCTAATGTAATCAAAAGAAGCCTTGAGGAGGAGGAAGCTGGGTTAGGACCAGAGATGGAGAAGCTGAGTTCAATTCATGTCAATGATAGATGGAGTCAAGGGATCCAAAAATAATAACAATTTCCCCACCTGGAAATCAGCTGATTCTCCCACACCCACCAGAAGGAAAGGAGCTGTCCACATTCTTAAGTTAGCCTAGACTCATTTTGGATTCTGACCTGCAGAGCCGCAAGACAGAACATTTGTGCTGTTTTTAAGAACCAACTTTGAGGTGATTTACTACAGAAACAATATGACAATAATATACCATCACTCAGTGGCTTCTTTGGTGTTCCTACACTAAGAAGGAGGGCTTTCATGACCCAGGGGGATCCAGGGTCAGGTTTGATGGTGGTGATCATCACTGAGAAACAAACACCGAGAGGATGAACCCAGCTCCTCCCTAGACTGTGAGAGCGGCAGTTTGTGTTTCTTAGAATCACAGAGAAAGGTACATCTCAGAGTCTCTCCTGTGGTCTCTTCAGCACCTATCTTGACAGTGGCACCCCGAGTGTCTTTTAAGCTACTTATCATTTCTAACAAACAGCACTTTCACAGTGAGCTTCAAACACTTCCCCACTGATTGCTCTAGCTTGTGGATCTTAAGAAAAGCAGCCCAGACAGCTCATTAGTGGCATGTGTCTGTGGCTCATACTGCAACTGTGCTTTTTTGATGACAGCCAAATGGCTTCTTATGCTGACATCCATGCCTCGTGACGGACTCTATACCTCAGAGGAGCTATTCGTAAGTGCAAAGGCATTGATCTGGTTGTAGTTTCTTTTCTGGTTCCATTGCTCTTAAAAATCTCCCATAACCTTATGTCTTTCCTCTCAGTTTTTGCTTTAGAGAGTGTAGTGTACATCTGACCATGAAGGCGGCTTACCTGTGTGTGCTCTACACCAGGAAGAGCGGCAGCTCGAGTTTGCTCAGTTGGTAAATAAATGAGAGCATAGACCACCCATCCATGCTCTAGTGGGTGTGGTTCTCTGAAGTAGCATGTCATGGATCAAGCCCCAAAGTGAGACTCATTTGAAAGCCATGAAGACTAACTCCTAGATTCCAGACATGAGCAGGTATGAGCTGATAGCCAGTAGCTAAGATTGATGTACCAAATCAGGGCGGCTGACCAGTAAAAAGCAATCTAAGAAGTAGAGAGCCATCCTTCATAACTTCTTTTATATTTAGATCTTTAATTCTAAAAAAAAATGGCAATGCTGGCCCATGGGAAATAGAGCATTAGTTTGTATACATAATCATAATAGTGAACAGTTATGTATCATAACCAAGAGAAATTTCATTGTTGAGAGAGGGAAGGCACTTTACAGGATATGTCAGAAATGATTGTCACTGTCCCCTGTTCAGTAACGCCGGGAGTGAAGCCCATTCTGGAACAATGGATCTGTCTTCACAGACGTGGGCTTTTGTCCTCGGTGCCGAAGTGTTCCAGCTCACACAGCCTCATCACTGCTTGGTGTTTTGCTTGGTAGCCACACCAAAAGATGTATCGAGGAGACTAGAATATACTCTAATTTTTTTTTAAACCCAGATCACTTTCTGCCTTTCACGGAGGTTGATAGGTACGAAGATAGAGTCAGGTATTTAATGGGTGACTATAAAGAGTTAATGCGTTAATTTTTTTCTGCAAAGTGTGTAGAATTTCTATTTCTACATTTTTGCCACATAATCATCTTTATTTTTAAATCAATTTGTATGTCACTAAAATCTACTGTAGGGATATACTTCAAGGGGGAAAAATAGGCAAACCTGAACTTCTTTCCATGCTACAAGCTAGAGTGTGTAGAGAAGAAGGGGTAATGGTCTTTGCTCAGGTTATGAAGACATGATGGCAGGTTGGGAACATGGCTCAGTGGGTAAAGTGCCTGTCATGTAAGCATGAGGACCCCAGTTTGAATATCCAGCACCCACATAAAAAACAGGAAGGTATAGCAGCCTGCCTGCAACCCCAGGGCTTGAAAGCTAGGGGCAGCAGACCCTTGGGCAAGCTGACTTAGCTGGGTGACAACCTGACTTACATACTACACACATAGACACTCACCGCCTGGGAGATAGTTCAGTGGATAAGAGCACTTGCTGTGAAAGTAAGGGAACCTGAATTAAAATTCCCAGCATTTACATATAAGCTGGCCTTATATGTGTGTGCCTATAACCCCAGTGTCAGAGGCAGAGACAAGTGGATCTTGACAGCTTCCTGGACAACCATTCAAGATGAAATGCCAAGCTTCAGGTTCAGTGAGAGTCTGTCTCAAAAAGTATGGTAAAAGGTAGTAGATCCCTCCCTTTGTCTACATATATGTACACATATGGACATAGATACCTGCATACATGTGTGAATATATTGCACACACACATAAACAGGTATATCTATATAGAGATGAGAGATGATAGATAAAAAGACAGATACATGCAGACATGCAGGCAGACATACAGATAGATAAATGCAGGCAGGCAGGCAGACAGACAGACAGATTCTGTGACATTTCAGCAGTTTGTCCTTGTCACATGATCTCTAGTACTACACTTGTGCATGGAAGCCAATGAAGACACTCAAAATAGGTCCTTATGGTCTATACTCTGTACCAACAAATCTCTATTCCAAGTCAAAATTCTGCTTTAATTACCTATTGTGGAATACTACTTTAACTATGTAATCATTTGTTTATGTTGTGGAATAATATTTTAACTATGTAAAGGTATGTTACATTTGCTTATGCTGCATTTGTTTAACTATGTAAAGATGTATTGCTATTTTACCTTGTCTGCCTAATTGCTAGGCAGTAAATGGATAGGCAGGGCTGGTGGTCAGAGAGAATAAGCAGGAGGAGGAATCTAGGCTTGAGAGAACAAGAGAAGAGAGAATGAGGAAAAAGAGAGGAAGACACCCAGGGCCAACCAGCCAAGCAGCTTCTAGTAAGCTAGACACAAGAAGCAGAAAAGCAGGACATACAAAATGAAGGTAAAAAGGCCCTGAGGCAAAATGTAGATAAAATAAACAAGTTATATTAAGTTTTAAGAGCTAGTGGGACAAGCATAAAATAAGGCCACGCATTCATGACTAATAATAAGTCTCCATGTCTTGACCGGGGAGCTGATTGATGGCTCATAAGAAAGTCTTCCACAATTACTGCAGTTTTCATCTTTCTTCCCAGGATCTTAAACATAATTTATTTCTGATCCTTTGTTTCTTCCAGCCAAACAGAAGTTAACAGTGCACCTAGAGTCCTCAATCTAGAACCCTTCACTTTCTTCTCATGCTTTCACCAACATGTCTACCAAGCTTCTACTATGCAGCAGAAATCATATCTCCATTATGTTGCCTAGTTTTTATGTCAATTTGACATAAGCTAGAGCCATCAGAGGTGAGGGAACCTCAACTGAGAGAATGCCTCCATAAAATGGAGCTGCAGGCAAGTCTGTAGGGCATTTTCTAGGTCACATCCCAGAGGGTTAAACTGAGGGAAAAGACCTACCCTGAATATGATGATGTCATACAGCAATTGATAGGCAAGAGGACAGTTCACTGTAGGTGATGCCACCTATGGGGTGGTGGTCTTGAGTTGTATAAGAAAGCAGACTGAATAAACTAGGAGAAGCAAGTCAGTAAGACACAGCCCTCCATAATTTCTGCACCAGTTCCTTCCTCCAGGTCCCTGTCTCTCCTGAAGTTCCTGTCCTGAATTCCCACAGTGGTGGACTGTCACCTAGGAGTGAAAACAAAAGAACCCTTCCCCGCCAATCTGATTTTGTCATGGTGTTTCACCACAGCAACAAAGCCCATGATTAAGACAGACAAGTACCTTTCACATGATGACTGACTGAAGGAAACTGTTATTTCAGGTTTCAATACGAAAGGAAAATCATGCAGATGGTGAGTTCAACAGAGATTTCTGCTCCACCATAAAAATGAGGGTAATGGGAGGCTGGGAGGAGGCAGGAATTTTTTTTTCAATAAAAAAATTCATGATTTTATTTTTTAGTCATTGTGTGTGTGTGTGCATTCACGTGTGCAGATAGGCATGCTTTATGACATGCATGTAGAAGTCAGAGAAGAACTTTTGGGGAATCAGTTCTGGTGCTGTAAACTGGCTCAAAAGCCCATGATTGGAAAAATCAGAAACCCCAGAGAGGTGTTTTACTGAAGGGTCATATTGTCAAATTACCCTCTAATTATTTAGGTTTATACCTATAGATTTGTGCTGTTTTTAAAAGATGAAAATCAGAAACTGTTCTTTTGATTGTCACCACCAACAGCAATGGTCATATTGACTATAAGATGTTGCTTTATCTTTGAGATTCAAAAATGTGAGAAATGCATGTTCCTTAAACTCAATGAACCAGTAGATGTGGAAGTGGAGGGACAGCAACGACCAGGAATGCAGCAAGTGTGAGAATCAGCACGGGAGAGTATCTTAGGTCTGAGCAGAGGCATGCACAAGCTCTAAGTCGTGAATCCTTCCTCTGAGAGAGGCCAGAGCTGTCAGGAGCCACATGGGCTGAGGAGACTGTGTGTGACTAACAGGGGAATTAGCACAGAAATCTCATTACCTGGATGACCTTCTAGGACCCTGTTCTGTGGAAATTAGAACTGGCACATTTTTGGATATATTTCCCCCCACAATATGGCTACCTTTAACCTTTTGAAATTAAATTCATTTTTATAACGTTACTGTGTAATCATTAGAGTAATAAAATCATTTGCTGAGTCCCAAAAGAATACAGAGCCAGCAGGAGACTCCCAAGTGTAGTGTTGTGAAGGCAATTTTCTTGGTGTCTAGTTCTCCCCCAGCCTCATTCTTTGACATATCTCTGATGATTTTTATTTTTTTACGACTGAGATTTTGGAATATGGCAGTTTTCTGTAGGGAATGATGTGGAGCTACATTAGGCCTAGATGTGGCCCCAGTTTGACTTTACACAGTTTTAAAACTGTAGAAAGACTTAATACATGGTTCAATTTAATAATGGGATATTTAACTTCAAGAGAAATTACTGGGTGACTTATATTTTTAATCATCTCATGCAGAAAATGAAAATTACTAACACTTTCTTTTGCTTCAGTTCATAACAAGGAGCAATTTGAGAGTGGCCTCCATCATGAAGTGCATTTTAATGAAAGAACCACCTCATGTAGTGATAAATAATTGCTAGAATAGGATAAAATATTGAAGCAGCAGTTTTTGTTGGAGGTTGGGGTGAGATGGGTTTTCAGGGGTAGGAAGGGGTAGAGCTGTGGATAGAGATATTAGGTAATTATTGAATACTGAGTCTGCATCATTTCTGTGCCTCGGGCTCCACACCCACTCTTCACATTCTCCTGCAAAACTCTCTGGAGTGTATTTTTATCTTTTAAACCCCAGAGAGGCTAAGTAAGTATCTTGCCAGAAGTCAATTTTCAGCAAGCATCAGAGCCGTCTAACACCGCTTTACATCATCGCTCTTGTCACACGGATGGTCTTATCAGTGACCTCATGATGAAAAGCCCAGTGGGAAGTTTTCAGGCCTTATCTGTTTTGACTCTCTGTAGCATTAGAGAAGGTTGATCACTTTCTTCTCTTTAATAGACTTTCTGTACTTGACTTCTAAGACAAAACGTCATTCAGAGGTATACTACACACAGAGTTCTTGAGTGGTTCTGTTTCCTTCAACTGTAGTAGGGTGTTTCCCAGACATGAGCATGTCTAATCCCTGAATCCCTTCTCTTCTCTAGTGGGGCTTCTACTGCCAGCCAAGGTTTCTCATCCTCGGGATTGTTGACGTTGTAGGTCTGTTCATTCTTTTGGGTGGTGCTGTCCTACAGATTGTAGTACGATGGTTCATTTTCATGGTCAGTTTGCCAGGATTTAAATCCACCTAGAAGACACACACACCCCTGATATCTGTGCGGTCATCTTCATGGTAGAAATCACCACCCAGCAGACGGTCTGAGGAGGAAGCCGGGCAACCTCCCTTCACTGCTTCTTCCTCAGAGCCGGTGGTGGCTACTGCTAATGCACAGCTGCTGTGGGAGCTTCTTCAGCTTGTAAGAATCGGGCCCACTTTGGGCATGGTCTCATGAACTATAAATGTAGATGAAAAGCATGTGGGGGCCTCTTGGCTGCTGGATTCAGTTCCAGTTCCTAGCGCACACATAGGACTGTGGATAGCTACTATTTCTGAGAGTTTATCCCCGATAAATAAACCTTTGTTATACTCCATTCCGGGCCATTTTGGACCTCTTTTGTATGACAACAAATTGGCACCCGATAAAGTTGATGCCCTTGCTGGGCCCTGCCCAGAGCCCCGTCTGCCACATTCTCCCACCCCACACAGCTGAAATACCTCTCCACAGCTAAACTACCCCTCTGGCTTGTAGCTGCACACAGTTTAACTGGCCCACCATGTGGTGACTTGGCAATTTCCCACCACCCGGGCCGGCGTGACTAAGTGAGTAACTTACTGCCTCCGGCAGCTTTTTGCTGAAACTCCTCTATAGCTTCTCTGGCTTCTGACAGGCCTTCTCTAACCAAGTCTAGCTCTGAATCCAGGGGCAGGAGCTGCTCCAGCTTGTGTTCCCAGTTTGGATCCGCAAATGGCTGGCCCGAGTCCCAGTCAGTCACCTCACAGCTCAGAACTGCCTGCAAACTCTGAGTTCCTTGATATTCTGTCCAACTCAAACCTTCCCATATATGGATGTGCTTCTCTTAAGTGATTAATTAAATTTGTAAGTAATTAAGTCTCAGGTAATTCAGGTACTATGACCTGCCTTACTGCCACAACTCTGACACCTGCTGGCCAATTAAGGTTATTACACCTACAACAATTTTCTGAAAATTATAATGGTGAAAAGTTATATTGATAAATAAATTTGGAAATTGTAAACAAATCCCAGGATGATTGCAGACACTATCACCATCCAGAAATTTAACAACATTTTGTTTATATTATGGATGGAATTCTGCAAGAATTATATGAGCTACCTTGTATACATATACACACACAATTTTTACTGCAATCTTTTTAATTTTTAATTTATTTTTTAAAAAACTATTTTTCTCATTTTACATATATTTTGTGATCATGGTGGCCATTAGCTTTGTTCTTCAGATTATATCATTAAAGAAATAGAGATTGTATTCCACATAGGTAGGTAATCTTCAAACACTTCAAAGAACTGTAGAATGGCATTTAAACAACTTAGCATTCTGTTGACATGAGACACGATTGCTCTTGGCAGCACCAACCTATTCCCAAGAGAATATTGGGCACTGAAGACACTCCACTTGGAACTTGTTTCTGTGTGATTATTTTGGGTCTAAGCTAGCCAGGCAGTTGGGAACTAACAAGCGGCCTCCTCTAACACACAAACATTGGCATTCTAGAGCTCTAGAAATGTTAAATGCAGTTCCTGGTCCTGTACCTGTATCCTGGTTGCAGGCTTTAGACTTGGCTTTCACAACCTGACCCAAGAGAATGTGGAAACAGCCTATAGAGCATACAGAGGATCAAGTATAGCTTAACAGTCTAAAGTTTGCTTGGTCAAAAAAGACTAGAGATACACAGTAAAAAGAGGTTCAGACAGAAAACCTCTAAACAGATTCCACTGTGTTTTACAATATGCATGAGAAAACAAAATGGGAACAGGCAGTTAAAGAAAGAAATAGTTTTAATAATTAACTATAATTTAATAATTGATTAATAGTAATACCTTTAAAGAGACAGTAAAAGTAATATAAAAGAAAAAGCCATGTAAAAATGAAAAAACACAGGGAGTTTTTATATTTGGATTCTGTATAGTATTGTGTTGATTTTGAATTTTTTGATTACTGAAAAGCAAAGGACAGCTGCTGAAAGACCTAATATTGAAAGAGTATAGTGTGAATGTAATCTTCACTTGATAATTGTTCTTATTGCATATAGTATAAATAGAAGGGGACACGAGGAATAGGAGAGAGCAAACGAGAACAAGGAGAGGAGGAGCTAGGGTCCAGCACCCACCCTTCCAGCCAGCCAACCATGAAGTAAGAGTGAAAGTAAGATACACAGAAGTAAGAAGAGGAAAAAGCCCAGAGGAAAAAGGGCCAGGATAATTTACAAAAAGCTGTCAAGAAACAAGCCAAGCTGAGGCCAGGCATTTGTAAGTAATAATAAACCTCCATATATGATTTATTTGGGAGCTGAGTGGTGGGCTCCCAAAAGGTCAAAATAGTAAAACTTCACACAGCATAAGTCTTTCTGTATAAAATCCACAAATCTTTGTATTTGTGGATTAAAACAGGACCCATGAATTGAAACAGAAGTATATAAAAAGGGAGAGAATAATGAACACTAAAAACTACTTGGATCTGATTGGAACTAAAGGGAATAAATGCTAAAGTCTATATGATATTGTTTAAACAATCCTTCAAATAAATTTAAGACTTAAATACTAGTAACAAAGAGCAAAGCTGATGATAAATGTTCAGGTTAGTTTTAAAAAAGGAATAATACCCCAAAATATAGAATAACAGAAACAAGCAGATTTGTTTGGATTCTTTCTCTTTCATTTGTCCATCAAAAATATCATATTTAAAGCCACATGGACTATTTTTCCACTATTGTAGTTACTAGTCACCCATGCCAGTCATTTATAACTGCAATGCACAGTTAATCTCATGAGAAGATTAAAATTAGAATTATGAGACCAAAAGTGTCCCATGCTTAATGTCTTTATTCTGTTTGGGATTGGGACATGTAGGCACACTTATCTGACTGCATGCTGAAATCATTCTACCACGCCTGGTACACCAGACCCTTCTTGATCTTGCCCTCTGTGTGGTATACTGATGTATCCTATGACTGATGTCCATGGTCACCTCTCAGATACGGGAACTGGTTTAATAATATGAACTTTTCATACTCTGAGCACTCATTAATTGACTGTGTTTAGAATCTAGGAATACTGAGACTGGCAAAAACAATCTGTCAAAACTTTAGCAATATGAAATCTAGGGAGGAGTACCTTATTTGGAATTATTTCCCCAGGTGTAGCTGTCAGAATCAATGGAGAAGGTAAGTAATCAAACTCTCTTATTATTACAATCCAATTTTGCAGACTTCTGGCCAGTAAAGCAATCGTAAGGATGCTTAAGCCAGCGTCTCCAGCTAAGGGGCCAGTAATATTCAACAATTTCTTAGTCACTTCTTATTTGCTTATCTCCATTCTTGAGGTAACATTTTTAGATTGAGTAAATGTGATTACCTCTATGTTAAGTATCAAGCCTTCAAAAATGTTCATCTTGATCCTGATAATGCATTTTAACTGGAGGGGGAAATGACCAGAAGGCAAAGGTGGATCAATGCTCTTTCTGATTTCCTGTGGAAAATTGTTGATTGTAAGGGGTCTTGAGACATGGTTTAGGAGAGATTACACTACATTATTACATCAAAACCTGAAAGACTGAGGAGATGACTCATTCAGTAAAGTTTAGGCAAGTATGGGGATCTGAGTTCAATCCCCAGAACCCAGTTGAAAAAGTCAGACATGGTAGCACATGCTTGAAATATCAGTTTGGGGTAGGTAGAGACAGTGAAATCTCTGGGGCTAGCTCACTGAACATTCAGCCTAGCCTATTCAGTAAATTCTAGGTCAATAAGAGACTGTCTCACAAATAAGGGGGACAGCACCCAAGGTTAATCACTGGTCCCATATACAGGTACCAATGTGTATGTTTATTTACACAAACATAAACACTCCCTTGAGCACACACATGTTCATCCATACACAGGTACACATACACGCACATATAAATGCATATACACACATGTACAGACACACTCACATACATAGAGATCTACTTGCATACACACATATACATGCATGTATACACATGCATAGGTAAACAAACATACATACAAGTACACATGCATACACACATATCCATGCATATATACACACACAGGTATGCACACATACACACATGTACACATATGCACAGCAAACACACACTTTTGGAATCATCCTGAGTGAAGAACAAGTAACATTGGTTTCCTTTTTCCTGGCTTAGAAGGTGGCTGGATACGAAACACTGGGTACTCATCAATCACAGTTGCATATGAGCTTTTAAGGTTCATGTTCTTTCATGGGCAGCTTATCCTTTTGAAACACTTGCTTATTTAGTGGGTGACTCGTTGCTTAGTCACAAAGTGAACTTTGATTTTGATTTCTATGACTCTGTTTAAGACCTGTTGTAAACAGATTCTATTATTTCCACCTAATTTGTGTCCAGTGACTTTTCCCCATTTAACACGGATTATCAAAGAGCTGACATCATGAAAAGTCTCAGAAAACCTACTGATTCTAGAATGAGTTGGTACCCATTATGAATGGAAGGCTCTTAATATTTTCAAACTATCCTAGTTGTGGATTTAGAGATAAACACCTTTGACTGGCTCCACAGGTACCTCATTCAGTATTTTAATTGTGTGCACACACAAACATAACCTTATATTGACACTTGGCGGGATGAAAGGTTGATATTGGGATGTCTTCCTTAAATTTGTCCACCTTCTTTTGTGGACACAAGGTTTTATTGAATCTAGAGAACTTGCCATTGGATAAGCTGATTGATAGTATTCCTCAGGATCCACCTGAGGTGCAGGACAGTTCTATATTCTGTCAATTATATTTTAAATAAATGCTGATTGGCTGGTAGCCAGACAGGAAGTAGAGGTGGGACAACAAGAACAGGAGTATTCCTGGAAGAAGGAAGCTTTTCCCCAAGTCCTGCCCAGACCACAGAAGAAGCAGGATGTGATCTACCCCACTGAAAAAGGTACTGAGCCATGTGGCTAACATAGATAAGAATAATGGGTTAATATAAACTACAAGCGCTAATAAGAAGCCTGAGCTAATGAGCCAATCAGTTTATAATTAATATAGATCTCTGTGTAATTTCTTTGGAGGTTACTGGCTGTGGGAACTGGGCAGGACGGAAACCCCAACAAGCAGGCCATTGTGTTACACACCTGTCTTCATCCTCCTGTGCTACAGCTAAAGATGTACCCTGTCATGTCTCCTGTATGGGTTCTAGGGAATCGAACTCAGATTTTCATGCTTGCTTAGCAAGCAATTTACCCTGTGATTCATCTCTCCAGCTCAAGTGTCGTGACAGTCAATCGGCCTATGCCAGTTGTACAAAGTGACTTCATTATGACATCTCCACCCATGCACACAGCGTACCTTGATCATATTCACCCTCCCATCACTCTTGCTCTTCCTTCCTCCCCTTCTATGACCTATTAATGTTTTCATAAATAGCCCACTCTAGACTACCAATCTGTAAGCTTTCTAAGTACTCTTCAAAAATGCACAATCACATTTCCATTTGATAAATGATAGTGGAAGATATTAGTTGAACCTATCAAGCATTAAATATGCCCAACACCATTTAAATATAAACTCATTAAAATTAAATGAAATTTAAACTCTTCCCTTCTTGCTAAGCTGAATTAGCACTAAATAGCAACACCAATTTCGGTGTTTACCCTACTGAACAGCATCAATATCGAACATTTTATGAATGTTTATAAACATTATAAAACATTATATTGACCCATTACCTGGGTGGCAGCTAACATGCTTCATGAAGATTAAATAGCTTTAGAATAGGAAGAAATCACAAAACTCTTCAGAGGCCAAGAAGACAGCAATGCTATGCAAAGCAATATGGCATTTAGGAAAGTGGTGTCTCTGTGAAACTGACCATTACAGAGCAGTACAGTCGGCAGCATCCATTCACAGTGTGTGTGTGCATCTGAATCCCTGGTAGGCTGAAATCTCTGTGTTGGGAAGTAGTGGGTAAGGCCTGAGGTATGACATTTCTCATGTGTTTCAAGGTGATACAAATACTGCTTGCTAGTGAAAGAATAGCACCCTGAGAAATACTAGTTCATGTAATTACTGTCCCTTCTTTTCAACTTAAGTCACTTTCTGTGTTCACAGGTTAGATATAAACCACGTTTGTGCTTCTGGGAGACAAGACTGTGTGGGCTGGAAATGAAAGCTCCCAGAGTCATTGTCATCTTCTGGGCCTAGGAGAGCATAGAAGGTCTAAGGGTACTGCAGATGCCAGAGAAAAGTCGCAGGGATAGAAGAGGGCATGGCCAAGGAAGTGTGGAGGCAGGCTGGGTACAAGCCAGAGTTACTTCCGTGTCCTTTCAGTCATGGGTGAAAGCAAAGACATGGCACACACCTTTTCAGTTTTAGATAATTTACCTGCGGCTCAATAAAAACTAGTTTTCAGATGGGGAATAAAAGACCAAGAGTAATGAATACCACACGAACAGAAACAGCTCTGTAGTTCAGGAACTATGGCTGGGAATTGGTCGCAAATAGTGATTCAGTATGCTCCAAAGGGAAAAGGAAAACAAGTTTTGAAATCATTCTGGGGAGACTTTCTCTGCAATGAAAGGACTAAGGATGTATTAGATTATGTATGTGCTGTTACCATTAACCATCTGTGTTGTCCAAGTGGACATCACCCCAGACTAAAAGAGACCAGGTTTCAGAACTAACTGCAGGGACCTGCAAGTCAGAAGACATCTTGTTAATTTTTTTTTTAGTGGAAGACATTTAAAATTTATTTTTTTTAATTTTTTATTGAGAAAA
Organism: Neodon shergylaensis; assembly: GCA_025134845.1. Classification (NCBI taxonomy): domain Eukaryota; kingdom Metazoa; phylum Chordata; class Mammalia; order Rodentia; family Cricetidae; genus Neodon; species Neodon shergylaensis. The sequence goes on along the minus strand of JABTXL010012687.1, from coordinate 5,858,315 downwards.
AGAAAAAAAAGTTTCCGCCTCCTCCCACTGGACTGCGTCTTGTTAATTTTTAAGACTATTTTTTTAATCTTCTAGAATTAGCATCCTTCCCCCAACCCTGACACCAATAGTGTTTTGGTACTTCAGGCATCCCTACTATTAATTACAGAACTTACTTATACTTGCTTATTTGGTATCTGGCCACAAAGAATCTTGGCGAATGATCTATCACAATGTTGAATACTAGTATCAGCACATACTTCCTGACCACCTATGCTTTTATTTTTCTCTGTTAATTCTTACACCTCCATGAGGCAGGGTTTTGTTTGTTATATTTTCATTTTATTAATGATGGAGATAAAGAGACATATTTTAACTAGACTCAGCAAGATTTAAGAAGCACCCCAAATCTCAAGTATACTGTCTTTTTAAAATTAACAATGAGGCAGCTTTTCACATTTTGAGGTCTCAATGCTTTAACGGCTTAATTGCCCTATAAAGTTCTCACTGCTAAGTAGGTATGTAGACAAATTCAAAGTGCTTCTTAGTCTTTCTCACTGACAAAAATTATGTTACTGAGAAGTGGGCAAGAGCAGGCAGGCATGGCCATCTTGGTTCATGCCGTTTAAGCACAGGAAGGCCGCTCCTCTCAGAGAGGTGTTTCTGAACTGTGAGCAGAAAGCTGCCCAGGAAGAGTATTTCTATTCAACAGCTCCAGGGTGACTAGTTCCAGGGTTACTTTGGGCACAAAGTCTTTCAGATCTGGTTTGTGACTCATTTAGGACACAAAATCTGTGCACTAAGGTGAAAAACAGCAAAAGAAACAGAGAATTTTCAACTTATGAGTCCAGAGTATTAAAGGTGTTTACATTTTTTTTTAAAAACACACAATGCCCCAGGTATCAAGAGTCAGGCCAGAGTATTAAAGGTGTTTACACTTCTTTTAAAAACACACAATGCCCCAGGTGTCAAGAGTCAGGCCAGAGTGGTCTTTCACACTTTGCACCAATATATTTCTTACTGTAAAGTGGATCAACAGGAATATAGAGATTGCTTTTTGTGATAACTTTGATTGAAATCTAGCTATGTTACCAAACCAGGGAAATTATTTTTCCTGTATAATACCATAGCAAAAAAAGGTCACAAGGTCCAATTCTGTCCCGAGGAACCTTCACTGTAAAATCTCTCCCATGTCTCCAAGGTCCTATGGACATAACAGGTCAAATTCAGAAAAAGAATCCAGTTAAAGGCAGTCAAAGGCTGCAACACCAGGGTTTCATCTCAATAAAGGGCCATTACTACTCTCTCAAATTTGATTTAGTAGCTTAGAGCAAAAGTAAATGGATACATTGAAGAAAATCACGTACATAGGTGTATCAGGATGAGGAAAGGTCTGGACAGCCAGAGATATCTGATGCTGCCATTATGCCCTTTGTTACCTTGGAAACCACTGCTGTTAAAGCTGTAGATCACAGCTAGTGCCTTTCTGCTACCTAAGCTATTAGTTCCCAGATACGGGGAGCAGAGTCTCATAGAGAAGACAGGGGAGAAGGGCTTTCTACACCACTTACAGCTGCCTTGAAATTGTTGTGCTGATTTAGAGGGAACAGAATAACTCCTATACACATGCTGTCAAGGTATGGCTTTGACCAGACAGGAAGGTCCACACTGTAAATGGCTCCTGCAATGAAGAATGCTGGGTCCCGAGAAACTCTGCCAATCAGCTAAGAACCTCAAGTTTCCTAAATGCTTTATCTTTTGCCTTTCTTAATGAAGCATGCCAGATACATCCCAATATATGGAGCTGTTTGAGTAGCCATAGCTAATGTGACTGCTGGCAGCTGAAGTGATTGATTGCCTGTCTTGACTTCTACAGATGGGAGAAGGTGATCAGGTGAGCTCATGAATTCTGCACCCCACCTGGTGGAGAAGAGCAGTGCAGAAGGGATGTTGAGAGGGAGGAAAGCCTGGCTATCAGACTCCATCCTCCATCTCCAAACCTCCAATGTTCCTGCTGGCCCCTTGTGCCACATAGGGGCCCAGGGGAGAGATTTTGATTCAAAGAACACAGGGGTTTGAGTGGGAAATCCTGCACTTTATAGACAGATGACTTGGGTTTAAATCTTGATAATGCAGGTTGTACGATCTTAGGAGTTCCCAGATGATATGGGATGCCCCCTCTATATGCTGCAAATATGTTTTACTACCATTGGTTAATAAACTGTTTTGGACTATGGCAGGGCAGAATATAGCTAGGTGGGAAATTCAAACAGAAATACAGGGAGAAAGAAGGCGGAGTCAGGGAGATACCAGCAGTTGCCAGAGGAATAAGATACCAGAGCATTACCCATAAGCCACAGGGCATGTGACAATATATAGATTATTAGAAATGGTTAATTTTTATGTAGAGCTAACCAGTAAGAAGCCTAAGCCACTGGCCAAACAGTTTGTAATTACAATTAAGCCGCAGAGTGGTTATTTGGGAACTGATTGGTGAGAGAGAAAGCTCCAGTTACACTCAGAGTTTTTTTAAAAAAATAATAAAAAATCTTACAATGCAGGGTGGATGGGAGTAATTTTTCAAGGTATAATTTAGAAAGGCCTCTTGATTTCCAACTTGTCACCTTATCTCCCAACTGCCCTCTCAGGAATCAAGGTGATCTCATTTCCTTGGGGTGAGGGAATCTATTAGCCAAATAAACTTCTAAAAATGTCCCTTTTCTTTCTTATCCTCAGTGTTGCTGGACTTCAAGGTCTCACCATCTCACGTTTGGACCACAAGGCACCATCACTGTTTCCTTGCTCTCCTCTGCAAGTATAAAGCATCAGATCACAAACATGGTTGTGACATCACTCTTCTTGTCTCATCCCCCAGAGTAGATGCTCCAAGGACTTCTCTTTCCCTACTATTTCTGAGCTTCAAAAAACACACATCTGCTTATAAATGGGCATTATGTTTCCCCACAATATTTGAATTGTTCTGACATAGAGATAATCATCTCTGCAAACCCAGGACCAAGCATAGTGCTTCACAGAGCACAGGTCTTCAGTGTAGCTTTATATGGGGCAGAATGAATGGTCATTCATTCAGTGAACATAAAGAGGGTTGGGATTCAAAGATATTCTGTGAATTCTTGTTATTTTTAAGGAACGAATACCTTGTAAACATGTGCACACCCCCACACACATGTGTATGTGTAAGCCAGAGGACAACTTGTGGGAGTTGTCTCTGTGGTGATACTTTGTTTGTGCTTTGACAAATATAGCTTGCCTGAGGATCAGAGGCCAGGCAGTGGTGGCACACATCTTTAATTCCAACACTCAGGAGGCAGAGGCAGATGGATCTCTGTGAGTTCAAGGCCAGCTTGGGCTACACAAGATTGATGCAGTCTAAGAGAGAAACAGAGCCAGGTGGTGATGACTCACATATTTAACGCTAGTACTTGGGGGCACACGCCTTAATCCCAGCAATAGGAAGGTGGATACAGGAAGGAATATGGTTGGACGGAGAGAGGAAGATAAGGTGGAAGGATACAGAAGCTCAGAGAATTCAGTCTGAGGTTTCATAGAGACAGCATTCAGTCTGAGGATTCATGGAGACAGGATCTTGCCTACTTTGGTCTGAGGATTCATTAGAGGTAAAAGGCCTCTCTAGTGACTGGCTTCTTCTCTCATCTTTCAGTACTTATCCCGATATCTAACTCTGGGTTTTTATTATTAAGACCAATTAGAGTTTGCATTACATCTCTTTTCCCTTCTATCATGTGCATCTCAGGGATTTCCATCAGGTCATCAGGCTTGGCTTTTACCTGCTGAGCCTTCTTACTGGCTCTGAATAAAAGTTTTAAATACCTGAAATTAAGATGGAAGTGGAACTCTGGCTTTGATCTTCGATCATCATTCTTTCAAGTACATTATCAATGGTCTCATAATATACCAGGCAATTTAACATTGGGGGAAGGAAGGGTGAATCACCCCTAGAAACACTGCTGTCTCCATCTGATTAAATTATAAGCTGAAGCCTAAGGTGTGTGGTACTGTGTGTGGACCCCGTTGCCTGTAAGGAGGTTACTGAGCCAGAAGGCAGTCATGAAGTCCCTCTCATGGCAGCCATATAGCCCCTAGTTTAATCAACAAGGAAACCAAGCGTTTTCCTCATTGGCTACATTGCTGGGTCTGATTAGAGATGGGCCAACGAGTCTGGACACATGGAGACAGATAGAACACAGCTGCCAGGATAGCTGTATCTGGGTGGAAAGCTGATCTGCAGAAGGCAGCAGCTTTTGGCACACTGAGCTGCAATAGGGAAAACTATAGCAAACCACCCCTCCAGTTCATGTGGGACCTTCGACTGTTGGAACTCTGTAGTCATGGCTGTTCTGGAACTTAATCTGTACACCAGACTGGCTTTGAACTTAGAAATCCTCCTGTCTCTGCCTTCCAAGTTCTGGGATTAAAGGCATGTGCCACACCAGCTGAGAGGTAGTCCTGATATGAACTCCTTCTCATGTGTAACAATTGCATCTAGAATCTACTGCTAGCACCAAAGAGATGCCCTCAAATACATCTGTCTTGGAACAGCATCGGTGTATGGGTGTGTAAGATATCAGCTAAAACTTATAGAAAGAGTTGCTTCCATGTTAGGAGTCACTAGCATGGAGGGAAGTGTGTTATCCTGGTATATTGCAGGGTCAGTCGATTGTAAAGAAAAGGAAGACAGAACTGACTTTATTCTCAGACCCAGACTGGGGTTCAGTCCATTCCCTTTCAGGTCTATCTGAGAGACCTTGGAGAAATTGCTATTCAGCCTCAAAAGAGAAACAAAACCACCAAGTCTTCCAGAGCTATAGGGAGCATGCTAATCCCTGTAGATCATCAAATTCCTACATTAGAAAATAAAGCATACAAGCTAAGCGTGGTGGCAGAGACATGTCATCCCAGCTACTTGGAAGGCTAAAGCAGAAAGATTTCAAGGTGAAGACATGTTTGGGTTTGTAGAGTGAATTCAAGGCAAACATGGACAACGCAATAAATAAGACCCTGTCCCCAAAATAAAATAAAACGAGGCTGGGAATGTCACTCTATGGTGGAACACTTGCCTAAAATATGTAAAGTCCTAGGGCCAATGACTTACTTCCAGGTAATTGTGCCAGAATACAGAGCCACCTATCTTGAATGTCCCCGTCCTTAATCAAAAGCAGCAAGCAACCATTTACAGTGTAAATTAATTGTACACGGTTGGGTAATGATTTGCAACAAAGGAACACTTATTTGGTATCTCATAATTTTGTGTGCCAGAGTCCACTCATGTTATCTGCTTCTGCCATTCAGGGTCTTGTTCAGGCTGGGATGGAGGTATTGGTCTGGCTGAATCTTCATTTAGATGATTGACTAAGGAAGTGTAGGTGTTTATCGTCCCTGGGGCTGTGGGACTAATGGCAGAGTTTGTGCATAGTCATTGCTCCTGGTTTTCTAGAAACCAGCAACAGAGAGACTGGTGTTTGTTTGGAGTCTATGACATTTGGGACTGCCTAAGCCCCCTTTGAAAGGTTTTCCTTAATCATCTCTTTTATTAAGTAAATGAGAGAACCAAATAAACAACACTGCAGGCTCCTAGTATCCCTGTCAGAGACCAGCCCTCGGTGTCAGTTTACTGGGACTGGACAGGCAGTTCTTGGAAAAGCCATAGCCCAGGAGCAGCCAATCAGCAAGAGCCCAACAGTTCTGATAGCAAAAGATAGCTTTTTTAACCTGCTGCTGGAAAGTTTCTAACCACTAAAGCTTCCAACTAATCCTAGAACAACCTGTAAACTCTTTGTTCAATCAGTCCCTAGACTAACCTCCCCTCCCCAAAATTCCCCTTGCTGTGCTTTAAAGGAGCCTGCGTGCTTCTTTGGGGGTTGCCATCTTGCTGAGTGGTAGGACCCTGCATGCTGGAATTTTTGCTCTCAGAAAATAAACACTCTTTCTGGTTGTATATGTGCATGGCGATCCTTTGTGGAAGATTTTGTGGACCCGAACATTAGGTCAAAGTCAACTGATTTGAGATCTCAGCTGTGCCTTCACCTTTGCCATCTAAGGAGACACAACCACAAGGATGGCATCTCACCATTGTCACAGCTATCGGGTAGAAAGCAACAGTTACTGCCCACATTTAAGAGAATGTAAAGATACAGACGCCAGGAGATAGGAACCACAGGGGCAGTCCTAGGGGATGTGGAGCATAATCGTGGAAAAGAAAAAAAAATATTTAGCATTCTAATTTAGGCTCATTTTCTTCTGTCATAAAATTTCTCTTATTGATTAAAATTCACAAAATATTCACACAATAGTACAGACATGTGATTAGTTAATAAAGAGCTTCATTTCTCACGGTTTCTTCACACTTTTGATAATCATTCATGATATTCTGTACCGTCAAACCTATCTTTCTATTTTGCACCTGTTAAATGAGCATCTTAATTCTTCTAACTACCTTTTAACCAATGCTCTGAAGAGCAAATACTGGGAAGTCTTAGGGAAGAGGGACAATTAGTGCTATATAGGTAGAAAGAAGAAATGTTCTTCCTCTTGGATCTTAGAAGAACAAGAAAGAATGTTGAAGGTATTTCTCTCTCCACCTGCCTTATATAATATCTTCTCCATACACACAGAGTCCCTGTGTTACAACAAGATTAGAGCAATCCTTGAGGCTCCTGATTTCTGGTTGTTTGCTGCTAAGGGCAATGTGATGGGTGACATCAAATCACAGGTAGGTCATTGTCATTTCTTCTCTTCCTTCATCTTTCAATCACTGAGCACAACTGATACATGAATCTGACACCTTTTTTCTGAAAGGATGGACATTGACTCTGTTCTCTCACCCCTACTTAACCCTAGCATCAGAATGGTAGCTCTCCGGAAGGTAGTGTGGCCAAATAGAAGGACCCCTGAGTCTTGGGACACTTTGGAAGATAAAGAATGAATCTGGGAATCAACCGAATCTGGATTTTAGGTTTTGTTTTTAAGAAGATTGTGACTTATTTTTTAGTAGCTTACTCAACTCCCTAGCTCCAATTTCTTCTTTGCTAATCTTGCAGGTTTGTTGTATGGATCAAAGGGATAGCATGTGGGAAAGTGCTGGCATCATTTCTGCCACAAAGCAAGTGCACATCAATGGATTAATGTTTTTTCCATCTATACCTGCATGTTAACGTCTGGTTTTGGCTTCTAATAAGTCATGTGGCTCACAGCAAACCATTTCTCTTTTCTAGATCCCCAAGGATTTTGTTGTTGGGATCGTACAACGGTTGGGACACCTTAAGGATCCTAACCACTCTCTAAAGACTCTGAAACTTCACAGCTCATAGCCAGTGTACACAGCTGTGAAGAACCTGGGAGGACACTTTGTCCTCTTTCTCACTTCAGGTGAAGATCGGTGTTAGCATTCCTGACTGACTTGGTTTAAAGATAGCCAATGTGCCACAACGGCCATGTGCTTTGAAAAGAAGTGCTGTGGCTTTAGCCCGAAACAGATTGAAAAGATTTTTAATTTCTATCTCTTTCTCTCTCTCTCTCTCTCTCTCTCTCTCTCTCTCTCTCTCTCTCTCTCTCTCTCTTTCTGTGTGTGTGTGTGTGTATGTGTGAGTGTGTGTGTGGGGGGGTGCACATGCATGGGCCAACTTTGGTCTTCTCCAAGGGTAACAAGCACGATTGATTGCTGAACCAGCCCCCCTGATTATTGATCACAGAGCTGTATCGGTTGCAGCTACGGAATGAACAAGACTGCATGCAGTGTGTGACATGACAAATTCAATTTTGAAAACAAACAAGAGTTGGTAGCCTTGGCTTGCTTGCATTCACGTCAGTTTTGGTCACGTCTTGGCGGGTCACTTTAGGTCTCTACAGGCACCGAATTTAAGTGGAGATCAGGGCAAATTGGATAACTTTGCATAATGTCACTGTACAAAAATAGGACACACTTGCTCATCAGCAGGAAAACCCACTGGGACTTTAAAAATAGTCACTTCAATTTTGAATTTTTAAATAGGAACTAAAAAGGTCTAGGTAAATATAACAAGTTGGCATGTATATTAAAAACGTGTGGGGATTTTAAACAAGTGTTTGCCTTTTCCTTATTGCAAATGTAACACACTCTAAGGTAGAAAATTAAAATGAAATCCTATATTTTTTTTTGTAATTTAGCCACTGAGAAATATATAGTTATCATTTTTTATTTGTTTTCTTCTAGTCACACACACACATACACACACACACACATATATTTATGTGTCTCTCTCTCTATATATAGACACATAAATTTATATTCACTGGGCCTTATATGTATACCCCAGCTTACATCTCTTCTCCAAGAGTTAAATTCGTTTATCCAGCTGCCATGTTCGCAGCTGTCCTGGTCTGTTCAGGACCCTGTGGCTTCCTCCACTATGTAATTCCCAGTCATACACTGGGAGGATTCGGGGCTGTTTACTGAAAGGTTCAGAAACACCTCAAACACAGCAACTACAAACCTGAAATCATATTTCCCATCCCAAACCTGTTCTTCCAGTGGCTCATATTAAAGTATGGTCCCTTCTCCACACACACGAGCAAGGCATGGATCAGAGTCCCACTCTAGACTTTCTCCTTCTCTTCTTTCTATACCCAGCATGTAGTTTGGGGCTGAGTTCTGATCACCTCCTACTGCCATGACTTTTAACTGGATCGCTTACCTCAACCTTATCCTCTCTCTTTCCAAAGTCCACCCCAGAGCTCAAACAGAATTCCATCACCTGACAATGGAAAACCACTGCCTCTCCTTTCCTGAGATTAAAAACCTAAACTTTTAAAGCTGAAACATGGGGCTCTGTTTAATTTACTAATTTTGCAATCTTCTATCTGTTCTTGGGGCCTCTGGCAACACATTGAAACAGTATAGCCTCCAGCCCATTCATTACAAACTCCTAGGCCTTTGGGACACAGAATCATAAACACTGTATTTTCCCAGGAAACCCTGCAGCCTCTGAAGTAAACACACAGCACTGATTTTCGAGCCAGTTACTTTGTAACTCACATGGCAGCAGAATCGGATGACTCACTGACTGAACCGTCTTAGAAAGCTTTCTGGACAATGTTGTGTGACTCTGGGCAGTTGTTTTCCTCCCTGATTTTAAGAAAAAGCCTTCCTCCCTTCTCCACCCCATACAAAAGCCATATATGGCAGCATAAGCCTGTTGTACTGTCTACTCAAGAGTTGGAGGCAGAAGAATTGCGACTTTGAACCCAGTCTGTACAACACAGTGGGATCCAATCTAAGAAAGCTGTGGGCATAGCTCGTTGATGGAGTGCATGCTTGAAGCCCTGGGTTCAATCCTCAGCGGTGAAAACAGCGCCAACAGGGGACTACAATTTCTCAGTGTATTAACTTAGGCAGTGGACTTTCCCAGTGCACATTAGATTTATTTTGGCAGCAATTAAGAAGGTCTGACAGCTTGGCTCTTTGCCCAGAAATTTTGTTTAATTGTTTTGAGGTGGGGGTCTGGGAATCAATGTTTTCCTTAAGCTCCCCAGGTGATCCTAATATGTATCCACGGTTCATTTATGCTTCAATGGTTACTGGATGTCTATGCATAAAGGGAGGACTTGGCATTTATATAGCTCTTGTCTTCCCATCTTAAAATTAACTATGGCTTTTCTCACTTGTTGATTTTGCTTTTTTCTTTTCAAGACAGTCTCATGTAGCTGAGGATGGCCTTGAACGTCTCTTCTTCCTGCTTCCAACTCTGGAGAGCTGGAATGGCATGTGTGTGAGCCACAGTTAATCATAACCCAAAGTCTCCCAGAAGTCTTTCTTACCTTTAGCAGCAATTATCTTTAGCAGCAATAAAATGACATTTTGGTTGCCATGTTTCTGAGTTAAGTCTTTCGTTTTCAATTGGACCAAGATGGGGTGAATGAATTTTCACTCTTAAATCCATCCCCTCCCCCAAGAGAAAGAGATTAAATTTACAAGGACTGGAATAATAGTTCTCAAAGGGGGACAGTCTAATCCTGTGGGGAGCGTCTGGCAGTGTCTGGAGGCCAGCCTCAACAACTGAGTAGAGACTCATCACCCATCTTACCTTTCATGGTAAGATACTGTTCAAAGTAAGATGTCAGTTAATGTCCTAGGATCCACTGCACAATTATCCAGCCCAAAATGTGGGTTATGGGGAGGCCGAGAGTCCCTCACTGACATAGAACCCCAAAGCCTCCTTCTAGTGTTAAAATACTTGTGCCAGTGCCTAGCTGGGGGAAGAGTATTACGTCAGCAGCTGGAATGAAGTGGGCAGATGAATGCTGCTTTTGGAAGATGCAGATATAAAGAAATCTAGGGGGAAGAGAGGAGGACTTGAAGGAAATACATTATTATGGCTGTGGCTCATTTCTCCTATATTATTAGTTCTCTCAGTGCAAACAGCCAGCAATACCAGCAGCACCTGGGAACCCATCAGTCACGTGCATGCTCAGCCCCCAAGTCCTGTGGCATCAGAGACTCAGGAATCTGTGTTTTAACAAGCTCCCTGGGTGATTCTGGATGCTGCTGAAAATTGGCAGGATTGCTGGGGATCCCATGCTGACCTCATTGGAAGGTCTGCTGTGCTTTGGTGTATCATCGACTGTCAAGAGTCGATTTCATCATTGGAAGTAGCAGAGCTGAGGGAGTTGTAAGGGGGGGTTATGGGAAGGGACAGCTGGCCTGCAGGGGAGACGAGCTGGAGGTAATGCCTCCTGACAAGTACATTTAGTGATTTTATTCCTTCATGGGATGTCTGCCATAGTGTGTTTTAAATGCCAGTGCAGTCAGGCATGCTGGGTAGAGAACAATAATGATGACGGGTGCAGGTTTAATTGCTAAGGGGAAGGAAAGGGAGGGGTGAGGGATGCATAAGTTGAAGAAAAGTTCTGAGGATTAGCATCTGAGGGACGGCTCTTCTCGCACTCTCCTCAAGACTTTTAATTGAATCCTGTTTGTCTCACCCACCCCACCCCCTCCTGATTTATTCCACTGACAGTCTCATGGCTTAAATGTAAGCCAGGATTTATCATTCTTAGCTCCAGACTTGGTTCATGCCATTTCAGAGACTCTTCAAAGGAAGCAAAGAACTAACCCATAAAATACGGCTTTGAAACGAAAGGGACCTGACATTTGGAAAATCCACGAAGCTACTTTCGTCCCCACTTCTTTCCTGAGAATAATTTAGCCTCCATATCCTCCAAAAGTTGTGCTCTGAGAGCCAGCTCTGTCCACAATACCTTTCTTCTTTGTGGGACTCTCCCTGTAGCCCCTCATTCCTGAAGGCTTGTTTCTCCTTTGCCTTCCTCCCCGTCCAGACCTCTCCCTCCCTGTAATCTAGAGCTGGTTATAAACAGAGAGAGCTGGAGGGAAATATCTGGTAATGTAGAAAGAAGCTCTTAGAAGAGAATGTGGTGATAGTGAGCTTCAGTGGGGGTGTTCCCAAGACACAATGTAAACATTTACATATTGAATTTAGATCTGCCATAGGTGATAGGATGTGTCCCATGTCCAAAGTAATTAGATGGACATAGTTCTAATTTGTGAATCAACAGATATGGATGGGTGAGGGCATTGCTTTTTCTTGGGAATTTTAAAAGGGCAGACAAAATAGTAAAACCTACCAGGGATGTCTTTCAAAAGTTCTATCTAATGTAACTATAGGCTTTAACATCCATCCATCCATCCACTCATCCATCCATCCATCCATCCATCCATCCAACAGAATGTGGAATAGGAATGACATGTGTGATTACATCTGAGTAGGTGAATTCTAAACTGACATTTTACTGAAGGGTAAAAATTCACCAGCCATGCAAAGACAGGAATATTTAAGGGACAGATAGGGTTTTCAGGTTTATATCTGCCTTTAGAAATATGGACTCAAGGGATTATTTGAATATGTTAAGAATATTATGCACAATATGGGCTTAAAGACATGGCTGTGGCTGTGTGTCCTTTCAATGTCATAGGGAAACTGTTTATCAAGTCCTTCCAAGGGTAATTTATTTCCCTATAAGGACACAATACCGTTTGATTTAAAAACTTACTACTATTAATTAAGGGCTCACACTCTATAAATACATATGTGGAATACTATCTATTTGTGAATTTTATATGTATGCATATGTATGATGCAATGACTTTTGTATAATAACAAAGATAACCCTGACATTGAGAGTCAGTTGCCCTGAGGATACTAACCCATTTCTATGTTGAAATCTTAGTTCTTCATAGGTGATATGGAAGGGAAGAGGGGATATATGGTGGCAGACATATTTAAGCAGAGATGGGGTGGCCACAGGGAGTAGGGGTGGGGCACAGTGGAGACAAAGGGGCAGGGAGAGAGGGCTAACCAAATGAAGGGTGAATGAAAAACTTACGGAATTCTGCTACTCTGAAAGTCAATTAAAAAGGAAGGTTTTAAAAAGAGTTAGAAAATAGTTTCCTGCATGACTGGATGATGTTACTCCCAAAAGCCACACAATATTAAAACATTCCAGTAGCAAGTATGTGCCAGCTCCTTATGAGTTACTGGCCAGGGAGGCCTCAGAGAACATCCAAATGAGACAAACTCTTGCCATTCTACTTGGTTGCCTACCAGGACTAAATGATGAGGTCCTATTACTTAAGACAGCATTATTGTTGGCTGCAAAATATAGAGAAACTGCACTGGAACTGAACCAGAAGCTTCCGCCTGCTGGCTGGCTTTCCTAATACCTGGAGATACCGTGCCTGCTGCCAGAGAAGAAAAAGAATCAGGGGCCTTATCGACCAGATGAACCACAAGACCAACACGCCACGAAAAGTGTCCTTATGAACCAC